>JAQFVV010000144.1:0-108653 GCA_028023455.1 Epiperipatus broadwayi | reverse complement strand
CAAACCTTTAACAGCCACCTTTTACCTTTTTAGTTAACTATAAAGCTTTGACTTCAAAATGAAAACACAATGTTTTCAATTCAAACTCATTTGCTTGTATCCACATATTTTGATATCAGCATCCACATATTTTGATATCTTTGGTTCTTTAATAACCATAGTCACCACAATTCTATTGGCAGGATTAGTATTAAACCACTAAATATCACATGATCACCATCCTTTATAAGTATGCAAGCTGTTAACACAGAGATAAAACTCTCCATACTGAGTGGCACTACTGTATGGAGAGTTTTGCCTCTGTGTTAGATATGCAGCAAGTTTTATATTAAAAGTTTTTGAAATATGATTTTTTCTAGAGTATAGGCATTTCATACCTGCACTTCTATATGTAATATATAGAGGGGTTGAACTCAGACTTTCACATGACTCTCAACCATCCATGCTATCTCATACCGCTGATACACTTGATCACACACATGTCAAAAAGACAAATAATCACCAATCTATGTATTTCATGGTAAACCAGTATTCATCAATTGGTCCAGATTATCATCTCCAAACATATATACAAAAGTTTTTGTAAATTCAAATTAAAAAAGAATTTTATATTTTAAATATTTGAGCTGTAAAAAAAAAAAAAAAAAAAAGAAATCCATTACACATCAAAGATTGGCAATTTTTCTGAATGCTGAATTAAAGAATAATAATGGGATTAAATCAGTGTAAGAGTTTTATTTAATTCAAGTAAATGTTCAAATAATTTTCTGCCAACAGTTAAAAAACTACATAGAATGAATAATAAATTCAAAAAGAAAAAACATATTAAAAATAAATATTTTATTATAAATAAAGCTTCAAGCATGAAACAGAACTATTAAGAAATATTTCATAATAAATTATTTCTAAATAAATAATAGAAATATTTATTCATGGGAGATAAATCAATATGATAATGTAAACTAACTAACTAAATTAATTTTCTTTGAGCAAACTAAACAATTAAAGTAAATGTTGATAAGGGGAGATTTATTAATCTGTATTTATTTATTTACTTTTTTTTATACATGACAAAATATATTTCTCATTTACAAGAGAGAGATATAGTAATGATATAGCTAGCAAATGGTAAGAGGGAAAATGGCATAGGCTCAGGGCATCATGCTGTATTGGGTGCCAAAATAGGAGCTCAATTCTTTTACAACAAAAATAATATATTTTTCAGCAACAAAAGCAAAAAACAAATCAATTTTTTGTAATATTCTGAGACAATTTTTTTCCTGTAATTACATATATTATAAAAATGTTACTAGCATGTAAAAAAATTAATTTGGTAATTATTTATCAATAAAAAATTTGATGAGATATTAATTTATATATAGTTTTTGTTTTATATAAAGGGGTGCAATTTTATTGCCTATTCCAGGGCAACAAAAAAGCTAGTGCCGGTTCTGCATGAATTTAATTAATAGTAAAGACTGATTTTTTTTTTTATAATTTTCAGAATGTATTATTACAAATAATAACAATATTTTCTAAAAAAATAATCAAAAAGTTGTTTTTCAGGAGCTTATATGACATTTGAACATCCAAAATGACAGGTCTAACTTCAATCCTTAAATCTTTCCCTCTTGATATTCGGTCACTAAGATAATAATATAATTCTGAAGTTGCTCCATATCATTAAAATCTGACCGCTTGTTAAATTTCAATGAATTTCATCAGTTGTGAATTTATTGACTTTAAAAAAAGACTGGTGTTGAAGTTAAAATAGGTTGTATAGTTGCCAAAATAACAACAAAATCTAATATTAGAATCCTAAGATATAATAAAACTAATATTTGGTTTTTCTAAGGAGTTTGCTATTAACTGAAAGGAGACCCTTTGATTCCTCTTGGATGCCTTAAAGGAACCAAGCAGGGCAAATTCCTAATGTCCACTCCATACGTTCTTGTCGTTGCAGCTGTTATTACTGTGTGATTATTCATATAGTATACGAACATGGATGGGCTGCTCACCAACACGCATTAGCCAGTGTGGTGAGTTTATTGGCTTTTTACCTCTGAGTTTAAGATCAAGAAACACCATGGTCTTTCTTCTCAGTGCCTGATAAGGCAGAATGAATGTTTGTGTAAATGATAAATATTTTTCCAATACATATATTCCTGAAATAACAAACCCAAAACTATACATGTAGTAATGACTTATAATTGAAAGTGTTTTAAAATTCTAAGAGAAATAAATAGCAAATCAATTTGAAGAATTTCCTTAAAAATGATCATATGTTTACATTCTAAATAACTCATGATAAATATATAAAAAAAGAGACTGAAAAACTCGTTTGAAAAACGATTTATTAAAAAAAAATACCCACCCTCGTCCCATAAAAATATATATATATACTATAAACAAAAGTTAAATCATTGCTATTTAAGAACCTGCATTGTTTTCTAAAAATAGTACAGAATCAAAAATTAACCTACACAACTAAAAATATAAAAAAGAATTGAAACACTAACGAAAATATCAGTTCTATTTTTTTTTCTTTTTGTGGAAAATTGCTCGCTTTTAAATACAGAATTATCTATTAAACGCGATAAATCTAATTAATTACTTACAAAAAATTATTATTATTCAAAAGTAAAATTAAATAAAAATTGATAGCCTTCATTTTTATAATTAAAAAACATACCAAGACATGTAGAAAAATAGGCATAGTTTTTATCCTCCGGACATCACCCCTCTGATAAAATATAGGATCGTGTCTCCACAGCTTTGATTTAGATGAAATAAATAAAGAACCCGCTGACATTCTTTTAAAATAGCTACATTAAATCTTAAGTTAGGCACATTAAAAAAATAATAAATAAATCACAAATATAAAATCAACTAACTACATAAAAAAAAAAAATACTCAGAGAGGAGGAGATAATTATATACAGTAGAATTGAGAAGTTTTGTTTTTTTTTAACATCATCTACATAACTATAAAAGCTCTGACAATCAAAAAATTGATTTAAATAAAAAGTTCATTGTCCTGGTTCAATCAGCAATCAGTTCCACCCCTAATAAATTACCCCAACTTCATGAAAATATACTAGATATTAAATAAATGAAACTCATTCTATTTAGTAATATATTTTAGCTTTCACTTTAAATAGCTGACATTGAGCAATTTATAAATATTTTCTATTTTAATACTTGAGAAGCAATACTGAAAGTCGTACAACATGCAACAGTGATTTCACAACATTAAAACAAATATTTTGAATACATTATACATTAATGATATGCATAATGATAATATAATAAGTTGAATATATAAAGGACTATCTCCATATCATACATTACAAAAAAATGTCAAAAATCATGCAATCAGTAAACATAATATAACAACTAACGAAATCAATTACATACTTTTGATAATTATTTAATAAATAATTTAAATAGATGGGATAATTGTTTGCAAACATAAGATTTATTTTTGATGCAAAGTATAAAATATGATTTAGAAAATGAAATTTGTTGGAATATTAAGTTTTCATTATTACTTTCTTTATAATAACAGTCTATCAATTCCTAATGAAATAATACATCCAGTATGTAATGAGCTGGGATGGAGAGGGGTGATGTGGAGGGGCTTATTTGGAGGGGGGGGCTTACCTTAATCACAATTCTCTACTTTTTCAATCTTTTTACTCTGTTCTACATAAATATAATTAAATCTAGTGTAATTCCCAAAACTCAAATGATAGAAAGTTTCTAATGGTATCATCTACATCTAATCTACCTTTAAAATAACATATAAAAGATAATTGACATATATATAACCACAAGCGATTTGACTTAGATAGGTGAAGAGATCACAAATAAAGCCCCCTCCATTAATGAAAAGTTATCCATTTCCACAAATACAAGACTTCAATTGAAGGCTGACCATTATTAACACAATACTGTACTCCTTTTCAAAAATTTTAAATTGTCTGAAACATCTGTTAAGTTTGCTAGTTTATCTTGTAGTTCTTAGTTCTGTCTCCTTTCATACAGAAGTATTGTTTATTGTCTTTATTGGAATATATGTTAATGAATATGAATATATCCAAGGATGGTGTTCTGTCTTAACATTTCTAGTGACTCTAGAATTGATTGCTGGAGATGCATATGTCAAAAAATGACTTGATATCCAAAAAAAATTTTGGTAATATTATTATAAAACTATTTTAAAAATCATGTTAATTGCATAGAATACAACTAAATGTTTCTTTATGAACTATCTATAACATTCATTAAATAAGCAAACAAATAGCAGTATAAAATGGTCAGACATCAATTATTACTTATTCATTCATAAAGCAAATTAAAACTGGTTTGATAAGAAGTTTATAGAAACATTCAAAAATTTTGCGGCTTCATAGATTATTTTTAATTAATTAAAAAAAAAGATGAAGAGTGTTATATGTATGATGAGAAATAAATTCCTCACAAATATTTACTATGATTAGAAATTAATGCAAGCATGTGGCATATTATATACTCATAAACTTTAGTTTACCAAGTCTATTTTTCACTATTTAATTTATTTCTTGTACTTTCTAGTAATCGTATGCTGGCTAAACTATTTCTTCAAGCTTCTAATCAGTTTAGGCTAATATATAATCCAAGTCTGATTACCATGCCATGAGGCAGCTCTTAAAGAAGTTGGTTCATAAATGAATTTATTCTTCTATACTCATATGCAGAGCACATATATTGATCATGGATGACATACAATTATTTCACTTTTAGGATTTAAATAAATTAAAATAATGTTTAAATCATTTTGTAAATCAAAAAAAAAAAAAATCCTAGTAAGTAATAGTATCATAAAATATTGAATTCATTGGGTGACATTTTGAAATGAGATTCCAAAAAGGAAAACTACTGGTGAAAACTGATTAACCATCAATTTTATAAAATCCAAATTTACATTTATTATATAATATTATGATAGAGAATAGTTTGTTAAATAAAAAAAATAGATGGAGACTTCAAAATTTAATGTGACACCATGTCTGGTATATTCATCATTTACTCTGCAAATTATACAATGCATACATATAAGTTGGCCATAATTCAGTCTTTACTTATATACTTCACAGTCAATTATAAGTCATATAGTTTATGTGTATAAGATTACAGAATCAGCATCTTAAAAACCATCTTGATAATTATTTTTTCAAGCAGTACAATTACTGTGGTTTTGAAGGCAATTTTTCACTTCTATTTTTTATCTTTTTTTCTTTCCAATAATTGCTTATTTAAGATATAATTATTGTGGAATATTTTGCTACACTATAATATTTATCAAGAGTAAATATGGCACAGCATGAGACATTAATGTATTTACAATTACATGCTACATAATTGTAAAAATATCCACATAACATTACTTGCCCAAATTTTTCATGTATTATTAGGTCATACTACTAACCTTTAGATTGACTGTTAGCTGCTATTCTGAATTCATTACTTTACTTGCCTGTTTCTAGATAATTCATATAACTCTGTTTTTGTTTTTTGTTTTTACTATATCAATCAATATTTATTGCTTTAAAAAAATTTCTTTAATTGCAAATTAGTGGAATAAAAGAACACAAACTTCTGCTTATTTTTCTGAGTATATCAGTAAACTACTTCATATTTTATTAACTTCTTGTTTATACATAAAATTTCATTCAAGTTAATCAGGACTACCTGATGATAGAAATGAGCCAAATACTGTTTGTAAAAATCTATTAATTACAACAATTTCAATCTAAACTCTATACTGATTTCCAATTCTTTCAAAAGAAATTATATTTGAATTCTAAAAGTGTTAACTTCTCAGACTATATAAAGAACTGAAAGAGTTCACCACTCAAAATCATTCAAGTACATATAGTATTTTCTGACCATTGTGAAATATTCTAGGCTTCACACTCCAGAGTAATAGCAACCAAGAAGAAATATAACTAAATAAGTTAAAAATCAAAATGACAATTCATTAAAGTTTTATTTACAACTACTGTAGACTGAATTAAGAGGCATAATTGGTTATATTAAGAATGACTTCCTTCTAAGTACAATCCACTTCTCCATATTTTCTTATTAATGAACAAATAATTTAAAGAGAACATGTTTAATCTATAGTTGAGAATACCTCCACTAGACCTTGATGCCTATAATGTCACTTTCAATGAAATTAATTATCTGATTTTGAAGTTAGTTATCTAATAGATATTTAAAATTATTATTATCAGATTGTATAAATTTTCTGATGTAACTTTTTTCTAAAGTGAATATGAATAGCTGAACCTTGTAATGATCAGATTTTCAAATGCTTTTCTTTATCATTGGAGATTTATTAACTATTGGCTTTTTTTCCTTCTCTGATATAACTTTTACTGCAGAAAATATTTTTAAGGTTTCTCTTGATGATGAAATTAATATTACTGAATGAATGACATTATAATACATCATTTTCTGATGTGGCAGACAAAATACAAGAAGCAAATAATTTTATTCTACAAAATTTCCTAGATATGGAATGATTAAATTCTAAAGTAATGACTTTTTGGTGAAAGCAATGATGAAAAATTTTCATTGTCAATAACTTCAAAAACCTGTGTACCCATTGTTTTGAAGTGTGTTTTAACTTGGGCTATTTTAACAACTTAATAATAATAAACAACAATAATCAAATTGTTCGTTGCTTGGAATGTCATGTCATTCAAGCATCACAAATGGCAGCTTTATCTTTGATTCAGAAATCTTCAGGTCTTGAATCCATTACTTCCACATTAAACCAAAAAGACTATTGAAAATCATATGACCTTCCAAATGACAAACCATTTGACATCATTATTTCCTTTAACTTTCTAAATTTAACTTTTTTTGTTATATCAGAGGATGATTAAGCTCATAAGCTCAGCATCATTAATAAAAAATCAGAATAAGATAGTCAACAAAAACTGAATAACTGTAAAAAAAAAAAAAAAGAATAATAGTATAGTGACTGAAAGCAAATAGATTGATATCGTTGAAATAAAAGGTAAGATGAAGAAAGAATATCAATTAACTTCCATCAATAAAATAAATTAATAAGCAAAAAGAAAAAAATATACAACCTTAGAAAAAAAGAGGTACATTTTCTGAAGTGCCCCCATAAAAGATATAAATAAGATTATTGCAGTTAAATTTTTAAAAGAAAGAAATGGATGAATTTGGGCCCATATTAGTATTATCAATATTATTGTAAAAATCAGAGAATTTAAAAGATGACTGAATATTTAACAAAAAAAAAAAATGGTAATGAATGAACAGGGCAATTCTAAAAAAAAAAAAAAAAAAATTTTCAAAAAAAAAACTTGAGTTTGAATGATAAAAAAATAATTGGCTTGTAACATTCTGATGATACTAAATTAATAAAAAAAATTCATTGTCTATAATCTTTTTATTTTAATATTGATTGTGAATTTGCCTTTTTTTATTAAATTATTTTTTCCCTAGTATTCACAGTTCTTTACTGCCTATTGTATAACAATTTAAATCCATTACCTGAAACCCCCCCCCCCATTGATTTAATCTAACTTAATTACTGCTTAATTAATTTGAAACTTAATATTACACTAGCTTATTAATAGAAATTTAAATTCCCCTTTGACTTTTTTTATCATTTTTAAAAATGCATTGTTGAAGAAAAAAACTACATTAAATATAAGATTGACAGGTTGTAATTTTTTTATATTAATTTTAAAGGAAATTAAATTTTTCTAGGAAAAAAAAGGTCGTGTTTTTTTTTAATTATTTAAAAATTTAATAATCCCAATTTATATTTTCAAAAATAGACTTTCTGTTATGTCAATTGTTAATTGCTTTAGAATTTAATATGATGTCTATTTCAAAAATTTATGAACTAGTAGTAATAGACAGAGTTTAGTAAATCAATAAAAAATATATATTTATCTTTCTAAATAAGTTTTTTTTTTCTTTAATTTATTTTTTTAATAAGTTTTATTTTTTATTATTTTTTTTTTTTTTTTTTTTTTTATAAATAGAAAATATTTTTGTATTAATATATTTAATAAACTCCTCAATCCTAAGTATAAAATTACTTCTGCAATTACTTTTATGAAACACCCATTTCAGATAATAGAAAAATATTACTTAGCTTTATATTAATACACTGTACAGGCTTACACACACCTGCACATACATAATGTAATATAAGGGATTCGAACTCAGACTTTCACACAACCCTCAACTCTCCATGCCATCTCATATTGCTGACCCACCTGATCATACACATGTTGAAAAGATAAATAATCACCAATATTCATATTTCATGCTAAACCAGCAATCATCAGTTGGTCCAGATTACTATCCTCATATATATATATATATACAATCAGTGCTCAGCTTCATATTACGATTATTATTTTCAACTATTATCGATCCACTGCAGGCTTAAGATCTCTTCCAAGATTAATCCAGTTTCTCTGATCTGTAATATCATTATTTTACATTACATCAACAAATTTCTTTATTTCATCCAATCATTGTACATGTTGATTCTTCCTAAGTCTAATACAATTTCTTGGAATCTAGTTAACAACTTCAATTGTCCATCTATTATCCTTTTTTTAACTATTTCCAGCCCAGCTACATTTCTATCTTTTAATTCTTTCAATAATGTCAAAAATATGTGTTTATTTTCTTACTCAGGCATTTCATCTTTGATATCTTCTCAGTATTTCCAACATTCATCTCTCCAAATTTTATAGAGTAATCAAACATCTCCATATTGCTCATCTGTTAAGAAATCCATAACTAAAATTAATAAAACATATTTACCAAAAATCTTCCTCTTCAAAGATAGGCATATTTCCATTTAATATGAAGTTATTTCTAGTACAATCCATATACATTTAATTTTATGATTATTTTCATCTATTATGCTTCCATCTGTTTTTATATATATCATCTTAAAAATGAGTTTAAAATCTATTTAAATATCAAAGGCATATATTAATTTAAGTCATATTTATTACATTTAATATTTCCAGCATATTTTTTACAACACATATGATTTACTATTTTCAAGTAATCATCATCTTGCATCAGATTAATTGGTAATTTATTCAAACTAAGCATCCTACAATCTCCTCTTCAAGTTTAATGTAAACCACATAAGATAAAAGATGACACCTCTTACCATTCTTAGATATTAATATAAGTGTGATTCTAAACACCAGACCCCAATGTTAGAGTTCCAATATTGGTTGTAAGCTAATGGCTTAAAGTTTAACATTCTTAGGGTTTTAAACCCAAGTCAATATGCCTATTCAACTATAAAAAAGACTAATATTAAATTAAGTAAAACAAAAATTCATATTAGTTCATTTAAATGACCACAAAATTTCATTAATTAAAAATCAAAACATTATTATTTTTGAGTGCTATCAAATTGAACATTAACTTCTAGATATCACATAAATGGTATTTTTCCAAAGTAACTTAATATCCATTAGTTTTGAATAGATTACATTTATTGTTGAGATGATATAACCCATATACTTTATTATGGTTACTTCTCATTTTATTATTAATCTTTAAGTATTATATATGTTTCTAATAAATTAAATCATAACATGAACCAAAAGAGATAATTTCAATCTAATCATTAATGATTCAATCGAAAATGGGGGGGGGGGGGAGACTGAATTTAAACAAAATTTAAATTACCATGATGATACTTTTCCTCTGTTTTCTTTTTATTTATGATATGTTCTTGTTCATTTTTTAATTATTTAGCCTCCATTTTCCAATTAATTTCTATGATTATTATAAAATTATCTATAAAATTATTATATGCATCATAATAAACTATTTCTACCAAATTAAACCCTCCTTTTTTTAATATTTAGAAGCCATAACAAAAAGAAAATATTTTCTGATAGGTCAATACAGATATTTGTTCTATGAGAACTTCACTTTTCTCAATCAAACATTCATTTAACATATTCTGCTAAAAGCAAACAAAGCCTATCTTATTATTATTATAAATGTTCTCACTGCTCTGCAAAGAAACTTTTAAAATTACTGATAACATTCACATCTGATTAGGCCAACATTTTCACATATTTTTAACTAATAAAATGTTAAAAAAAATAATCTTTTTTTACACTAGTTAATGATTTCTGTAAACATTGGATGTGGATAAAAGTCTGTAAATCTGGTTTATATGCATTTAATATTTTGGTTTGGTTTGTTCTTTTTTAATTAATACAATGTTTTTACTATACTGATGGAATATTTGGTAAAATACTATAATCTTTTGTTATGTTATGATAATTTCTGCTACCCTCCTTTTTCCTTTTTCAACATCATAAATAGTGTAATTAAATAATTTTCATTTAAAGATTTTTAATATTGATTTACTTCAGATTTCAGGAGACATCTAATGCAACAAAGACAATAAATAATTGAATGGTTTATAAGATAAAAAGTTTGAGTACCAAAAGTGATAACTGAAGTCATGACTAATGGATCCTGAGATCCAGAATCTACCACTCTACTACTGCAGTACACCATGCAGGGTAATAAACATGATGAAATTAGTTTACTGATGTAAAGAAAGGTTAAATTCAATTTTATATATATAATAACCAATTTCACACTTGTGAAAAGCCAATAAATAATAAAATATAATAAAATATGAAAAGAATGGAATGATACCTCTCATTCTTTAAATATATATAATAAAAGAATTAATATATAAATATTATAGAAATATGAAATATACTGTGAGTTTGCACTAGGTTAGACCTACAGTAAATTAATATAGAGTAAAAATTACACAAAATAATATCGAGAACACATATGCATCCTATATATATCCATATACTATATAAATATATACCTACCCTTCACAACAATAATATCATTTTGTTATTTAAAAAATGCTCAGATGCTTTTAATTGTCTTTATTGTGTACTAATTGACATTTTCTCGATTATTTTAATTCTTTTATATAGAATTATCCAAAACCACTGGAAAAAAAACTATGAAAAATTAGTCAACATCATCATTCCTTGATGCATTTTATTTGACTTTTTAAGCATAATACCTTTTATTTATTGGCTTTTCACAAGTGTGAAATTGGTAATTATTATGACCACAACTATGTGATTATTATTCTCTGTTTTTATTTGAATTATAAGTCTAAAGGATTATTTCAGAAAATCTTATAAAAAGCTGCCAAGTATAAAAAATGTCTTTGATTCCACAATTTTTGTTGGTGGATAAATGAAACATACGCCCCTCTGATAGTGATTTTTCACCTGTAATTCAAAAATGCATTAATAGATGAGATGTGTCAATTCTGAAGAATGATCTTAAGAGTCTTTTTCCTTTTTAAATTATGGGGAGGGGTGTACTTCATGTTTCAGTAGCATACATCTCAACATATAAATTTTGTTTTATCTATTATTCACTTATGGTTTGAACTTACCTTCAGTTTCTGACTAGATCTATGTTAAGCTAAAAAGTCTTTATCATGAGATGAGTCGGTCAATAAAGAATTAATATTCTGAATAAAAAATGGAAGTTCTGTTTACCAAATATTCAATAAGTAAACTTTTTTCATTGTCTCAATTTTTTTTTCACTTTTATTTCAACATCTAATATTCTACTGCTTATTTTAATTGTTTTCATCAATAAACATATTCAATTTCTTCATTGCCTATGGAACTAAACTTGCGATTTGATTTTTTTTATATTTGCAATGCCTCTTTTTCTTTTGCCACCAACTGAAACCACAAAGTTTTTTTCAGGAATAACTGTAATGTGACTTAGCCCATTGTTTTTCAAACTATACTTTGTGAAAACCAAGAGTTCGGTGGGCTTATCTCTTACTTCATGAGATTATTTTAGAATACTTTTTATTTGTTTTTATTTTACAAAATAACATCAGTAATTAAAATTGACAATTTTTCAAGTCTAAATGAGGCATAATGCCAAAGGTTCATCCAGATCATGTGACATTCTCAAATATGTTTTATACTTCATAAATAACATTATTGCATGCCCATATATTTAATCAAAAGATAGGCATCATGCAATTTTGCCATATGGGAAAATCATGTATAATGTTACTATGTAGAAGGTAGCAATTAGGAATATTAATAAACATTGTAGTTATATAAGTTTTACTAAAGAATTTATTTTGTGTCTATAAAAGGCCCATGTGTGTGTATATAGATACAATAAAAATAATAAATTGTAGCAGTAATCATATATCTTACAAATAATTATAATAAAACTCAGAATTACTTTTAATTATTTTCATAATCTTCTTTAACCGAAAACTATTTAAATTTAGTGGAAGTAAACATCATGTTATGTTCCAAGAGATGTGACTTTTTACATTTACACATTGCCTATTAATTAAAGATATTTTATTTCTATTTATCAAAGAGATTCTTTAATTTTTCTTTTCTTATGGTTTCTCTCCTCCTGAAAAATTTTAGTATTTTCCATACTGAAACTGATTATAAACTTATATATTTTCTTATAATCAAAGAACTCAATATATTCCTTAGCTGCTCATTAATGCAATAACAGAAATCATCTTGTTCCAATTCACTGTATTCTAAAAACCTCTTAAGCAATGTAAAAAAAAATTTTACAAAAAAAAAAAAAAATGTAAAAAGCTCTTAATATAAATATACTAATTCTTGTAAATATTTTGTTACTAATAAAGTCTACTTATATATAAAAAATAAAAAAAGAATCCATTACTACTCTTATTTTTACACATTTATATAATAGTCAATGCTCTTTTAACTATTTTTAATGCATGCTCATTAAGTTTACTACTGAATGAAAGTTATTCAATTTATCAGGAAGGTTAAATAAAATAGAGAAATAAATAAAAAAAAGTATGCTAAACACTTTATTATATGTAGTTTTACATAAACAGATAGTGAAAATGAACCAACTGCAAATATATTAAATTCTATATAAGAATAAACCAATGACTGCACACTGCTACTTGAAACTCAAATATAATAATTAATACAAACCAATGCTAAAATATTTCAATAGTGTTATCTGCATTTAGAAATATAAAGTGAGAATCATGCAGCAACAATATATGTATCACTATCATCATTTAGCAGCCACTTGTAAAATAAATATGACCATTCTACCTTCAAAAATATAAAAAATAAAGATAAGAAAATTGTAAAAAGAAATTATTTCACACTCAACTGCCTACTATATATATATAATTTTAATGCACAAACCAGCGCATAACAGCAGAGCTTCTTCAAATTAAATCACAATTTATTATAAACTTAATATAAATTATAATACATAATAATTAGTGCCCAAGTGCTTTCAAGAGAACTTAGCTCTCATAATCATGGTAAACAAAGAGTAAGCATAACCAGGTTGCTATATGCAAATATATGCAGATACATGTAAATTAATTGAACCATACACACAAATCTAATTAATCCATTTCTTAGAAATTTTATAACACGCATCTTCCTATTCATAGCTTTATTGTCCATGGCAATAAAACATGCCTCCTTAACCTTTCTCTTAACATCATTTCTTTCCCTACAAACTATTCTTGGATTGTCAGGTTCACATGCATGACCAGCTGATTTCTGATGCATTGTGAATATTGAGTTGCAAGTCGGGTCTGCTTGGGCCTTGTTGTAAGAATATCTGTGCTGGGACAATCTTGTTGAGAGAGTTGCTTTCGTTTCTCCATAATATGATGCCATGCAATTATTTTCTGGGCATGAAATATTATAGACGGCTTGAGAAATGTTGTTGGTGTTACTATATCTTTTGTATTGTTGATAAATCAAAAATAGAAAACAACAACAAAAAGATTGGAGTCAAAAATGTTGTACATTTTTAAAATGACAATAGAATTATACAAAAAACATAATCCCATAACCACAAAGTTAAAAAAGATATGTAATAACATGAAAGACACTTACAAGGACTGAACCCGATAGTAACTTAAGTAATGGAAAATATATATAAAAAAGAACAAGATAAAAAAATAATGATAATTACTTTTATTATAAATATTAGTAATAACTATTAGTGTATTAAATTAATAATATAATTATATCCATTCACCTTTCATTTGTTTAATCTATGGTTAAATTTAAATAAATCATTAAACACAAGAGATAGATAAGAATAATTAGAAAAGGATAATTAACAGAAATACTTTTAAAAGGATGTCTTGGATTCCTGTACACATGATTTTATAAAATTTTACATAAACCAGCAAGATTAAATGTATCAATGCTGCCTTAAGATTAAAGCCAAATTAGGAGACCACTATCTTTTTTTTCTGGAAAGAAATTATATATGCATTATTATTCTATACACCACCTTTAAAAAATGATAATGCTAAATAATGATAAGTTATCTTAATATATAAAACTATAACAATTATTTATTTATATTATATAGTCTGATTTGAGTACTTTATTAAATCACAAATTTAATATAATTACTATAAAAGATTGTGTACTCTTCTAACTGATGACATCAATAGTTTTCAAGTAGAAAAACGTCTTCAAATTTCTTATTTAATTAATTTAAAAGCCACTGGAATAATATATAAATTCAAAACAATACTTTTAATTGCTTTTTGTGTGGTGGAAAACAATATCAAATAATAAAAGTTTGTTTATTGCAATGGTATATAGCATTTAGACTTTAAATGCTCCCAATTAAAAAAATTAACTACTGGATTTGTTTGTTTTTTAATGTTTAGAGGTTAATGTGTATCACATAGCAAGAGCAAAAGTCCATATTATTGCAAAACATCTGAGACACTGGGCAAAAGATATAAAAGAATACAAGAGATAAAAAATTTCTATATACTTTTTAATAATTTGTTTTCTAAGTATATCAAAGATATGTTAGTATATCGTTTAACTAAATTACTAAAATAATTGAAAATGAATCCAACATTTTCACTTCAGTTGGATAAATCAACAAATATTGTAAGTTGCCTTGTGTTTTTGTGTTATGTTATATATACAAAAATAACATTAAAAAAGGAAAAGGATTTCCACCTCTTTACCAACTTACACAATCACTAAAAAAATATTCCAATTTTATTGAATTATTTGTTTTAAAAACAAGATTTATATACAATAAAAAAATTTAGAAATTACTTTATGAAAATATAAGTTCACATTAGAATATAATGCATAATAAATAATTTAGATTATCAAACAGTATACTATATAAAGTGTATATACACATGTATATAAATATATACACACACATCCATCATCCAAACGAAATATATCATTTCATATTAAACATAAAATTACAATTTATTTAGTCTTTAAAGTAAAAATGTACAGGTATTTAGTAAAATAAACATTTAATTCTGGTTAAAAAAATATTATAGAAGACATGACTCTGCTATTCATACCTAAAAATAAAACTCAGCAATATTTTTTTTATATAACTGATTCTAAAAACTCATTTATTCTAGCATTTGTCAAATCAAACATGCACTGAAATATATGCATTTAGAAATAATGCATTCAATTTATAAAGTAGATAAAAGTTGTAATCCACTACAACCCTTTAAACAGAAATTAAATTTTATATCAAACATGCACATTTGATAAGCACAGAAATCTTTCCTAAGAAAAACTATAATCAAATGTTTTATAATAAAAACATAAAAAAATCTAGTTTATGAGAATCAAGACCAATCTTCCTTAATGTAAATAAATTAAAGTAATATAATTCCCCGTTACATTAGATTAGATTGCTATATTATATGAAAAAATTGTTTACTAAGATTTCTCAATCTAACTTCTAAACACTATACCCATAACTTGGAAAAGCATAAATCTATCTTTCCCTAATAAGAACTTTAGTCGAACTTTTAAAAAGCATTAAAAAAATGTTGTATAAGAAGCATAAACAAATTGATCTTAATAAAAATTATAAAAAGTTATATAAAAGAGAAAATTATTTCTTTCTTAACATTTGCATTTATTAATTTTCTAACCTTGTTTTTCTAGCTCATTAATAAAATTATATACTTATCTAAAAAGAATAATTAAACAAAATATAATATTGGATTTCACAGTTAAATCTGCAAATAAGTGAAATTAAATTAATAGCTAAACCTTACAAAATGTGACAATGGTGTCTAATTCTCTAATGAAAGTAGGAAAAAAAACGGAAATTTCTTACATATGTGTGTGTGTGCATGTAATGTCAGTGAATAGAATCCATTGTAGCAATTTCTTTCAAATTTTTAATTTAATAAAAAAATGAGGTTTTAATACAATTTTATTCTAAAAGCATACCCTATGGCAAATTCCACTATGTATAATTACTTAAGCTCAACTGATAAGAAGACTGATTTTTGATATTCTTGCTAAAACAAATAAATACTTACAATGATGATATTAATTCATATTTCACCACATACTAAAAATTCATTATTATACTAAACATTCTTAGATAGCTTAATGCAGGGTAAAGATGATGACTTGGCCCAACTGATAAGTGCTAGTTCACCATGAAATGCATTTTAATTCAACTAGAGGGAGCCTGGGACTCCAGTTCACGCTGTTACAGGCTCCCAGTTTTATTCACCAAGGTTATAGTCTAATTGCAAATTCATAAAAGAAAACTTTACTAAGATGTAAGTGAATACCTGTTTTATTGTTTTTTCAACTTTACAAGAAATTTTAAAACAGTTTTCATTCAAGAATAATTAAAATTACCTTTTGTTCCGTTTTATGTAAACAGCTGCCATTAACAATAGGCAAAACTAGGTTAAGTAATTCTTAGAATCATTAGAGTAACATAAATCTTTGGAAAATACTTTTAAATGAAACCAAATTATTCTAAAGAAAATAGAGACACTAGAAATCCTAATCTTATTGATAGAGTAAAAAGAGTAAGCATTTTGAACATCAAATCTCATTGAAAATAAAAATGCTAACCAAGATAGTTTTAAGAACTTCATCCTTGCATCAGATATCAATTATGTTAAACAAGTTTCCATGACTGAAAAACAATCAGGGAGGACAGAAAACAGCACAAGGAACATTATAAATACAAAAATTAATCATAAAATTAAGGAAAAAAGAAATCCCAGTGCTAAATTGTTCATAGGAATAAAATTACTATATCGTCTGCCAAACCGGAAGTTGCCGAATACGGTAAATCAGTCCAGAGCAAATAAATTATTTTGAATTTTAATTCGATCTCAATTTTAGAATTAAATATTATAGATTAGGACTTAAGCTATCTTCCTGCACAAAAATCAAATTTCTCCGATGATCACAACAGAAGTTATTAGCCCACTTCCAGTATGATTGGGGGACCACAAAAAAATGAAAAAATATTCAAATCAACACAAAATTACAATGAAATGATTCCTGAGCTATAAAACAATGATTTAAAAGCAAAATTAATCCAAATGATGTTTTAGACCTAAACAGAGACATTAAAGCCACAAATGATTCATCCTCTTTTAATTCAACAATTATTGAGATTATTCCAAAGTTTAACAACAAACTTTCAGAATATACAACTGAATCCTTGACTACTAACCAAGACCCAGAATTCAATCCAAAGAAGCAGAATCCAATTAGTATCAACAAATAAGAATCATAGTAAACCCTGAAAGTCTTTATAGTTGGATGGATTGAATAGATATTGTGAACATTTGCAGACACAGGAGGTTGGTAATGATTATAGACTTTCAGATCTATTGACCTCAGTGTGCAATGTGACATGGACAAATGATGTGTACTCATGATGTGCAAGTAAATCTGGCTTGATTACAGATTACAATGAATCAACTGTTGCATTGGTGGGCATGGGTCTGCACTCCTTTTCCTGTGTGGTGGGGGTGGTCAAGAGGGGCTTGATTCATTTGTGGGGGTGGTCAGCCATCACTGCCAAGCCCAGGTGAGGGTCACTGTCCTCCATTGAACTTTGCCCTGAGAGACTGCTGCACTGTCTTGATGGATTGTTTATTAGGACTGTTGATTTGAGCTCACTATTATTTTTGTTTCCTTAGTTAACTTTAAAATTACACCATTTGTAAGGTGGTTGGTCTGCTTTGGGCCATTGACACATTTTGTAGCTTTGATGGAGTTATTGCTGCAATATTTTGCAGGCATGGGTCTGCACTCCTATTTTCTTCCTCAGGGGTGGTGGCAGTCATTAGGGGCCTAGTTTATTGGTGCAGGCTGTTGACAATTTATTGCCGCTACCTGGAAAACCTGCCAGGAGGGTACCTGGTCAAAGTCTCAGTGCCATTCTTGCTCTGGTCAGCTGCTGTGCCCTTGATAGATTGGTTTTGGGCAGTACAGATCTGTGCTTGTTACTTGTTAGTTTCTCTCTAGTTGGCTTTCCAATTCTGGGCAGTAGACCGAATGTTGTCGCTGCACATTTGGACTGCTAATTGGCAGAAAGAGGTACCTCTAATAATCTTGACATGGCTCGGCTGCAGATCAAGAGTTTATTATCCATGTACAGATACACATTAATCAAAATTATAATAACCCTTTTATGGACATAATTTTTATCGAGCATATGCACTTTATATAAACCTTGTAACATTAAACACTTTGTAATCCTCAATGGGTAAAGTATACCCGAACATTTTTGTAATCTTTTAACTAATAACGGTTACTTTTGAGAAAAAACTTCTACAACAGCCCTAAGCATCATTCATTAAATATACACCAACTTTCCTTATTTGTTTTATTTTCTAATTACAATTGATGAATATTTATTTAATGACCAACAATTGAACAGCTAAATGGTTGGCATTAGGCCAGCTACAAGATTTATATACAATAAATAAGTGTTGTGCTATAAAAAAGTATTTATATATCTATACCCCACTTAGCACATGGGCATTATACTGTTTTGATTTACAATTGATTATTCACTATAACAATCTTAAAAAAACTGACAAAAAAAAATTTTTTTGGTGGTCATTTTGTGAACATCATAGGATAGTTATTAATGTCATGTCATAAAAAAGCAAAATAGTGACTTTCATACTGAAATTGTACAATCCAGAGTTTATTCATAATACACAATATTTGTGCTGTATACAATATTTTGATTATAAACTTAAAATACAATTGATGAATGTACAATTCAAAATTTAATTTCATCCAGCATTCTTGCAAGTCAATCATATCCAAAGTAAAGATTTTCATCATTAACAATTACAAAACCAAAAAAGAAGTATTTCATATATTTTTTTTTCATATGTCATAGCATCGGCTGGGACGCGAATCCACAACCGTCTGCAACCAACTACTTGCTTGCATGGCGGCTGCGATACCTCTCGGCTAACAACGCAAGACAAGTATTTCATATATTTTAATGACATACAACAACCAAATATATTAATACAGTATTAAAGTTGAAAATGTGGATATTAATTTAAAAATGGTACACTGCATTTACTTTTATGGATTAGAATTTTGACTACCAGTACTATGCTTGCAGTAAACATTATGATCATCATCTTGTAATTTAATTGTTGTAATTGCTTTTTTGAAGAAAAAAAATTACAATAATGAACTTTGTGTAATCAAAAATTACTAAATCTAAAATAAATGTAGCATTTAATCTATTTGCCTGATTTAAATGTCTCATTATTTGTTTCAG
Source organism: Epiperipatus broadwayi (assembly GCA_028023455.1). Lineage (NCBI taxonomy): Eukaryota > Metazoa > Onychophora > Udeonychophora > Euonychophora > Peripatidae > Epiperipatus > Epiperipatus broadwayi. The sequence continues at coordinate 88,913 of JAQFVV010000144.1, read as the reverse complement.
AATTGCAAACATTATCACAATTGTACAGCTAACATATTTTCAATTTTAAAAAAAAAATGTGAGCAAAATTGCATACATTATGCATTTAATAATCAATTTTGTATGATAAAATGCAATACAAAACAACTGAAAAAGATATTTCTTTAAATAGGTATCTCTGACTTCACTTGTAGTAATCTAAAAACATTTAAGTCATTTTCAAGAAAATAGCTACCACACTTAATAAAAGGTGACATCTTATGGCAAAAAAAAAAATGTAACATCTAGCATATTTGTCTATAAAGTGTTGTTTTCAGATTTGTCTGTTTAAATTTTCATAGTATATATTGTACAAAAAAGGCCTTAAATATTGATTACAATAATCAAACACAGAAAGTTTTTTTTTTCTTTTTTAATAGAGCATTTTTTGATGTTAACTGCAATTAAGTGTTAATAATGTACTATATGCTACTTTTGGTATTCTTATACTAATGATAAATAACAAGACTTTATATTCAATTAAATAAGTTATTAAACATGTTTTTTTTTTTTAATTTAAATAATTTTATAAAAGCAATATAATATAGTAGTATAAATTTTAAAAAAAAAACTTCAGTATGAATTTTTTCAGAGTAACGAGAAACAGTTGCATGGAAGAACACAAAAAATTGTTAACTGCTAGTTCACTTTCTCATTTATTTTGCTGCATTTTTGGATAGTTAAAAGATGCTTTTATTTCTAGAAATTGTATTTAAAAGTGTAAAGCTACATACATTTTCAATTAAAATCATAGCAGCAATTAATATAACCATGAAAAAATCAAAAAAATCTCTCATCTTGAAACCAAAATGAATATCTTATGTCAAGTGGAAATAGGATAAGGAAATCATGATATTTGTTTTATGAATTTACCCACATTTACCACCATCTTTTTTTTTAAAATACAAAGACAAAATAGAAAAAAGTGCTCAGACCATCTAGCTGCACCAAAACTTTATAAAATCATGAAATCATATCATTCCCTATGAAAAGAAAATCTAAAAACTTACTTCAACTATTCATTCTAAATTTTTTTTCCAAAGATCCTCAGCCATCAATATCTGGTGCCCTCCTCCAAATAAAATCAAAAATCAAAGGATTTAGAACATAATGATGGACCTTAGAATGAGCAATTGATGACTCAGAAAACTAAATAATTATAATTGATGAATGGATCACTGGAAAGAACCTTAAGCTAAGGTTTTTTTTTACACAAGTTTCATTATCATACATACATATTATAACGGACGGGACAATTCTCATCATACACCCCCCTAATATCCATCATACCAGTCACGTCAGTCACTAATTCGATCTTTAGCAGTGTGTAGACCCACTACACATGGTGCATCCATGTTGGTTGACAGATATAACGGACGGGAAGATGGCCACTAGCCCCAAAAGTTGATGACGCCAGATATAACGGATGGAACGATAACAACTAATGCCAAACACTGCTAACACCAGATGTAATGGATGGTCAACTAACTTGCAGACTGTACTACTATGCAGATGTATCAATATGGTGTGGGGATAAGTTAATATGCTCTAATTTATTACCCCTAATGAAACAATCTGCAGAGACCTACCAGGCTTAGAAGGGAAGAAAGTTGCATCCAACTATGTTCAGACTGCGGGTCATCTGATAAAGTGCTAATGAGAACCTGATGAAATGCTTAACCAATGATTGCATACCCTCTAATTGACTAACTCTATCCCTACTTAATAATATTAAATGCAATTTAGGTTAGTTCATCCACTTTCCCCTTTTTAATTCCATTATCCCCTAATATTCAAGTCCAGAGAGAATATTGCTTTTAACTCCTTTAGCAAGTATGAACAAATATACACAGCAACTCCTGCACCTATATATAGGTTACAACTAGCATTTATTATATTTGTTTTATTTTCAAGCTTTTATATAATAAGAAAAATAGATGTGTGTGCATGTATAATTACTTATAAACTGTGGAATGTCAGGACAACTCAATAAACCAGAGACCGGAATAATACAAACTCTCAAACATTTATTAACAATAATAAATATTAAGTATAACAATAGTAATGATAAAAAAATATATAACAATCATCATATGTACATGTGTCACAAGTGAACCTCTACCATCTTACTAATTAATTATCCTCTAGATCCAACCCTTATACCCCATGGTAGAAATCCACCTATGTCACTCATTCTCTACAAATCATAATTATATAGAAAAATCAACTTTAGTTATTTAATATAATTGAGATGCTGGCTAACTAAATTATATATTTACAAATGTTAATTTATTTAACAAACTTCCCCAATTTATATATATATATGATAGAGACAGCTACCAGTTGATTAGTCAAACATACTGGAAAATATATGTACACGGTTAATCACAAAATAAAACATATAATATGTATTCTGTATGTGTTGTAATTTAACCTATATATAAATTTAGAGAATCTTACCTCAATATTTATGTGGATGACCCGATGTGAAGCAGGTGGTATTATCTAAATTTTATTTATAATGAAAATATAAAAAAAATATCAAAATGAATATTCCCTCCCTTTCTTCTTTGCTAATTCTGAAAAATGAGGCTTCAGCATCTGAGTGTGAAAACACAACAGATAATATGAATAAAAAAATAAAATAATAAATAAACAAAAATTTACAATATTGATTCTTTGATTAAAAATTGTAATTAGAATGAAGTTCCTAAAAATCATCATAATAGAAGTAGTAGTAGTAATTGATAGTTAGGCAAGTTGTTCTTCAAAGCAGTTTCACTTATTAAATCATTCTCCTTAGCAAGGATAGATAGGTACAATGGTGTCTCCTGTAGTTGTGTTTAATGGTAAACATCTTGATCCTCATTTGATTCACCATAATGTATTCCAATCCTTGTTTACTTTGGACTGAAGGCATCTTCTTGTGTGTTTACAATAAAGTAGAAATATATATATAATGCAGCTGGCAGGAAATACCATGACACACAATAGCATGTTTTGCTCTAGCCCATTTTCATATTAAAGTACATTTTAATAATTATTTATAATCATATATTTTTATTGAATAATATTGAAGTGCTTATATATATTAAGAAAATTATTTCATTTTTCTTTCTTCTCCAATTTTTAGTAAATTTAATTCTTGTTATTGTTTTTGAAAAGATTTAAAAAATTCAAATTTACTCCAACAACTTTTTAAACACGATTTAATGATTTAAGAATTAATCAGTCATTCTTACTTCTTTTCACTTTCTGTCCTTTGAATTTGATAAACTTTTAATTACAGTATTCGACTTTTAAAATGTTTATAATTTAACTAAAAGAAAAAATAAAATTCCATTTTAGCGTTCTAAATTTTTAGTCTTAATTGCTGACTTTTGCTACAGTTGTTATAACAATAAGAACAATTTGTAAACTGTCTTTTGTTTTTATACATTTCACACAAGTAGATTTCCAGGAACGCTGATATCTTTAACTGCCTATTGTTTAAATACGTTTAGATTTATTATAAATAAAATAAAATAATAAAATCAGTTTTATTTTCACACATATGTACCCACCTAATTAACTTCAAATCATCCCACATTATATATATTAATTAATATTCAATTTTAAATTAAAATATATATATATATTGCAGTTTATTTAATCAAATAGTTTTATATATATACAATAGTACTTTGTAAAATACTGATCGTATTTTATTTTATAAATATAATAATTTATTGTGTATCATATGTATATAGGTAATAATAATAACAAATAATAATCTTCCCACTATTACTATAAATTCCAAATGGATTGGGTTCAATAAATATGCTTGATCTTTTTAGGAATGTGTGCATTGTAAGCTACCCTTTACAATATTTTAAATGCATATTTTTATGAAACACATGAACAATTTATATAAACATATTATTATATATACTAGATTATGTTGTTTGTTAACTGCTTATAACATAATTTTTAGCTGGGGGAACCAACCAAATTTTTTTCCATAGTAAACCATTATAACTGTTTGTTCTTCATATGATATTCTTCCTTAATGAAGAGTTTTGAGGGATCAATCACCTTTGCTAAGTGGATAAAGGTGTATTTTGATAATATCCATTTATGACCTATGATCTAAAAATATTTTTTTTAGTTATAAATCCAAATTATTAATTTTAATCGAAAATATTGCACCCAACCCCCTACAAGAACACATATTACTTGAAAACGATAAAGAGATAGAGTTGATAGTATTTGAGTAAACATTCAATAAATAACTGAATGATTTATTGTTCAAAAGTTCATAAAAAGTTGAAGTACTATGAAGCTGAAGTCACAATCCACAAATCTTGAATTCCAGAATCTATCATTCTACCACCACACTAAATCACATAGAAAATATTATGCTCATATTAAATTAAAGTGGGATCTATCATTCTACCACCACACTAAATCACATAGAAAATATTATGCTCATATTAAATTAAAGTGGGTATAAGATAAAAAATTTAAACAAACCAAATTATTTGTATTTTCATTACAATAATTCTTTGTATTATAACTTGCTACTTTATTTTCAATTAAAAACATGATAATACAAACTTTTTTATTCCCTTGTTAAAAACAATAAAAAAGAAAAATATCTATTTATTTTAGCAGACTATACAAACTTTTTTATTCCCTTGTTAAAAACAATAAAAAAGAAAAATATCTATTTATTTTAGCAGACTAACTTATTATTCCAATACCATTATTAAATAATTAATTTTTTGAAAATAAATTATTTTTTTAAAATATTAAAAAAAAAATGCAATCTGAACATGTTTGTCTAACTTTTCAAATTTTTACTAATATATATATAACAAACTAACTGTAGAATGAACACCTTTTCTAATTTAATTTTTTTTTAAATGAATGCAGATTTAGCAAAAGTATATTATTGACTATCATAGCAATCACATTTACATTTCAGAACTTTTCCATTTTTATTAGTGTAAGAATAAATTATCAATTTATATCATTTATAGCTTTAGCAATAAAAATACTGTACATCAAAAATTGCCTTCTCCCCTAATACTGAGATTGAAATTAAACAGATAATTAATTATTCTACTAGGTACATATAATTTTAGTCACAAAACAGAAAAACAAGAGCTAGAAAAATAATGCAATGTCAAGAAAAAAAAAAACTTTCCAGGTAAGAAAGCAGAAATTCTAAATATAGCATAGCTAAATAGACAATCTGTAACTTTTATGATTTTTACTGATCTTAACTTTGTTTATGTCTTTTATTCCTATTACTTTATTACTTTTCTATTCTATCATGTCAGCTGCTTGGTGGCATTGATGCTAAGCAAAAACACATACATATAATATTACCGGGCCCATCCCGTACTTTGTGAAAGAATATAGAAATCGTATGGGTTAACGTAATTCATTAATTTCCTTAATAACATTTACTGAAACAATTTTACGAAAACATATATTATTGCAAACATTCTATTCTAGTAGAATTGTCCATGTGGCAAAACCTTCCTCCCCCCCCCATCTCCCCGCAAACTTTACAATTACATCCTGGTGGCCAAAAAATGATACATAATAATGCCTTAATTAATGAACTGTTTTTTACTTTTTCGGGTCATTTTTGAAAAAGGTTTTAAAAAAATAATTACTTATTAATTTTATTTATTGATTGATTTCTTACAATAGCTAGCTATCTTTGAAAGATAATATGTTAATGGCACACCTATTAAGAATGATTAATAATTTCCAACTCGATCGGCTTTTTTTTTTTGTTTTTTTTTATTACGCCTTTTTGGTTGGGTATTTCAAGATTAATTAATCAATGGATTCAGTATTTGGACAATTACTTTAGGTTTCTATGGATATGAGAATTTTCACACTCATACATCCTTTTTTTTTTGTCCGAAAGTTTACCGTAATTCATTCCGATTTCTTTCATCAATTTCTGTAATTTAGTCGAAAACAATTTGACACTACCAACAAATTTCAAAACCAGATTGAACTCCAAATCGCCCTAAAATGTCAAATCTTAATCCTGCATTGTAGGCCAGAGGGCTGTTCCTTTTTCACATCCGCAAGAATTAAAACTTTATCAATTGACCTACCTTATTGAAAAGATTCTATTCCAGTAGAATTACTAAATTCCCTGTGCAGGTCAGCTTCTGTGGACATCAGTAGGTCCGATTTTGACCTGTCAGCCATTTTATTTGTTGCAGACATGTTCTCATGAAAACGTGACTATTTACGTGAGGTTGTCGAAATCTTGCTTGAACCTACCCTTTCTGAATTGATTTGAAGGTTCCATGTTAGGTAGGGAAGCGTGGCAATGGGTGGACAATTGTTAGAAGGTAATAGTAGGTCGAATAACTTGTAAGTTAATTCCTTTGACATACATATTTGAAGAGTTGTGGCAGGCTGAAGTCCAAACACCCTCACACAATACTGTAGGGAACACTGAACTGTGAGCATTGGGATAAAGTGCGTAACATTAAAACAGTCCGGCCACCACTAAATGGCATCTTTTCTGTGCTTTATAGCATAGAAATGAATGCCATCATTGTGGCTTCTGGCTGCCACATATTAAATGGCCTTTTTCTGTGCTTTTTGATATAGATATATATAAGCCTAGAAGGCAGCGGCTGTGTAAACGGTCCATTTATGTGCTTTTGCATATAAATAGCGCCATCAAGCGGCTGACAGGATAGAATAGAAAACTAACTTTTATACATTTAAAAGTTTAATTTAGTTTTCACTATGTGCCAAAAAACAGTTAAAAAAATTACTTAATGTAGTATCAATAATTTCCAAGTGAGAAAGTGGATATTTTGAATATTAAATAGCTAAATCAACGATTTGGGAGTTTTTATTATTTCTATTAGATTAAGTTTGCATATGCCTTAATTTTAATTTCAAATTTACATATACAGTAAACAGTTTTTAAAATTTAAATATATAAAGCAATTCATATATTTTTAAATTTATATTTTTGATATTAAATTATATTTTTACAATTTAAATGGTTATATTGGACAGTAACTTTGCTCTAGGCTGAGGAGTTAAACTAGATTATTCCTAAATACATGTATTTAAATGCTTATTACAGCAACTGGATTTAAAAAAAAAAACAAGCTTTTTAAACCAGTAAGATTCTTTGTATGAAACTCCATTATATACATTATGTGCATATTTTATAAAATAAAATAAAAAACTATGGATCTATACTGCATATATAACAATACATAAAAAGAGATAGATAGAGTCAAACTAGAATTAATTGAAGTTTTTAAACTATATCCCAAAATATTATAAGGACTTGGAAAAAAAATTACATGTGAGATAGATGGGAAATAAGATTTTTCTCAAAAGATATGGAAAACTTGGAGAGATTTTCATCTTGCAAAAAAGTGATGAAGATGATGATGATTAAAGAAAGTTTCATTATAAAACCATGTTAACATTACAAATTCAGTTTATCAAGCTCATTTCCTGGAATTAATTAATCATAAAGAACAAAAGTGTTTACCTTCCTATTATACAATCACAGCAAGGACCCTCATATATAGAAATTATTAGAAAGACATCATAAAAATCCAATAGATTCAATCATAGCAATATAAAAATTGAAGTAGTTAAAAGTTATGGCATCTACAATACCAAGATAATATAAAATAAAAAAAAGTTAAAACATATTCCTGCAATTAAATAAAAATAAAAAAACTGTCAAACATTAGTTTCAGGATCATTACAGAATTGTATCTCAGTTTCTCTATCTCCCCTAGTTAATACATCATTAATTTCAATGTAGTTTTAATTTCTGTCCCCTCTCTAATCCCTTATTTTCCTGGAGACTTTTCAATATTTTAAAGTTTTCAACCTTTCTTAAAAATACATTCTATTAAAGAACATTCATCCAATAAGAAAAAAGTCAATTAATCAATATATATATACTTACTTTTTTTTTTAGTTTTCATATTAATAGCAGATATATATATAAGAATAAAAACATTTAAATATAACAGCTAAGTTTGACAGCTAGTATTGTGATAAATGTTTTGGTCATCACTTTTATATATATAAACAAAACATTTTGGAATAAACTCTAGAATACACAAAATACCAATACATTAGCTATTATTTCTTTATGTATTAATATTTTGTATGTTATAGAGTTTATTCCAGAGTTTTTTATTTATGATATATTATCTGATTTTATATCTTTTTCTGGAATATCTATTATGCCACATTTTAACAATAATGATCTATGTTTGATGTGTGAATGACAAAAAAAATTATAAGAAATTTATTAAACTTTACCATAGGATTAAATTTTTAAATCTTTTTCAAAGCAATAATGTTTATCCAAATTTTTGATGTTAAAAAAAGAATAGCTTAAATATTGCAATTAGTTATTATTTACTTCTATATATTGGTGTTTTGTATATTCAAAATTTATTTCAGAGTTGTTTGATTGTTATATATTATTTTATATAATTTTATAAATATTTGGGGGGGTTTTTTGTTTTTATAAGAGCAACTTTCATCTTAGCTCTATCATACAGCAACCATCCATAATCCCTTTCACTATGAAATCATTTTGAAACAGTCACTTCACTTTTCAAGTGAATAAGACATATATAACATATTATAATTTAACTTCGTAGGCATATTTTTAGGTATACTTAAACTTAACTTTTATATATCTATATTACACGGAGGTAAAACTCTCCATACGTAGCACCACTCAGTACAAGCAGAGTAATTAATGGAAGCATAAATAATGGTCATTATGTGATGTTTAGTGTTATATATATATATATTAAAAACATTTTGAATTTCTATTATTTTATTTGATTGTGTATACATTGTATGGGCTTATACCCTGTTCCATTTAAAATATAGCTAATCTGGCTTTACAAGTTTTCCACTTACATACCAAAATAGGTATATAAAAGAGAAGAAAAGTAATAAAGCTTTTTAAGGGCTCAATTTATGAGCAAAAGCGCCTAGGTCATTTTTTTTTCTAAAAGTCCCAAGCTATTTATTTATTTCATTCTCATTTATATTAGCAAAAGATATTTTGAAAAAAAAAAACTTTTCTTTAAAATTAATTTGTAACAATAGATAAAGGTATCCAGATTTATTATGTGTAATCTGGAATAGTTATTGGTAAAAAAAAAGGAGTGAAAAACACCAGTTTTTTAGTTGTTGGTGTTGGCATAGTTAAGAACTTTAGATCACCTCAACCAGTGATATTCCAGAAACTAATTAGAATGATAGAGCTAACTTGTGAATAATTAACACTTAATGGGGAAAATATTCAATAATTGAAAACCGCACTATGCTAGGTGAAAATTTTTATTAGTACACTAGTCAATTAAAGCTGGAATTATGCAGTCTCCTGCAGATGGCAATTTTTAAAATGTGTCATTCCTGCATGCACCAACTACTGATGAACTAGAACAAGAAGTAACTGTCATCTTTCACATAATTTGTATCAACTGATCCATGTTGAACACATAATCCAATAATACAATCATTCTAACTAGAGAAGTCATTAAGAAAAATACAAAAAATGAAGCCTTGAGCTTTCCTGATAATGACTAACTAAACTATAAATCAGTGTTCTTTTTGAAAAAAGGTTTGAACTTATATTTTTAGTAAATTAAAGAGTAAAATCAGAATTCTGATGATGTGGTAAGATAAATTTTTATTTAAAATTAAAGAGTATTATAAAAAATAATAATATTTATAACAAATATTAAAATTAAAACAGGCAAAACTCACTATATATATATATTATATACAAGCATAAGAGGAGGTGGTCACGTGATGTTTATTGGCTTAAATATTAAAATTATTAATATTTTCTGAATAATTTTAGCATTCTTCTTAACATAATTTTTTTCGAATGCTTAAGCAAATAAAATTTGTAATTAATTTCTTATTCAATTATTAATATTTAAATATGTATTATAATATGTGTAAGGTTGCCTTGGCAACAGTTTGAAATTGTTGATTCTTATTGATATTGGGATTGTTTAAGTGTTGAATGATTTTTAATTATTATAATATTTTTATATCTGTTTATGAATTGATTCATATTTTTCAAATCATATGATTAAAGTTATCTGTGAATAATAACTATAGGATCATTTTATATGGGATATAAGCATATTGGAGCTCATAAGTTGAATTTAATCTACTTAAATAAATTTCCCCCAATATGAATACATACCTGCCTAATATACTGTATTAGTTGCAAAGCAAGATAAATAATTGACCATAAGAGTGGCTAAATGCTGGTTATTTTGGGGGTAACAGTTTAAGTAAATGAGAAAAAAGAAGAGTAGCAAGTAAGTTTTAAAAAAAAAAAGTTTTAAGTTCACTGATTTGAAATTTGCTTGTATTCTCTAACGGTACAAGTTCAACTTCTAAATGAATATTGTCACTGTGCATATAGGCTAGAAAAACCTGAAGAAGAGTGGAGAATAATACTACTCGAAACGTTGTGTAATTACTAACCCATGTTGTCAGTTTGTGTGTTATTACTAACAAGTTGTTTGTTTTTGGAAAGTTTAAATAAAGTTTAAAATGTTCTACACATTCAACATTCACTCATATATGATGAAAATAGTCCAACATATCACATCTAATAATATACCATCATCGCAAACCTTCAGACAAAAATTCCTGCTGTTTTGCCAAATGCTTTAAATAAAAGTACAATTAAATACATATTTAATTTATTCAATCCTTTACACATATGAAATACTATGTTTATTATTTGCGAATTATAAATGACTGATTTACCTGAAATGGATAGGACAGGACTTTTCCATCAAAATCTGAATTCTGCAAAGAAGCTGCTCATAAATTTTATGATACAGTAGCTGTTTTCACAGTTATTCAGCATATAGTATTGCAACCTTTATCATATTCATTGTACTGGATTAAAATATATTACATTACATTTAAGTTATAAATAAGTACCAATGCCAATTGGACGCGTGGGTATAAATTCAAATGTTCAACTTAAATAAGATTATTCGGTTTATATAAAAGATTGAATTTACTATTCATTTATTAATTAAAAATTATTAATTTGAATACACTTTTTGTAGTGAAGTATATTTCCTTAAATGGTATTTTTCATAAATTTTTGATAGCTAATCATTATCAGACACGTCAACTACCCAAAATTAAATTTTTATATAATGATTTTAAAAAATTAATTTATTACTTATATATGTATGTAAACTGACCATAAGTTCAATAATTAAAAAAATATTAAATTATTTTCTTCTTCCTTAACTCTATTAGAATAGTAAAGGTTAATAAATGACATTCTTTGTAATTTCTAAAAGTCACACCTTTAAATGCATTGGTTTTTATTAACTGTAAGAATATATTTATAATCATTTTCATTTGAATTAATAGCCTTTTTCATTTTGCCACTTTTTGATATTGTAATTTTTAATTTGGGAGTGGCATCGTAAAGGATTGCATGATAGGAGAAAAAGTAATAGCATGAAAATTTATGGCGAAAGATTGTATAATGTCTATGAAACAGAAAGATCTACCACCAGCTATCGCTTGCAGTTATGAGACTGACAAACGTAAAAGTAAATATTTAAAAAAAGCAACTAACTAATTACAAATTTAAGTGAAATTGATTTTCTATAAATAAATACCCGTGCATAAAATCTATATAAAGCTGAAGTGATATAAAATAATGTTACTCATAGTAATAATTTTCAAAAATATAAAATCTAATATATACTCATTAAAAAATTTTAAATGTTAAATCCTTTTATCCTATTCATTTTAAATGTATTTATCAGTATGACCTCATAAATTTCTAATTATCTAATAACTTGATCATTATCTTATTCTATTTTGATTCATGACATTAAAAATTAAATAATATTAATGTATAGAGATTGTTAAAAGCAAGCCAAGAAATTATGAGAAGTTTATTTAATTCCATTTATCATAGTTTTCAATTCCATCTGATCGATGAAATCAATGTCTAGTCTATGATTGTATCCCCCCCCCCCTATAAATCCTGATTGCTTATTTCAAGCAAAAATCAATGTCAATCTACTTGAAATCAAAAAAAAAAAAAGATATTTATTTACCAAATATTGCTGAATATCTGGCTAGATTAATTATTACCAATTGACAGCAACTTTTTCAGATCTTCTCCATAATTAATCTCAGATGATTGTAGCTAATATCCAAAACTTTATCAATAAACAAAATAAAAGTTTTTACTGTTTGGGAAAAAGCCTCCTCAACAATCTCTCAAATAGTAAAAGAAAAATTATTATTACATATACCAATTGACTTGTAATAAAGATTTAAGCATCAGTTTCCCATCCTTATTTTTAGCTTCTAACTAGGAATATCTACATGGCCATTCAACAATCAATACTTAATGTTAGCTCTGCTGGTTATGAGTTGTCTACCTAAAGAAAAATTATAAGTTTGACTGGAACCAAAAAAAATGTCAAGTTTTACACAGTTTAGTTTTGAAACCACGTCATAATTCATGGTAGGCAGATGCAAAACATAATAAATATAGTTTACAATTTGGTCATTCCTATAGTAGATCTTAGAAACGGCATATTAATTTTGATGCAATTTTTGCTTAAAACAACAGTTAAAATCACTCAATATATTTACAGCCAACATATTTATTGATTAAAAGAGTATAACTTTAAATATATAGAAATGTTCTTAAACAAAAAAATTCAATTTATATTTTTTAATATCCTAAAGCTGCAGAAAGTATTTTGCTATTAACTGAAATGATATACAATACTTTGATTCCTTTTTGAAGCTTAAAGGATTCAAGCAAGGCAATTCCCTAAGCTCCATTCCATAAGTCTTGTCATTGAAAATATTGTTGCTATGTGATTATTCATATAATACTAAACATCTTAGTGAATTTATTAACTTTTTACTTATGAGTTTAAGTCCAAGAAAACATCATGATCTTCCTTCTCAGATGCCTGATAATTTTCATCTGAAACATCCTTTAGATTTTTTAAGTTTAAAAAAATATGAAAATGTATATATGATTTCTCTTTTTTATATATAATTACAATCATGACAGATTAATATATATATATATATGAAAAACAAAAAAGCAAGTTAAACTTGCCAACACTTGTATTTATGATCAACAGATGGTGTTTTACCAAAAACATCGTCAAAGCATATTTGTTTACATAAATGTCAGAGTAAGCAATCACTATCTCTTTCATTAGTTCCACCTTCAGATCATGATTTCAAGCTGATTTGCTATCATCAATGAAGGATAGGAAATAAGAAACTAGATCTAAACACTAAACTCTGAGCGTTTATGAAACAATTTCTATTCAGCTTGCAAGAGTGAATCTTTTAGACACGTAATGTCTTCAAACTCAGCATAGCAAGCCAGATAGCTATATGGGTCTGATATCAGTTCAGCATCACCACATAGTAGAAGCCTCTACAATATATATCATTGCAAGAAAAACTTCAAAGGTACATTTATGAAAAACAAAAAAGCAAGTTAAACTTGCCAACGCTTATATTTATGATCAACAGATCGCGTTTAACCAAAAACACCATCAAAGCGTATTTGTTTACATAAACGTCAGAGTAAGCATTCACTACCTCTTTCGTTAGTTCCACCTTCAGATCATGATTTCAAGCTGATTTGCTATCATCAGTGAAGGACAGGAAATAAACTAGATCTAAACACTAAACTCTGAGCGCTTATGAAACAATTTCTATTCAGCTTGCAAGCGTGAATCTTTTAGACACGTAATGTCTTCAAACTCAGCATAGCAAGCCAGATAGCTACATGGGTCTGATATCAGTTTAGCCTCACCACATAGTAGAAGCCTCTGCAATATATATCATTGCAAGAAAAACTTCAAAGGTACATTTATCTAGTTTCTTATTTCCTGTCCTTCACTGATGATAGCAAATCAGCTTGAAATCATGATCTGAAGGTGGAACTAACGAAAGAGGTAGTGAATGCTTACTCTGACGTTTATGTAAACAAATACGCTTTGATGGTGTTTTTGGTAAAACGCCATCTGTTGATCATAAATACAAGCGTTGGCAAGTTTAACTTGCTTTTTTGTTTTTCATAAATGTACCTTTGAAGTTTTTCTTGCAATGATATATATTGCAGAGGCTTCTACTATGTGGTGATGCTGAACTGATATCAGACCCATGTAGCTATCTGGCTTGCTATGCAGAGTTTGAAGACATTACGTGTCTAAAAGATTCACACTTGCAAGCTGAATAGAAATTGTTTCATAAACGCTCAAAGTTTAGTGTTTAGATCTAGTTTCTTATTTCCTGTCCTTCACTGATGATAGCAAATCAGCTTGAAATCATGATCTGAAGGTGGAACTAACGAAAGAGGTAGTGAATGCTTACTCTGACGTTTATGTAAACAAATACGCTTTGACGGTGTTTTTGGTAAAATGCCATCTGTTGATCATATATATATAGCCTCACATTTTGTATGTTGTAAAATCACCAGTCAAGGATCTAAGAATCATAAAATCTTGATGGTACTATGTATGAATTGAAAAAATAATTGACTTGTATTAAATGAGATAATGTTGGTTTATGAAATTAGAAAAAAAAAAAGGAAAATGTAATTAATTTAAAATGTTGAAAATATATATTTTATTATAAAATACAAATAGAATCAGATTCATTATAAATATAAAAAAAATGTAAGAACAATACTGAGCAGATTAATAATATATCTGAGAAAATGACAAAATTATTATGTAAGAACAATACTGAGCAGATTAATAATATATCTGAGAAAATGACAAAATTAATAATTCAATATAATAAAAATAATCAAATGCAGATAATTCAGGTTTATACACCAATAAGTTATCATCATAATGAAAAAATTAAGGACTTAATACAAATATATAGAATACTTTTAATCAAACGAAACAACATTTTTATATTACTATGGAAAATGTCATTGCTAGAATTTTAAAATGATTTAAATGTGAAAGTATTTTGCGCCTAAATTTGATTATGAAAACAGAAATAAAAGAGGGCATAGTCCTATAAAATTTTCAAAGTTAAAGAAAAAATTATAATATAAACTTCTTTCTTAAGAGAAATCCAAAATGGAAAATTAACACAAAGCAGTCTATTTGATGCCATGGCAAAGTTGAATTATATTTTGCCCAAAAGAAAATATGCATTTCAAAATTATAATATACTTAATGGATTCAGTACAGGAAATGGTTACAGACTAATAATGATCATTTTTTCTCTCTGCGGTGGTAGTGAAATTTAATAATCCCCATCTCTGGATCAATTTCTGATTTTTAGTTTTATCAACAAAAACTTGGAATTCAATGCTGAAACCAATGCAATTATAATCTTACAGCCATATTTGACTCCTTTTTTATTATCAAGTTTTAGTTTGTAGTTCAAAAATCTCTGAGGTTTTGAAGCCAATCTACTTATATAGATGATATTATTAAAGTATAAAGAAAAGAAATGCTCTTATTATTATAGTTAGTTTTGAAAATCAAGTAATTTTGGGTTAAATATGTAAAGTATCCATTAATACAAATCTAGAAAAATACAAGTTATTTCTTACAAAAAGATAGTATTAACAATTTAAATCCTTAATTTTCAAAAATATTCCAATAAATTTAAGCTAGAATTTATGCATAGAATTTAATGATGGCTCAAAGATGATGAGTTTAATAATCAAGAGATGTTCAATGGAAGTAACAAAAAGGAATCAAAAGAAAAACATATAGGTGATAGAACAGACATTACTGACATCATTGAAAAAGTTAAGAGGTTAAAACGGAGCTAGGTTGGATATATTTCTAGAAAATACAAGATGTAACAGTAGATGGACAGTTAAAATATTAAGTAATTCTAAGCAACATAGAAACAAATTGTGTGTGAAATGGATGAATTAGACAAAAAAGCTTGCTGAAGAAATATGAAAAAAAAAGGCTATGGGTCAGAAAAACCAATTGAAAATTGAAAATACCTCCACCCTGCAGTGAAATCGATAATAATTGAAAATTATAATCTAAATTTTATATCAATGAGGGGCATAATTCAATTAAAGTAACAGAAAATGTTCTATAATAAAAGATTTCTCAGGACTTTTCAATCTTTTGCTTTGATAAATCATTTTATAATTTGCCATGTTCCTGTTTTCCATCTTTGGTTTTAAAAAAAAAGCATTACTTTATCTGAATATTTATTATAACTAAGTCACATAGTTAAATACATGTAAATTCCAAAAATCAGGATACAGTTCTTGGAATAGAAAAATAACTTCAAATTCTGATCTGAATAACTAAAATTATTTACAATGTCAAACAGAGTTAAAATTGTTGGCTAACGCACATTTATTATATCATATCAAGAATGTTTGAAGCTTCTCTTGATATTTCTCTTACATATTAAAGTAAAGAGACATTTGAATCTCAACTCTACTTTCAAATGAGTGAAATGTTTACAAAATTTATAAATTTCAGGAAAATGTGGTATTCTTCCTAACTCCATTCTATTTAGTGTATTAAAAATATTATATTATATAATAATTCTATTATTTCAAATCTATTACCATTAACTGTTTATAGAAAAGAATCACTTTAACATTTTCAATATCAATGTTATGTTAAAATTAATCAGGTTTAAATCTCACATCAAAAGAACTTTGCCCAATTACTTTTGAAAACTATGACAATTATTCTAAGTGTAACTGCTTCAATACTCCAACCAATATAATAACTTGAAAGGCTGAAACCTCTGACCGATGCACCTTAAAAATGCTTATGTGACAGCCAATCACATGTAATAATGACTGCACATAGAACTCTCAATTCAAAAACACAAGCCAGAAATACGAGAAAAAGATGGAACCACCTTCCTCTCTACTTAAATTTTATATATAAATAAGTCAGACACAATCATTCTAAACTAAGAGTGTGAAGCTTAAAACACCTTCACATTTAATTCACTAAATATTATATATAAATAAATGTGAAATCTTTCGATTTACTATGAAGAAAAACATTATAATAAAATATAAGACAATTTTAACCATCTAGGTGGTAAAAAAAAAACATTGTTTTATGTATATTGAACAAAACTTATTGCCTAAATTGTAGATCAAAATATTAAATGCAAAACCATGTTTTATATTGGAATTCAAACTTTTATCAGAATATTTGCCACAAATTATTCCTCAGTTCACCTACTTATTTCTATTATTATAGAATGACTCATTCAACCATATAATTATGCTAAAAAATTTTACCAACTTGTTTATCTCATCTACACTCAGAAAAAATATCCATCAATACTTGTCACTGTTTTGTGTGTGATTAGTGTTAATCCATTTTACAAAAAGGTTATGGATTGCCACAAATGAATTTTTACCATTCCAACTTGGATATGTCAATGTATTTAGATTACTTTCTATATACTCCAAATCAGAATATAGGTTATTATGGACAGTTTAAACCAATGCTCACTGAAAATAGGCTCAACATTTTGACTTGTTAAATTTCATTAGGCAAATAACTTTAAAGAAAAAATCCTTCTTCCAAGTACTTCTAATATCTTTCTTAGGAAATCAGATTTAATATATATAAAATCATGATAAATCACCAAATGGGAAAAATTTTGAAAGATTACTTGATAGGATCATAGTAATCCTCTTATTCTAGTTGTGCAAATTACCAGAACCAATGTTTTTAATGCTATCCTTATTGTTCTCTCAAGCTGTATCTATCTAATATGTTCATAAATATTAAAATGCTTAAAATTTGGGTTGTTTTATACTATCAATGAATACTTCCATTTCTTGTCAAATGGCAATATGAATCTGGAATGTTCAAAGCCTTCCACTTCATATAAACTTTCATGTCTATATTTAATACTCCATATTTCAGATGAAAGCCATCATTTATCAGTCTACAAATTTAGTTTCTCTATTCCAAATACACTTTTTTCTCTAGAGTTACATCATACTAGTTGGGATTTATTGGATGATTTATAATGTTAAAAGTTTAGATGACCTCTTACTCCATCTTTCTTTAAAAATTAAAAGCTATAAACAGCAATAATATATATATATATATATTGTACCGGTCCGTTTATGCCTCTTACTTATATCTACACACATTGAGCATGGAATGCGTGTTATGTAACAGAGCAATGATTGTAGGTATTCAGTTAGACACCATCATTTATTATTCTCTGGAATTTCATCATAAAAGTAAATTACTACACTCATACCTTTGAAAGATCCGGTTCACCAAGACCTTTATGCGCCACCTCTGAGAAAAGATTGCTCCCTCCCCAGAGGGATATGACTGCATAATTTAGATAAGGGTTAGTCCCTTTTTGACTTAATAAAATCAATAATATAGATGCTTTACTTAATACATCACTAGAAAGATGGATATTCTAACGAATTACTCTATGTCCCAATAGAGATTAATCCCAGGCTAGCTCATCTACTCTTTATCTTGGGAAATTGGTTTGTTGCTTAGCTAATAAAGGAGGATAAACGATAAAATCTTAACTAATTACACAGCACAACATTGAAATTTTAATATTTTATCTCCGCATTTATTTAGCCCTTAATTTTATAATATTACAAATAAATAACAACAGAAATATATAAATACGAAACACACTATGAAATTTTAATCAAAAACCCCAATTTAAAATCATTAAATATTTACCCCATGAGATAGAATGATCTAAATTTCATCTTCCCTTGCACACTCTACAGCATTTGATAGGATATATTCTATACGTGATTTCAATATATGTACAATCCATGGTAGATACGTGTTTCATTAAGTAACCCTCTGTCTTTTTCTTACTCTAATAAAGATTTATTATTTGGTATTATTATTCAACCACAATTTATATTTGGATAAGAGAGTTCCTCAATCGATCCTGCCAGTAGCGAATCATCCAAACAAGGAACTAATAGACTTATTTATTCCCTTATTTTTTTACTATTATTATTATTATCCTGCACGTAGCGGATGGAATAAATTTATACTAATTGAAATGAATTTGCAGTAGATTATAACGTATTGAATCCTGCATGTGGCGGATTGAAAAGATAGAGTTATTTATAAATGAACGCACTCACTCCATAGCCTTTCAACTATCTGGGAAGGTAGATTTAATGGCCCGTTTCTTTATATGATACATTCTTAAAGAAAGAACAGTTATTGTCTGTACATTTATCCTGCCCGTAGTGGATATTTATGTAATAAAATAAAACTAAAATGGGCAACCAGGCTAATGCCTCCCACTTGTGTGTATCTAACTTTACGAGTAATCTACCTCCCTTAAATCATTCATAATATACTAAAATTGATCTTGGTAATAAAATCTATTGAATCACGTATAGAAATAATAATAATAATAAAATCATTGGTCAAATACATATAAAAGATTACGTAAATTTTCACCATCTAATAATAGTTATAACAATAAAAAAAAAAAATCATTTGTAAAAATATTTAAATCACACACACACAAAAAAAAAATAATTATATTTAGAAATATAAGGGGTTTTACTTCCCATAGACTTCATTTTCTTCCGAGCTGAGGGCTTCGGAAGGAGATATATACATCTTGAACAGGCAACTGAAGGGGTCTCTTCTATGGATGGCAGGCAGAATAATTCATAGGCAGCTACATTCTCGAATGGACAGAGAGTCACATAACTTGGTGGTTACATAGGTCTTGAGTAGTGCGAATGCACCGAAGCGGGTTCTCTACTCCATGTTTGCTGGGGCAATATTATTCATTCTTGATTTCATTCTTTCCATGTTTGTGCTGCACTTCGGATATAAGTGATTTGACTGTGGTTAGAAGTCTTTGATTTCTACTTCAAATGGATCCATGTTAAGGTTGTATGTCTCGTTGAAATTATTATATTAATTCTTTCAATAACTTGCGATATCTTTTTATCGAATCTATTTCTTTCTGCAGCATAAAGAATCTATTTCTTTCAGCAAACTTTTTCTGGTCACATTCCCGATTCCTCTCTAGATTTCTATTTGCAGGTTTTCTTTTTTTTATTTCTGCGGATTAAGCATATTTACAGCTTGCACTGACTTTGAATTTTTACTGTCAATTATATATTCTTTGTTAACCGATCATCGGCGAAAATAAGTCAATCAGTTTTTACTGCACGCGTTGAACTCACTGTCCTTCAACTCAATTCAATCTCCTGACCTGACGAATTAATCAATTTACAATCCCCTATATCACCTGATCAGCACATACATAAAATCCCCCTCATTACCGGGTCCCCTCTACAAACTATTGCTGTTTTCGATTTTTTTAATTAGTTTAATTAAACTACATTTGTTCTATCAAAACTTTTCTTATCTTTTTAAATCTGTTTAAGAATTTTATTTTAGACCATTAGTGATTCACATTCCTATCCCATGTTTTAATTAATTTTTAATCTGCAGGTGTCAAGTCAAATGACTATTCATATGCTTTTACAATTTTCTCTAAAAAAATACTATAACAAAAGAGAGAAATCACTGGCTTGCCTGTGGTCATTAAAACCATAATTAACAAAGAAAACAAAAATTTTATAAAGATTACGTGTTGTAACAAGGTTAACATTATTTTAAAAATTTTATACATAAATTTACTTTCAACACGTAATCCAAAAATTAAAATATACATCGAAACTTGATAATTTAAAAAGAAAATATATTTAGTTGCTGGGTTGTTTACATTTAACTTTCCCAGTATAATTTTATATCCCTTCCACCATATCAAAATGATACATTTATTAAAACAGAAAAAATATATATACATTTCACTTTAAATGTATATGATTGTACATTTAAAATGTATCGTCACCATTTATCTTTTTTAATTTAAAACATCTTACGTGTGCAAACGAAGAGAAAGTATACTTACACAGGCCAACCTTTTATTATTTCTTTTATATATATATATATGTTTATTCAGACTGCAACTATGCTTGCAGCCATTTTTGTGCCAGTCATTTAAGACTGACTGTCACAATATATATATATATATTAAGCATTAAATATTTGTATATTTATTTCAGTATAGCGTTATGCACTGGGATTATTCTATATATATATTACCTGTCATAAAATCATAAATATATTCAACAACAAAACATAATATCTCAGCCCCATCTGAAATTCCTCTTTAATCTTCACCATTGCAACATTTCCTAATACAAATTTAATTCTAGAACTCATATGTCAATTATCCATTAAACAAAAATCATCATGAGATAATCCACTTAAAACTAATAAGATTTATATTTTATACTGCTTATTCACACATTACTACTCAGATAATTTATTCAGTCTGCTTCAGATGTTTATCAGAAACAAATACAATGCAATTAAATTTAATGATGAAAGCTGGTACAAATTTATGCTAACAGTCCAGATATATGAACATCAAAATTAATTATGACTCAAATCAAAAATCCCAATGCATATCAGTTGACTCATTTGATAAAATAAATGTCACATATGAGGGCAATGTTGAAAGCTCAAAATATAAAATGAAATTACAAATAACTCATCAGATTATGCTAATAAATTCCATTGCTTTATAAATACTGTCAATAGACTACCAAGGTAGATATATAAAGTGGTATAACAATTAATATTATAAAAGTTAATTAATATTTCTTTTCTTAACTCCATCTGCAAATATACCTAATACTATATATATCATATAAGTAAATATAGAAATATTTTTATAGAATATTGAACTTGCATATCAGTTTAAAAAAAGGAAATTTACTCATTATCTTGAACAATTTTGAACTATTCAGTATATGACTTATTCACTCTAATATTCAGGAGTTTTCTTAACAAATTATCATTTCATTGACAATACAGAAATAAAATTTTAAAGCTTCTATATAAATTATATTATATAATTTTTAAAATATTTACTTTTATTATGCCATTCTATTAAATATACATTTTTTTCGTAGTGTTTTCTTGCCTAATAAAATAATAATACTTTTCAAGCACTTTAAAATTACCAATGCATTATATTAATAATATTTTGCTTATAGTTTTAGCTCTCTTTATAGTTTAATCAGATGAAACACTGAAAAAATAATTAAATAATCAAACGTCAAAGAAAAATATTAACGATTAAGATGCGTTGACCTATTCATTCTGTATACTGTATGCTTACTATAGTAAATAGAGGAATTTGAACTTAGGATTGCTTGCCCATTAAGGTTAAAGGAATTGTCATCTTAATATAAATCGAATACTGATTATATATATATATGTGTGTGTGACAGATAATGATCTGGATCTACTGATGAGAGCTGGTTCAGCATGAAATAAATATTCTGGACATCATTTATCTTTTTCACATGTTAGTGGTTATGTGTATCGGTTGTATAAGGTGGAGTGAATAGCTGCAGGAGCTTGAAATCCTGAGTTCAAATCCCTTCTAATTATATTAAGTTCAGTACAGACAATATACTTGTATTTAAATATTATGTATATATAATTATTTTATCTATTTTGATTGATATTATATACTAATAAAAATCTGTTTCCATTTTTAATTATTATGTTTAGGTTGAATTCTAATGAATTATCTTAGCATTTTACAATAAGTTTTAATTTTAGTATAACGTTTTCTTGAACTGCTTGTTTATAATAAAATGCTACTAATTTTTCATTTGCAACATTTTTCTATTCTAGATTTGAACTTTTTAAAAAAAAAAAAAAAAAAGAATGCTATACTTAGTTGAATTCATCATTATAAATTATTTTAACTTTATAAATACAGACCTTTAAAAACAATAATTAACCATTTAAGAGAAATAAGAATTTTATTACTGTTTACATATTTAACTGTGTATTCATAGATAATAGATGGATAATTGAAATTTTAAACTGGATTCCAAGAGATTGTAAAAGACCCAGAAAGAGACCACAAGTGAGATGGATGGATGAAATAAGAAAATGTGCAGGAGTGTTGTGGAGAAGAGAAGCTAAAGATCGGAGAAGATGGATTAAACTTGGAGAGACCTTCATCCTGCAGTGGATTGATAATGGTTGATGATGATGATGATGATTCATAGAATTATTAGAATTACATAATCTTTAAATATATTTCTTGTACTACTATGTAATCCAAAAATAAAAATACATATTAAAGAAACATTTTTTTTTTTTTTGCACAGAGAATACCAAGGACTGGTAAATAATATTTGGTATATAAGAAAATATTTAAATTATGACCTGGCAATATATCCATCAAATCTAAGTTTTAAAGAGATCAAATTATTAGGTTTACTTTGATGAAATGTTTGTACCCAAAATTTCTAAACTGTTTAATATTTCGAGAAAAAGAATCAGACTTTTGACTCTAGTCAGAAGGAATTTTTTGGAATCAGCTTACTAGCAGAGCCAATGTATTACAAATAATTTACAACCACTAAAAGTAAAACACACCCACAAAAAAAAAAAAAATCAGCACACATAAAAATTTAAAAAAACATTTATTTATAAAAGTAAAATATTTAGGACTGAACTACCACATCAAGGCCTCTATTTTTCCTAGATGATTCTTAAGTGCAGAAATACTAGTATCTCAGGCAAAAAAATTGTCTGATGAAAAGTTTGTCATTTACACTTATAGGTTCAGAATTAACCAACAATCTCCAAAAGAAGATGATCTATTACCAATTTGTAAAACATACCAGTAAAAATATCATTTGGGCAGCCTTTTCATAATGTTTGAACATTGAGAGGTCAGTGCGACTGCCTTGCACTTGCAGGCAGTTGCCCGGGTTGCAGGTTCACGTCCCAGCCGATGCTATGACACTTAAAAAAAAGTATCAGATTCATCTCATGGTATAAACCATATTTCAAGATAATACTTTTGTCTTCCTTGTTATATTGTTCTAGCACAGTAGTCTTCAACCTTTTTACACCTGCAGACTGGCAAAAATAAGGATAAGATTTTGCAGACCGGAATAAGTTTACAGATAATTTTTTTTAAAGATGTAACCTGCTTAGCCTTAGATAAACATAATTGTTATAACTGACCAAAACAGCACACTAGTTATTGTGTATTGTAATGGTGTTGCTTACCTTCACATGCTGAACATTCTTTCTCGAGTTGCACAATCATACTGCTACAGAAAACAGTACAATAACAATCATTCTCATTAATGTGCTTGCATTTCTATGTTTATTATTTCATTGTTAAAAGATGCAAAAATAAAATATTATTCACCTGAATGTTGAAAAGTCAAAAGTTTTGATCTTATTTTAATTTTTTTTTTTTTTTGGGGGGGGGGGGGTAGGTTGAGAAATACTTTGTCATCACTTAGACAAAAGATAGAGACCAAAGCTATTTTTTGTTTATTTTTTAAAAAAGATAACAGAAATTGGAGAATTTGTTAATTATCACTTTTCTTATCAAAATTAATATTATCATAAAAAACTATTTTAATTGCTTTGATTATTAAAAAAATCTCAGAATTATAATTTAAATTTAAATGAGATCTTACCATTCTATTACTGCTTTTTATCAGTATGCTTAGTACAATTTTGAAAAATATTTTTGTGATAGACAACAAAGAAATCTCTTGCAAAATAAATCCTTTAAGATTTGGTTGCTCTTCTTATAAGTTTTGATTTTCCTTAATTTAGCAATAATATGTCAGTAATTTTTTTGAATTCCAATTTATCCACAATTCTTTAGTTCATAAATGGACTACTGACTAAGAACACATTCATCATTAAAATATAGCTTTACTTCTCAGTATATGTAAAATATATAATTGTTAATTAGAGAAGATATTAATTAGTATTAAAGTTTATCGGCTTAACGTTTTCGAGGATCCATGCCTCATATTCATAGCCTTCATAAAATGTATAATAAAATATGCAAATACAAATATTCAAATAAGCTAGTATTACGTAGCCCATTTCTTCGAGATCTCGAAGCAAGTATCCTTTCTATTAATGGCATGGATGTTTCCATTGATGTAAAATGCCTCCTTTATTTTTCTTTTGTGATCATTTGATTCTGAGCACAATATTATGGGATTGGCGGGTGTGAAGTTGTGTCCAGATTGTTTAGCATGCTCCAAGAATACAGAGGACGTGTTGCTGTTTTTCTGAGCTCTGTTAAATGTGTAAATATGTTGACCCAGTCTAGTATTGATTGTAGCTTTCGTTTCACCATAATATATAGCAGGCATGGCATCCAGCCTGAGGGCAGGCAATAGAGTACACCACGTGTGGGGTGAACGATCGATCAATGTGGTCTTTAGAGTTGTTAAGCAATCTATTAGAATTAGGTGGAGTTCTAACTGCTATGTTAAATTTATCGTTTAATGCTTTCATTAGTTTGTTAGATATTTTAGGAATGTAGGGGATTGTTATTCTAGGTAGATTGGTGCGAGGTACGTTATTGTTTATTGTATTATTAAATTTATGATTTTATTTTTAATAGCTTTGAATTTGAACCCTGCTGCTAATAGATCTTTAATATAGTTGTTTATGTTTTCTTTCCTGTCTGCTTCATATTTACATAAATAAAAGTTTCTAAACAAAAATGCATTAAGGCCAGCAAATTTATGCGATGCAGGTGAGTTAGAGTAGGGTGGATACAGCTGCGAATTTCAAATGGTTTAACAATCATTTTGTAATCTATTAAGTGGCGATTTCTCGATAAAGAGAGGTCGAGATATTTAAGTTCTTTATTATTTTCATATGTGATGGTGAATGAAAGTTTGGTTAAGTTTTGTAAATCACGTAGTATATTTAAAGTATTATCTTTAGAGGTTATGATAAAGATATCGTCTACATAACGAATATATGTAAAGTCTTGGTTGATATTGTGATATTTTGGAAGGATAGATAGCTCGTATTTATTTAAATATATGCTAGATAAAACACCACTGATAGGAAGGCCCATGGGCCATCCATCTTGCATTGTGTACCACTTGCTTTCAAAGAGTGTAAATATATGTGAATCAAGCCATGACAGGAAAGCAATAATGAATTTAACTCTTTCATTAGGGCAATGTGCTCGCAGTAGCTCTTCGTGTACTATTTGGATAGATGCTTTTCGATTAATTGATCTGTATAGTTCCTTCACATCCATTGTAGCCATAATTGAAGTCTGAGAGATTTGAGTATTTTTGATTTTGGAGATGAATTGGAGAGACGAGTTTATCGTGTATGAGCCAAAATTAAGGTAATATATAAGTAATTGATTGATTAATTTGGCTGCTTCAAAATAATGCACACCACCGAAATCCATCATCAATCTAAGTGGTTCGCCTGTTTTATGTAGTTTTAAATTGGCAAACATTCGGGGGGGGGGTCTAGTGGCAGAAGGGTAAATCCTGTAATATTTGGATTTAGTAATCCCTTTATCCTTGAAAGTCCGAAGCACATTGTTAATAAATTTATCTCGATCTAGTTTAATATTAAAAGAGTTGTCATGCACCAACTTTAATATTTTAATTTGGTCGTGCATTTTATTTTTATAGTCTGTGTTATTTAGCAAAACAAAACGATTGCCTTTGTCTTCTTTGAGACAAGTAATATTGTGTGTTTTGAAATATTGTTTGGTATTTAATATACTTTTATTCCATGCTTTTCCTTCTTTATCAACCAAATTATTATTTAATAATTTAGATATATCGGTGATGATAGCATCTCTTTGTATATTGTTAATGAGACTCGCTTCGATGTCTGCTATTAGTTCGAGTTTAGGAGATCTCCAACTTCCTCCTACATATTTCGGTCCGAAGGATAAAATTTTCTTGATTTCATATGGTGGTGTAATTGAAGTTTTGTTAACGAACGCGTCTGTATTAATCCTATGGCGATATTTGTTTTGCTTGATAAGCAAAAAATGTATTTTATTTTCAAATTTTGCTGTATGAAATCTCTCAATTTTATGCAGTTTATCTTGCATCCACTGGGGGATTAAGTAGTTCGCAGTCATTTTATTCCATTTGATTGTTTGTTTTTTGAAAGCATCTCTACATCCATATGTTATATGCGCCAAAAGCTGTTTCTGCAATTCATTCTTAATTTTAAAATTATTGTATATTGTTCTATTGATTTTAACCACACAACAATTGGGCATAATATTATAATCCTTGCATTTAGAAAAGAACGAAAGTCTTTGCTCGTATTTAATCATCTAAATTCCGCAATGTAAGATCAAAAGAAACAATGGGCATGCTATATGATATCTCTAGGTTACATATCCAAAATTTCAACTGTAATTTAGTAGCTAGATGATTCAATTAATATTTGCTCTTAATATATATTTTTATATGACATATTCACAGTGAACAAATTTATTAAAGCAGCCATCAAAAATGATAATAACTTCAGTTTATACTATCTGCTTAGCTTTATTCCATTGATAAAATGGATATCAGTTTCCCATTTTGTAGGAGTAACTTCTAATTTTCTGGAAAATTATATACTCAACACCTCACAACAACTATTTCTCTCTCTCTTAATCATTAATCACTCTAACTCTAGTGTTTTATCTTAGCTTTTACACAGAACAATTTTTGTTACACAGTTATCAAAAGCAATACCATATATTTTTCAAAAAATATATTTACTTACTTATCAATAACTCATTTTGTTTTGTTTTATTTTTTGATTAGATACTCTCTTTTATATTCTTTTTTTTTTTTTTCATACATGATTGTATGTGCAAAAATCATTTAATTTGATATTTATTTTTTTTAAAACTTTAATTATATCATACAGTTACTTTGTTTTTAATTTACAATATTCTATCTTGTAAAATTTGATTAAATTCCATAACTATCAGTTTTTACGTAAAATAACTTTTAAAAAAATCTGTTTCACAATAGCTATTTGTTGAAGATTTGTTCTCCAACTTTAGTCCAGTGTTAGCATGTAGTATTTTGATTTCTCTCAGAACTTATTTATTGAAGCAATATTTGATTTAGACACTAAAATCTATTTTAATAATTCGTGGATGTATGAGGTAATTAATCTAATAGTTTATATAATCTTTCAAACAAATACAAATTTAAATATCATAATTTTACTTTATACCATTCCATCATCAAATTTTCAATGAAATGGGTGGCTGAAGAGTTGGAGAGTGGAAAGGATTGAAGTATCTCCATTAAAGTTTGAAGATTTGCCATCTTAATATAAACTGAGCACAGATTATATATATATGTGTGGGAGATGATAATCTAAACCAACTGATGAAAACTGGTTCAGCACAAAATATATATGAGATCATTTATTTTTTCACATATATGAAATCATGTGCATCGTTTATATAAAATATAGGGTGGATGACTGAAGGGAGCTGAAAAGTCTGTGTTCAAATCTCTTCTAATATCACATTTCATAACTTTGCTTACTATTCAAAGTTTCAGAGTTAGCATCAGCAAGTTTCAGAGCCATAGCCCACTTCCCTTTATATTGGCTATAATTATTTAATCAATACAATTGATTATTTTATTTCATCTCCAATTTTCATATTGTCTGTTAGATTGTGTTATCATTTCCATATTGTATCAAAATCTTTATTATTAGATGATTTTTTTTAACTTGTTATGTGATTTTGTTTCTGATTTTTGTTTTTACATTGTTAAACCACTTAACTTCTTTTTCACAAAAAAAAAAAAAATGAAGAGGATATTTGATCAGACTATATATAATTCTTACATTAAATCCAAATGATGTCATTGAAATAATCCTATTTGGATTATGTCATTAGATGAACTAATTTTTTTATAAATAATGTATAATGCTTGAAATGGTTAGTGATAAAATAACAAGGACATAACTAGCTATAAGATGGAAAGACTCTATCACCACAGAAATGAACATGATTTTTAGCAAAGTAAAAAACCATAGTCTTCAGTTTGGAGATGTGGTTTTTATATGATTACCAGGAGTTGATAACAGTTTGATAGAATTAATAACTGCTTAAAATTTCATATTTTTAATGATCCATCTGTTTTATATATCTATTCATTTCTAAAAGATCTGATAAAAGATAACAGGGAAAAAATCATACATTTTTTTAACTATTTAATTTGAATACTGAGCTCTAAACTATCATTTTCTATTCTTCACTTATCCATTCTATTTAGTTACTTTTATCATCAATTATATCACTAGTTCAAAAATTCCACTTAATCAGCCTTTCCAAATCTTTATTCTCTAAATACATAGAGCATCTCATTGTTAGCTCTTATATTTTACACATCCTGATATCTCTAAATATATGCACAATCCAAATTTTTTTCTACTTCGTGTTTTCCTAAGAAAAATACTTTTCACATAATCTTTTTAACACTTCTTGACAGCTAACTCAATCAGCTGATTTATCTTTCTCAGCTATTTCTTTTTTATCAATATTGTATTAAATCATATGTAAGTACTAAGCCTGAAATACATTATAATACTTATATAATGTATTAATAATTTACTACAATTATAATCTAATTTTCCTATTTTTCATTTTGTTTCTGAAAAAAATAACATGTTAAAATAATAATACTTTCTTAATCATTTCTTAATCTAAATCCAAAATTTCATTATATTTCACGTTTATGTTAAAAACATCAACCATAGACTCAGATGAAGGCCGTGCCATAGTAAAAAAAAAAAATGTCTGTTTCCTTTATTTTGTTTTTATTTTCATTTTTAGTCGGTGCACTAACATTCATATATCCAATCTGTAATCTTTTATTTTTTTTTGTTAAAAATAGCTAGACACTCATTTACTGACTAATAAATGTTTGATTATCTTAGAATTTTTGCAGACAATATATCTATCTTTAGCAAATCAGCTTTCTATTCAATAATGGTTAATAAATGAGAAACTATATTCTTAATTGAAAGATATTTATTAGTGAGGCGGTGTTATCGTATTTATTAGCGTTGAAATCATAATTTAATTTTATGAATAAATGGCAATAATTAAATAATTTTAAAATGCCTTTAAGGGAACAAAGTCAGAATTTTTCACGATCTTAATTAACCACTTGCAGAGATTAGCTTACAGATTTGTTTATTTGCAGCTGGTTGGTATATATCTGCGTATGTGTGGAAGTAGTGTTTAAAATACAATAAATCTTTTAAGCAAGAAAAAATACAATTAACTTTGGAATTTTACATATTAAACTGGCATAAAATGGCTCTAAATTTTAAATAATCAACTACGTTAATCAAAGAATACAATAGTAAACAATACAAAAAGGGAATCGTGTGTATAAAATGATCAAAACAGTACCAGGCGTTTTAATATTGATAATGTGATATTTCAAAACGCAATAATTAATTAAAGAAAATGGAAAATCCATTTGTTAATAAATCTATATTTTCTTTCCTCTTCCCCAACATTAGATTTTCATGGTAATCAATGTGTAAAATTGCGTTTGAAACATGAAGTATTAACATTTTCATTTATAATTTGTCTCAGTTAAGTGCTTTCACTTAAAAATATCCCATATTATTAAAAATAACAATTATAATAAATTCTACTTCAAATAAAATATACAATCAATATATATATATATGATAAATGGTGTTCGAATAAAAGTGAATAACAATCACAAAAAAAATTTTGTCTAAGTTTATTGTTTATATAGATTACAAATAATAACTTTCCTCCAAGATAACAGTGAAAATCAAACTAACCAATACTTTTTAAATAATTTTAACTTCTTTTTTTTTTTGTATTAAAGGAAAGCTAAGTTCAATGATAAGTTTCTACAATCTGCTTTCCCAATTATTATTATATTGTCACAATTTTTTTTAAAAAAGAAAACGAATTGTAAACGTTCAAATAATGTAAAGATAGCTGAAAATCAAAGAGAAGTATTGAATATTTAATAAATATACGAAATTTTTACTTTGTTGATTTACTTTAAAATAATCCATGTAAATGTACATATATATATATATCTCCAGAAATTATTACTACTATTAGTATTGATGTAAATGCTGAAAAAAAAATTTGTTAAAGTATTCTAATCGGTATTTTAATATAATCAAGATTCTTATTATGCAAGTTTATAAAAAGTATGGTATATAAGTAAGCATATGTGATCTTTATAAAATTAAAGTAATATTATGTAAAGAAACCGATGGATAGTTAGTCGATCATTTAAAAACAAAACAATACTCCTAGATCAGGGGTGGGCAAATAGAGGCCCGAGGGCCACTTGCAGCCCACCAAGACAATCGGAATAATCCACTTTAAACTGAGATTTTCTTCCCGTGTGTGACTCAAGATTTGTCTCCTATTTTCCACTAGGATGGCTATGTCAATACACATGTACCATGTAGATATGATGTGCAGTGCTTTTCCAATTGATCTGGTTAATTTCCATTTTGTCTTTGCATTAGCAAATATATACATTTCCAACTTTAGTGAAACCATGAACCCTCCAAAAAAATGTAAAATTGGTGATGAATGTTGTGTGTTTAATGAAGAATGGACAAACAAATACTTCTTTGGTAATACAGAAAATAAAGCAGTGGGTTTATTGTGTCATAAAAAAAGGTGCGGCCCTCCGCTAACTTTCGCTTCCACAAAGTGGTCCCCGATGTGGCTCTATGCCAACCTCCATGGCCCCCGAGCCAAAACAATTGCCCACCCCTGTCCTAGATCATCTAAAAACAAAGTATTTGTTTATTAAAAAATGAAAAAAAAAAAATCCGGGTGGAATAAAAAAAAAAAAAAAACTTTGGTGGTTTACCACAATATTATGTAAACCAAACAGACGGGCCAATGAAGAATAAAAAATTAAAAACCGTTTGAAAAAAAAAACAAAAAAAAATATTTTACAGTAATATTATGTCAAACAGATGGCCCGTGAATCGGTATATTGATGTGCATTGGGTGAAAAAGAGCGCCATTAAACGGTAGGGTTCAGTATTCATACTATCACCATTATATCATTAAGAAATCAAAGTAACATACATAATAAAGCTATGTTTTCACACAAAAAAGACACCCCATCCATGCAATAGTAAATATTTACAATTTGAACATATTAAAATGTATTCTAAATCCAGTCAAGAATTGTTCCAATAGTTTTATACTTCCCACTCCCCTTTTGATTTAACTCTAAGAGTCAATGCACTCTGAATTATAAAGGGCAATGTAAATACATGATCAACAACCCATTTATAACTAAATTTATTTTTGCACATTAGTTTCACTTACATTTTAATTACTTCATTTTTATGAATTTTAATATGTGAATTTCTAAATAACCTCTTCTATTTTTGACAACTATGTCAGTTTTGTTTGAACTATATTTTATAATTTCTTTTTAATTATTATATTATATTAGCTCTTTAAAATATATTATTTCTGTTTTTACATAATGCATAGTGCTTATATATAATTAGACTACATTTTATTTTTAATTCCTTTTGGCCAAAATATATCAGTGATTCACGTGTTTTATTTTATTAATTTCTTTCATTAAGTAATTTTAAGTTAAAGATCATGGGATCCAAATATCATAATAATGGTAAAAACATATTGAGATATTAGGAACCATCCATTGTTTTATAGCATGCCCTTCTAGAAACATTAACTATGTAGAATATTGAGCAATTTCTATAAAAGTGCAAACAATGATTAGCAATATGCAGATCATCAAGAATTAATGATCTACTGATCAATTTTATTATATTTTAAATAGGCACCAAGGCACAACAGTGAATATCACTAGCTGATCTGGCCTGACAAATATAATTATATATTTCTATACATTTCCTAGAATTCTGGCTAAGGAAAACTTAAGACACTATAGCCCATAATATAAACAAAAGGACGATGAATTAAAGAACAATAACTTTTTTTTTTTTAAGTAATGTTCAATAGATTATTTGAAAAGATGAAAATAAAGATTGATAATGATGAGTTAGATGAGGTTAACAACTACAAATAGCTTAGTCAGATAATTACTGCAGGAAGAAATAATAAATGAAATTAATCACACAATTAAACAATTGGGTGGAGTGTTTTTGGTGGAAATAACTTAATATTAACAGGAAATAAACTAATGCACTTAAAAAGGAAGGTTTTTAATAAATGTGTTTTACCAGTTCTTACTTACAGATGTGAAACTTGGATACTTAATAGAAAGACAACTTAAAAATGCATGTTAGAAGTAATAAGAAGAGATCAAAAATGAAATACATGGTGAGAAAATAAACAGGTGTTACTGACATCATTGAAAGAGGAGTTGGGCTGGACATATTGCTAGAAGAGATGATAACAGATGGACAACTGAAAATCTTAAACTGGATTCCAAGAGATTGTAAAAGACCTACAAAGAGATCACATGTGAGATAAATGGATGAAATAAGGAAGTGTGCTGGGGTGATGTGGAGAAGAGAGGCTAGAGATCTGAAAAGATAAACTTGGAGAGACCCTTAATCCTGCAGTGGATTGGTAATGATTGAAAATAATGATAATGTATAAAAATTATTATATATATATAACATCCTTTATATATTTTTAACATAAATCATAATATTGTTCTATTATCATTACTTTTTTTTATTATTTGATATAACATAACTTTATTATAAAACAGCATTATTATCCTCACTGCATGAGGTAGAATGCCATTATATATATATATTATAACGATCCGGAGAAATTGAGACTTAACATATCTGCACTATGGGCGCCATCTAGGCATTTGAACCTAGAAAAATTTATAAAGTAGGCAGATACGTGAGTCAAAAAAAAAAATTTTTTTTTTTTTTATATTTTGCATCCGGTCGTTAGCCCATGTCACTAGCTCAGTGGAATAGCAGAGATTTAATAATATAATCTAAGAGTACATTAAAAAAAAGATTAAAATAAGCCACTGCCAGTAATTAACACACAAACATTTATTTATTTCACATATATATAAGATTTAAAATTATTTTAGTATTAGTTTTACATTTCAAAATTTAACCTACATTTTTAACTTTGATTTTTGACTTTAATTTACATTTAATTACTATTATATTCTAATTTTACATTTTAATTAAGTTTGCACAGATAAATTTATGAAAGCTTGTTTATAATGTTGAATATAGATCAGTTACATAGATTTCACAGTCAAAAACATTTCAAAATAAAACATAAACGATCAAAATACAAAATTATTGATTACTGACAATTGCAGAGGGAAATTTATACGTAACCCAATAGTATTCACCATAAGATACTTGCATTGTCACCAATAACTCAAAAGACATCCGAATAAATACATTTTAGATACTCACCGTAAGGTATCATTATTTATCGAATGTCTATATATTTTGATCAAATATGAAACCCAAAACACACTTAACCGATAACCAACCATGCAAGCATCTATAAACAACTTAAATTTAATGCATTTTTATTTAGGATCGAGTATGAATAGACTACATAGATTTGCATTTGAAAATAAAATATTCTATCCCTATTTAACCTTAGGCTAAAATTCGCAGTCAAACTGGCATCAATTCATCTGATACATCGATGTATTCAATGTAATACGGAATACGGCAGCACCAAAAAGATTAAGAGAAGATATTGACTCTCATCAGATAGGAATATTACTTCTATCTAACGAGAAGAACAATAAAAAAAAACTCCATAGAAAGGAACTGCGCTCTGCATCTTATAATTCCTTCCATAGGCAAACTGGGAGAGTGCGGCGTATGAAGCGATTCTGCCAGTAACGAATCTCTGACTACATCTACTAACTACATCAATATATCCAATCCATTGACCCAATCTAACAACGACACAAATAACCTAAGATTACCCTCCCCTAATATAACTTTATAAATCTATACAGCCATTCACGCCCGACTTAAGTTTAACATTTATATAATTAATTTAACGAAAAACAAAAAAATCATGATAAAAACTTAAAGAACAAAAAATAAATAAATGGAAATGATTTTACATAAATAAGAAAAAAAATACATCAAATAACACTATTAATAAAGAATTTAGTTTGGTCAGATAGGATTCTATTTGTAACAATTAAATACTAGGAAAGTTTAAAATTTAAAGTTCTTAGTGTTTTCAAATTAATATTGTTCGTTATATTTTATAAAGTTCTTACGGTTTTAGAAATGTTCATCTTTTACAGTTGCTTGCCATTTGAAATCCAGCGTTAAATTTCCCGATGATCCTGTGGTCCTCTGAATATAAGAAAAGCGATGTTTCATTTTTCCATTTTATAACAACTGAAGGGATTGAACGTGCGTCTTTTTCAATCCCTTCTCCTTCACTTCCGCACTAACACATATCTGTCACATCGTAAATAATCAATAATCACTAATTAATAATTTCCAAATTTTCCTTTTATACGTATTCGAAGGATTGACTTGGCATTATGTCATCGATGTGATGATCCTTTCGCTGAGGTCCGATTTCCCGATGGATTTCTTTCATTGGCTATTTGTTTCTATTGTTTTCCTATCTGACCGATGTTTTTACATTTAAATGCCCAAGGCTGATTTACATTTAACTAATTAACAATCATTTCCATTTCTGATTAATTTCTGTGTTTTTCAAGATTAAAGATATATTTTTATCTCTAAATCTTTTTAAGTTTTTGTTTTTAAAATACCTTTTCTATTTTTAATACAGTTTTATTTTAATAATTTTTTTTTATCTGTGCGATTTAATATATATGAGTTTAAGATGATATTTAGTTTCAATTTTTAATTCTTAAAGAAAATTTTTAAATGCGAACTTTTTAATTTACTTTCATGTTTAATAAATATAAAAAAAAACAATGTAACGAACGTCTGTGCTCGTTACAATATATATATATAAAACAAAAGAATGTGGATTGTGGTATCATTACGAAGATAACCAATGTTAGAAATGCCAAACTTATAGTGAAAAAAAGAAAGAACCCTGATAAAAAAACAATAATGATGAAGATGAGGTGCATGTATTCTGTAATTAAGAATCAGAACATCAAATAAAAGGGAGGAAGGTTTCAAAGATATATATATCTAAATTTGTGTCAAAATTAAGTATGTCAAACATGTCTAAGGATAGCTATTTATACCCTGGGATCCATATAAATTACAAAAAAATAGATCTTATAATACTTAGGATCAATATTTAGTACAACAAAATTGATCTTATAATAATAAAATCTAAGATAATAAAATATCTCTTCTTAGAAAATATATGTCAAATTAATTTTCTGGGTATCATTAAATCTGATTTATAACCTTTTTTTCGTATCTTTCTATAATTAGTATAATGAATATTCTGTGCTAATAAAATATCAAAACACATGGATTATATATACATTTCAATTATATATCTGGTAAAATGAAAATACAGAAAAGGTAGTTTTTTTATAATAATATTTAGCTTTCTTAAATGCTTTCAATATATTTTTACTATATCATATTCATGGCATATAGTAGTAAGATTAAATGGTTCTTTATATCAATGTTTAATTAAATGTATTCAATTTTATTTTAACATTTAAATTTGAATATTTAAATAGTCCATTTCTTTGAAATGAGATATACTTGTTTCTTTTTTGTTAACAGAAAAATGGTCAACAGTTATTACACATGCTTCTTTAATCTTCCTCTTTCTATTCTCTCTCTTTGTGTACACTATCTCTGCTTTTCCCAGCTCAAATCTATGACCAGTTCTTTTGCTCATGTTCTGAAAATATTGAAGTATGTTTTTTGTGTCTGAGAGCTCTATTGTATAAATATCTGTGTTGAGCAATTCTATTGTCAAATTGATCCTTGACTCTCCGTAATATGCAGCATTGCAAGCTGATTGGCTGCACCTAAATCTATAGACCACTTGATGTGTCAATTTGTCTGGTATAGTGTCATTAGAGTTATTGATATAATAGATCTCTCCAGAGATAAAGAACACATTTTAATATTTACAGACCATGAGCAGAAAACTGATCAGATTCGAGCTGACAAAAGCAGACACAGTGTACACAGAGAAAGGATAGAGAGCGGAAGATTAAAGAAGCATGTGCAATAGCTAGTAACCATTTTTCTATTAACAAAAAAGAAACAAATGTACCCATTTCAAAGAAATAGACTATTTAAATATTCAAATTTAAATTTTAAATTAAAATTGAATACATGAACGATTAATTAAACATTGATATAGAGAATCATTTAATCACACCACAATATGCCATGACTATGATATATTAAAAATATATTGAAAATATGCTAGGCAGTAATAAAATAAAATATTATTTTAAAAAACTACTTTTTCTGTGTGTATTTTCATTTTAATTGGCTCACAAAAGAAGAAAATTAGTAACAATTGAATTACAATACATTTCAATTATTTTATTACCTATCTAAATACAAAATATAATTTATTTGTCTCTCCTACCATAACCTAACTCCCATTTTTCTCTTCTCCCATCCAACTATTTGTTAAAATGTATGTCCATCACTCATAATTATGTCCTCCTCCTCCTCTTCTTCTCATTCTTCCTCTTCTTCAAAACTATTTCTTGCTGGGCAGAATAGATAGTATATACAGCAGATCACTGAATTTAAACATTTATTTTAATATACAAATCATGAATATTAAGATTCATTTGCTATAGCTACTGAAATATAATAAGAGCAGTTCATTATTTAAAATAGATATTACATCATGTGATTATATGATAATATGTAGAAAAATTTACTATCACTAAATAATCAATAAAACTTGAAGACATGTCTCTTTACTTCTTAAAAAAATAAACAAAATTTGCATCCTACTATATAATAATAACTGTTATTACAAAATATACTTAATGCTTATGCTCCATGAGCACTGTAGGAGCTCTTTGAATGCTTGTTGGATGACGTGTTGTTTCCTTTCTTCACTGACGTAAAAATTATAAGCATGACATCAACCAAAATACAGGCATTTAATAGCTTAATAACGTGGCTTCCAGAAAATGTTTACCTCAAAAAAATTGGTTGAAATTTGGATTTTTGGCAATAGTTTTAATCGACCACAGTTTTTAATTTTTTTTTCTTTTTTGATAACTTTTGTAATTACTATGAAGCGATAAAAGAAAAAAAAAATGTTTTACGACCTGCAAGTGAAATTTTCTCCAGTGTTATTCACAAACAAGACCTACAATAGAGCTTCAACGTAATGACTTGTAAGTATACAATTTTAATTTTTTTAATAATATTTAAATTTTTTTTCTAATTTTTTGAAAAAATTATCTTTTTTATTAATTTTAGTTTGTAATTAGTGTGTGTTAGTTTGTAGTTATATATTTATTTATGCTCATATAGAATTCATATCTATCGTAATTTTCTAAACTGCACCTACACTAATCCACTTATTTTTATAAAAATAATGATTTTCAAAAAGTATAATAATTTATTATTTATAATTATGTTTATATAATACGTTTGTGTTTACAAGTAATGAGTTATAAAACTAATAATCAAATGTATACAAAGATCGCATTATGTTTTTGTTTATTCTTGTTCATGCTTTGGAGTAATTCTGGTTTTGCTATATGTTTCATAACATTATTTTCAAGTCTATAGTTAACAAATGGACTATATGCGAATAAATTATATCTATGTGATACAATAAATATAACAAGATAGCATCACTTCTGTGCATAAAGAATATAAAAATCAGTTGTGTGCATAAAGAATATAAACATCACTGGTGTCCCATAAAGAATATAAACATCACTGCTGTACACAAAAAAATATAAAATGAAGAGATGAAACTCATTTTATAAGTGATATAGACAGTAGCCTACAATTTCTAGTTTTAGATAGACAAAAAGCCAATTGCTATGATGATTTCTTTTGTATCTTTTATTAGAATGAATTTTTTTTCTTTATAGATGCCTTTGACATTTAGAACATTTGGGGTACAAGATAAAAATGAAGAAGTCATATCCGACTTCTTTTGGAGATTGTGAAGCTGTGGATTATCTCAGGTAAGACATTTATATATGTTTAGAAAGATAATTTTGTGAGAAATACAAAGAAATTATCACTGAAGATGTAATTTGAATTTTGGTTAATGCTAATTTCCAAATTATGAACAAACAATAAAATAATAATTATTTTGGATGTGAAAATTTCTTTTTTTTTTCATTATTTTTATATAGTTATCACTATTTATTTTATGCTTGTTGTTTTCCTTAATTTTTCTAGTTTCTAGCAAGGTAATTGTTTTTGTTCTAACATAATTAAAACTAAAGTTATTGTGAAAATTGTGTCTCAGGCCAGTATTTTAAAAAATTCAATATGGTGGCTTAGTCCCAAGCAGTTAAATAAGTAAACACCAAAATAATCCACATCTGAAAATGGGTTATTATATTAACAATATATATAGCTAGTTCATTAAGTACTCAATGTTTCTTTATATCTTTAATAAACTTGATTCAATCATTTAAATATCAAACCACAACTTGATTCAATCATTTAAATATCAAACCACAAAATTTACTGAGATTTTCTAATATTTATTAATATTTAAAAATACACTTTCCAAACAAAAAATGTATCATCAAAAACCAGTTCATTATTATGTATGAGAATATACATGCATGAGTTCTATAATATATTTTGTATTACTCCTATATTTTTAGAAAAAAGTATATGTAAAATTCTTACACAATAGATAATTTTTGTAGTAATGTCTACTAAATGTATTCTATATATATATTTATAAGTGCATACTTTTGTGTACTTTTGGTGAGTATGTAGATAAATAAAATGAACTAATTGAAAGGTTTGAAAAATAAAAACAATTGTGAAAAATTCTTTTAGAAAAACAAATGTATTTTTCAAAAAAAAAAAAAACCTTATAAAAAAACAGAACCTATTTAATATAATTCATTTCAGACAATTGATACATTTCAGAAAATACAAAGAATTATAAAGATTAAAAAAGTTAGAGAGTGTGTCAGTGATAGTTACAATAATTTCATTTGATGTGTTTAGATAGGTAGCTCCCCTATACATTGAATGGATCTTATATCAAAAACCATGCTTGACTAAAGAATCAAAAAGATAGATCAATTATCTACCCATACTCGGAAAAGATAATTATTCCTCATCCTCATATTTTTTCAAAATTAACCTGCTATGTAAGAAGAAAACACTTGTAGCTTCATTAACTGAAGCCATTATATGCATTGAAAAATTATCAGTCATCTCAGGATATAATTTAAAGAGTGTTAAATCAATTTATCATATTGGATGGATTTTATTAAAAGGACACTTGAATTTATTTAGGTAAGTATATCTTAACAAAATGTATAACTATAAATTCATTTAAATGCACCAATTCAAAATGAAGACTATATAATTTTCTGTAATTATGGTACAATTTTATTAATTTTTCTTGTTGAAAATCATTATATATAAAATATTTGCATGCACTTATATATACACCTATAGAAACAAATTCAATCATTTATTTAAAAGAAAAATTTATTAAATGTTATTTTAAGATCTTTTGATATATGTTAACAAAATAGATGCACTATCACAAATACATAATCTTTTTTTTTTTAAATTAAACTATTTAGGGTCAGAAAGATAAAAGAACAATGTAGCTATAAAAAGAAGGAAGGATATTTAACTAAAGAAAATTCTTTGATATTGCTTTTAAACTTTCAGAATTATTCACTTGAAACATAACGATTGTGAGTATTGTTATTCAAATACAGTCATTACATTTTATAAAATATTTTTTATATTTGCACTAAGAGTGTTTTGTTAACAATTACACCTTAAAAGATTTAATTTCATTGTTAATTTTTTAAACTATATATCTTAGAATCTTAATTTTGTTTTCTACCCAAACTATTTCCAGTTAAATTTATTTAAGAATACACCTGGGTCTCTTTTTACGCGGACTTATTTAACATGATTTTGAAGTTATGCGATTCATGTTTCACTGGAAGTCGAACTCCGATAATGCGCTATTACTTTAAATAATAAATATTGCGCAATTACGTTATATTGAAAGTAATAGCACATTATTGGAATTCGACTTTCATCCTAGTAATTTCATTACATTCAAATATCAGCCTTTCAAGCTAATTGTGCATACACTTTTGCAAGTGTTAATAATAATAAATGAATTAGCTTGAAAGGCTGATATTTGAATGTAATACAATTATAAACATACACTATATAAAATAAATGCTTACTTAGTAATTTCAATATTTTCAGTGCTTTATAATAGTAAGATTTTATGCAATAACGAAATTAAAATCATGATTTCCACATTTTATGTATACACACATTACATTTTACAAGATTATAATGTAAATTTGTTCAAACATTGTGCGTGTTAATTTTGCATTTTAAATCACATTCTGTTTTTACTTTTTAAAAAAGAACATAATCAATTATTAATCATTTAGTGTCCACCAGTTTATTTTTAAACAGTCAGTAATAGCAGTGGGCACAATTAAATTTGACAATTAAAAATTAAAATCTGATTTTTAATTGTAATTAACAATTTAAAAATTACTTACGACGACTTGAAATTAATGTCATGTAAAATTTGATTTTTAAACAGAATTGAAAATTAAAGACAAAAATAAGAATTTAATTTTTAGTTGTTAGTTTCATAAACAATTAATAAAATCATCGTCTCAAAGATTAATTACTAATTACGTTGTCACCAAAAAACCATTGACACAACATGAGTGTGAAGTTGATGCTAGTTGTTTGCAAACGAACGTGTTTTTCGGCAAATAGCTATAATAATTAAAACATGTACAAAAAAATGTAAATTACTGTACTGTAAATTAGGCATAAAAATATATTATTTTGAATAAAATTAAATATTATAGTTAAAAAAAGTTTGTCTTGTATCAATTTTTTTCAAATTTGAAATTTTTTTATTAGTCATATTTTATTTCCTTATTTTTTTTTTGCGCGAATTTTAAAGTAATTTTACGTTGGTGCTTTGCTTTTATGCAAATTTTGAAAAAACACAGACCACATCCCCTCTTTTTCAATGTAAGTTATGTCTATTTTTGCATGATTTCGTTTGCGCATGTTTTCTGAGGAACCTATCTATCGCATAAAACGAGACCCAGGTGTATAACATAATCATGCTTCAT
Source organism: Epiperipatus broadwayi (assembly GCA_028023455.1). Taxonomy (NCBI): domain Eukaryota; kingdom Metazoa; phylum Onychophora; class Udeonychophora; order Euonychophora; family Peripatidae; genus Epiperipatus; species Epiperipatus broadwayi. The sequence goes on along the minus strand of JAQFVV010000144.1, from coordinate 46,636 downwards.
AATCTTAATCACTGAGTTATGAACATTCTCATAATAATCCCAATTGATAGTATATTTCCAGATTAAAATATTCTATGACTAAGAAATCATAGCTATATAAAGTAAAACAATCATATATCATAGATATACAAATATTTACCATTTAATCATAATAATTTAATTAGAGAGCTAACAATTTTATTATATTAAATATAAATTATTTTATTATACCTTCATTCTTGTGAGAACTTTCACTAAGCAAGATAACTCTAGATATTCTAACACTTAAACAAATTTGAGAAATATAATAAATCCTTATAATTTAAAATTAATTCAGTCTTTTTAATAATTCAAAATATATTCTGGAGCATTCTTTCAAAATATTCGAAAGTGATTAAACCCTTTTATATTTTAGGTTGTAAAATCCTAATGGATGGGAGAAACAAAATATAATCCTTATGATAGAATTTAGTAAAAAAAAAAAGTTTGTACTTTTAAATACAATCCATTACTAATGACTTTAAAATATTCCAAAAATCACAAAAGTCATTTTGTTTCCTAGGTGTAAAACATAGTTATTAATCTCTTAAGGGGTGCTATTCATATATTATAACTTTTCTCAAAATATAAAGTCCATTAGTTAAAAATTAATTTTATCAATAATTATCCAATATAAAAGGGTTTATCTAGGTGAAGATAAAATTCATTACTTAAAATTTATTTTGGTACTGTTCTATTAGCCGATGTCGGCCATTTGATGCTTATTTCTATGCAAAATGCAGAAATATTTATGCAGCTGCCACTGGCGCTATTTTTATGCAAAATCACAGAAAGATGCATGGCCACTGCCACTGGCCTTACTGCTATGCAAAAGCACAGAAATATGCCATAGGCAGCCTGCTTTGTGTTACGCACTTTATATGAAATGCTTACAGTTCAAAGTTTGCTACAGTATCATGTGAGAGTGTCTAGACTTCAGCCTGCCACAACTCTTCAAATATGCATGACAAAGAAATTAATCTGGAAACTCATCTGATGCACTATTACCTACTAACTATTGTAAACCAAATTGCTATGCTTTCTTACTCAATGTGGAAGCTTCCAAAAATTCAGAAGGGTACAGCCAAGCAGGATTTTGATGAGCTCATGTGAAAAGTCACATTTGTGTGAGAACATGTATGAGACAAATAAAATGATGACAATTTCAAATTATGGCAATTGCTGTCCACAGAAGCTGGTGCAGCAGCATTTCTCCAGCAGAACAACCTACTCCTACATGCCAAAATTGTGTGTGCAGTGAATCTATGAGATTGGAGTTGCCCAAAACCATCTGAAATTTCATCTGTAAATCATGTTCATGCTGGCAAAAGTGTTCACTCTGAAAGGAGACCTGGTTTGACAGTTTCAGAATCCTGTTCATGAAATCCTTAAGGCTTGTGTACTTCTGGAGCCATGATGAGCAGATTCTAGAGCATGCCATCATTGATCTAAAGATGTAAAGTGTCTTGGTCAAATAGACTGACCATTTGTGAGACTTGTGCTATGAGAGCCTAGCCTCCCACCCCTGCCATCAAATAGGCAGGACAGGTTTGATAATGGAGGTGGACAAGATTCTTTTCAGCTGGAGAAAAACCACCAGGGCAGAATGCTTCTTCAGCAGTGAATCTTTGGAAGACTATGCCAGGAGACCAGTGAATGCTTCACTTCAGCCATTCCTTCACACTGCAGCTACCCTTACACAGGCCCTACATGACAATGTGGACCCCAGATCAACCATCTACTCCAACCGCTGGAAGGGCTACAAAGCCTAGGGGCTGGAGTCTGCAGATTTCCACAACATGCCATCAACCACTGCTACAACTTTGTAGATCATACTACAGGTGCCCACACCCAGCACATCAAGTGTCTTTGGGTCTTGCTCAAGTGGCACAACAAAAAGCAGCATGGAACAGCCAGACCTTCCCTGGACAACTACCTGTGCAAGTTCATGTAGTGATGTATTCACAAATGGTGAAGATGTGTTCCGGGTCATCTTAGCAGAGATGAGTCTCAGCAGAAAACAGGACTTTTTGTGTGTTAAATTGACTGTTGTTGTTTGCAAGTTGATTTATCCACCCCATGTGGTTGTTGAAAAGAAATGCAACAATTGTTAATAAACATGTTGATGTTATTTATTTAGTATTTATTTGTTAATATTACTTTTTTTTGTTAAAAGTAAAAGAAAAATTAATTTTTATGCTGGAAGCCCGGTAATGTTATATTTCTGTGTTTTTGCATAGCAACAACACCATCAAGGGGCAGACACTGGCTAATAGAACAGTACCTTTATTTTTTTAACTATAACTGTCCAATACACTTGTGTTTATCAGGAAACTTTAGGCTGCTAAAATAAACATATCGAGCAAAAAAAAATTTTTGAAGCCTAGGTAACTGAATAACGGTTTAATTAAAATTAGCATTCCCATATAATTTTAAATTTTCATATTTAAATCCAAGTTTAAGTTTCATTCCTTCTAAATTGTATTACAAAATGATGAACATGGTTAGTTATTTAGTTCTCCATTAAAGATAGTTTTAAGGTACATTTTCCATTAAGGCAAATGTTTATTTGGTTTGCCACTTTATTATCATTGTGCTGCAAGATGCCAATATGGCTAACTTTAAATTTAAGACCAATATAGTTCATTTGAAATCAGTTAATAAAGAAGACTAAATAATTCTGAATATTTAGATGAATTTATCAGTTTGCATGACATGATTAATGAAATCATCATCTTTGTTCAAAATTCTTGCCTCTTTTCGTCTTTTTTGAAAAAATTTTATCATTGTTGCCGGATACAATATATAATAGGCAATCTTTGAAAGTATTTAAGAACTTACAGTGCAAATGTGTAATTACTTTAAAATTACACTAATATTTTAAATATATTATATTAATAAAAATTATTCTACATGAATAAAGCTTGATAAACAGAGCACAAAAACATTAATTATAAACAACAATTAGCCAAGCGCTTTCGGTACTGTATACCAGAATCATGGTGACATACTGGAACTGAACGGTTAATATTCCAGTGCATGCTCAGTGGAACATGAGTGTTATGCTGATTAATAACGTTTTTAGACTTCGCAATAAACCAAGCCTGAGTCAAATGATCGGAAAAGGAAGTTAAAAGAGGCTTGGTTTATTGAGAAGTCTAAAAACATTATTAATCAGCGTAACACTAGTGTTCCACTGAGCATGCATGGGAATATTAACCGTTCAGTTCCAGTATGTCGCCATGATTCTGGTATACAGTACCGAAAGTGCTTTGCTAATTGTTGTTTATAATTAATGTTTTTGTGCTCTGTTTATCACGCTTTATTTGTGTAGAATAATTTTCATTATCTGACAGAGTTTTTATATTATTTATTGTATTAATAAATAAAAATACATATTTTATTTTACAAATATTTATTTTACAAATAAACATTTATACTGTAAATATTAAAATAAATGATTGTACTTTATTTTTAAGTTCCCATTATAATTAATACATTATTACCAATAATAATAAATTTATTTAAATATTTTGTTTATTATACCCGTAAATATTTAAAAACCGGGTACTCTTCACAAACCTGGAGCTTAATTGCAAATATAAGAGATTTGAACTCAGACTTTCAAGCACCCACTAACTATCCGCACTATCTCATACAACTGATACACATGACCACATACATGGGCAGAAAAGATAAATAATCACTAATATATGTATTTCATGCTAAACCAGCACTCATGAGTTGGTCCAGACTATCATCTCTCACACATATATATATAATCAGTGCTCAGTTTATATTAAGATAGTAAATACTCACACTTTAATGGACAGGCTTCAATATACTCGCAACTTCCAATTTTTCAGCCATCCATATTATTGAAAATCTGATGATGGAAAGCCCAAGTCCCACGCTGATGCCAATGTTATTGCCATGCTCATGTTGACCTGAAGTCACTCTGACCCTTCATGTATAAGACCTTATCCATTTAAATACATAGAAGAGAGATGAGCAGGATACAAGCTTCATGTGTAAATATTTGAAAACCAGGTACTCTTCACAAACCTGGAGCTTAATTGTAAATATAAGGAATTTGAACTCAGACTTTCAAGCACCCACCAACTATCCACATTATCTCATACAACTGACACACATGTCCACACATGTCCTCACAATGGAGAAAAGATAAATAATCACCAATATACATATTTCATGCTAAACCAGCACTCATCAGTTGGTCCAGACTATCATCTCTCACACATATATATAATCAGTGCTCAGTTTATATTAAGATAACAAATCCTCACACTTTAATGGACAGGCTTCAATATACTCCAACCTCTAACTTTTCAGCCATGCAAAGCCCAAATCCTATGCTGATGCCAACATTATTCAAATACTCTATATTTACAATTAAGCTCCAGGTTTGTGAAGAGTACCTGGTTTTCAAATATTTACATATGAAGCTTTTATCCTGCCCATCCCTCTTCTATGTATTTAAATGGATAATGTCCTATACATGAGGGGTCAGAGTGACCAAGTCAACATGAGCATGGCAATAACGTTGGCATCAGCCATCTGAATTTAAATACATTCAAGAATTAGAATTATTCATGCATGCACACACATATATTTAAATATTATGTTAAAACTTTCTATCATTTTTAAGGGTAATTTCAAATGAGAAAACAACTTTGATCAATTTAATAATTCATTTAAGATAATAATATCAATAATATTAGTATCAGTTCAATAATATCATATATATAATATATAACAACACTGGAATTAATTCTATGATTTTAAATATATCAATATGTAAATAAATAACGAAAAGCTAATAACTTATAGTATAATTTCTATTTTAAATAGCATTTACAGTTAAATTATAATTGTAAATGCTACTCAAAATGGCAGTCAAGCCAGAAGATAGATAAAAATTTTTACTTAGGAATATAGTGATATGTTGAAAATTATAGAGTTAATTCCAGTATTTTATTATATATATATGAAAATAAAATCTTTCTGGATCATACCAAATATTAATTTCTTGCATAAATCGCCAATGTTTCTATGAAATTGCATTCATCTTTATTTTTATCATATAAACATCTTTGTTGTAACATATATAAAGTTAAATTTCAAATAATATGTAAATGTTAAATGGATTGATAGACTTCCAATGTCTAAGTGATTATTGAAATTCTAAGATTAAAATTGAAATTAATTTATAAATTATATTATAAATAGATTTGGAAGAGGCTCTGTGAACATTATCATGGAGTTGTAACTTTTGCTAATAAGTGTAACTATCTAATTTATTATCCATATAAAAGCTAAAAAGATTAATAAAACTAGATTAATTCTTCATTTGTTATTTAAGTAGCTTTGACACTACTTTAAAAAATCTGGTAATAAATAAAAAGTAATTTAGAATGAGACTATTGTGGTAAATAGATTTTCCAAGAATGGAATTTTTTTTAAAAAAAAATTGAGATCATTTCCAAATGATGTTTTTATAATTACAGCAAAAATTTTTTTCTCCCATTTAATAAAATGTCTTTAATGAATTAAATCTGCCAACTGTAAGACTTATTAGATATTATATTCTTTGAAGATTATCTTCCTTTTAATTCTAGTATTACCCAATTAAAATTTAAATTTAAATTCTTAAATATAGTCTTGTAGGTTAGAGGCCATTTTATTTAAAAATTAGCAAATTGATTTTAGTTATACAAGTGACAATGATGATGTCATCTATTTGGGCAATTACTTATTTTTTAATTGAGCCAATGAAACAACTCTACTGACAAAAAAAAAAAAAAAAATCATTAAAAGAAATGATTTCTGAAATACAATCAATATCAATAGTATGTTAGTGTTGTCTGGCAGAATGAATAATCACTGTAATAAATAATGCAAAATTTGCTGTAATAAATCATTGAAATTGTATTATAGAAGTCTTTTTATGCATTTATTATGTCAAACAGTTTGTTAACCTTAATGAATCATTGTTTTTAGAGATATTTCAAATAGCTAATAAAATATATGTCTCAAAGATAAAATAGTATACTGGGATAATTTATGATGTAGAAATATATGAACATGTAAAACTTGTACATATTTCCAAGAAAATGACTTCAAAAAAAATCTGATAGTTTAATTTCAGAATTTAAGAAGTGCTGATGAATAGAAATGCATTCTATTGCAATATATAGAAACGGGATAATTGCACAAAAAAAATAATTCAAAAATTTTGTCACATTTCAGATTTCTAACACTTCAATACGTATATCATTTGTTTACTTAAAAAATATAATAATATTACTTCAGATATAATTTTTTGCTCTGAAATTCTGTAAAATTCCTTATTTTATAAATACTTGATGAAACTTTTTTTCATGGACCTTTACTTACCACAAATATGGTTTTCTATTCATACAGAAAATCATTTTTCTACCATATAACTAACAAATGTTTTAAAATTTAGATAGAGCAAACATTTCAGACTATCACTTATTTAATCCATCCATAATTGTAAAATTCATTTGACATTTCTCATTTCTTCTTTTCTTTCTCTCATATCAGCATATACATGTGTAAAGTATTTTTATGAATTTGATTCATTAATTACACTTCTAAAAAATAATTGAATTTGCTCTTTTTCAATATTATTTATTTTAACGAACACCACAATGCTCAGTTTTCTTCATATTTTTTTCCTTCATTGTTTTATAATAGAATTTTATGCTTGAAAGTTATTATTTTACAATTTTTAATATTGCTGGCTCTTCTTTTGACAGTTTTGATGAATTAAATTCTTACAAAAATAATTAATAATTTTCAGAGCCTAAACTATCTTGTTTCTGACTTTTAGCAACAGTATTTTTTTTTTAATCATTTTCTTTACTATATATATTTTTTATAATTTAAATTATTTATACCATAGTAAACTGAAAAAGTAAAGTGTTGTAATAATAATTCAATTTCTTAGATACTGTCAAATCAGGGTCAACCCCTTTTGCTTATAAAAATGGCATTCTTCCAAAATGGTGGAATAACTTTGATTCACTATTGACCATTCTCTTGTTGTACCTTCAACTTTTCTGAACATAATGTGCTTATTAAATAATTACAACATTTAATTAGATCAAATTTTGACAACAAGCTTTTATAAATTGATCCATTGAATTGTGATTTCAATTGGACCTGATTTTAAATAGTCAAAATAAGTGTCATAGATCACATGACCCTATTCTTTTAAGCTTGTAAGTTATAAACAATGAGGATTGCCAATTCCTCAACAAGCTTTGTGATAAATGCTTAGCCAGAGCCAGCATTTAAAATATCTCTGTCAAGAACATCCTCCCCAACCCCCTGACCATGGTTTCATGCTTTGGCACTCATCAGAAAGGTGTGCCAGGGTAGATTCAGACACTAGATCTAAAAACACCAACCCAAAGCCAATCACCTATCTAAAAGTTATCTATTGAGTGGAAAATCTGAAATTTTCAGACACCTCATGTCTTCAACCCTAGCTACCCAACTCAAACAAAGCTTGTTGAGGAATTGGCAATCCTCATTGTTTGGACCTGATTTAGTTTGTGCTCACAGCCATTTTGAAATCTAAAAACCACCAGTGACACATCCAACTGAAAAATGACATAAATATTGAATAAAAACACTTTAAATTCATATTTTTGGAAATTATAAGCTAATAAAAATAATACACTTTATTTTATTAGAGATTTTTTTTTTTTAAATTTACCTTCATAAAATATTTGAAATATGATGGTGCAAAGTGCCGGAATATACAAGAGGCAAAAGGTTGGTTTAGCTCAGCAGTCCCCAACCTTTTTGCACTTCAGAGCACATTCTATAATACTGGTCAGGTGGCGGGCAACATTTATTTTTTCAATGTAAATTTATAGTTGGATATTGTTAATAATACACATAATGTACAAAAAAATATTTATTTCAAAAATAAAATTTTAACATTTGATTACAATACAATAATTTATAAGAAATTTTAAAAATTAAATTTATTTGTATCAGATAAATAATTTTTTATCATGTTCGGATAGCGGCGGGCACACGTAAAATAGTCTGCAGGCGCCATGTTGCCCATGGGCATAGGGTTGGGGACCCCTGGTTTAGCTGATATGAAGTATCGTCCAAAAGATGCAGAAGTCTGATCAAACCAAGCTTATAATTTCCAAATACTAAAAGATTATACTATATGCCCATATGAAATAAAGCATATTATTTTACTAGCTTATAATTTGTATGAATTTAAAGTACTTTTATTCAATATTTATATCATTTATCAGTTGGATGTGTCAGCGGTGGTTTTGGCTGGTCTTTAGATCTCAAACTAGCTGTGAGCATAAACTAAATCGCCACCCTTCAATTCACCATTAATAATTTCATTAACAATAAGGAGGCATAAAAAATTAAACTGCAAGGTAAATAATTTTTACATCCTTATATATAACGTTGAGTTCTAATTATTTACAAATATTCATTGTTTTTTTTAATATATATTTTATTGTGAATTCTTAAGTTGTTTTACTTTTAAATTTTGAAAAAAAATCAAATATATAATCAATATTATGTATTTCTTTCCTCTTTTAGTGCACTGCAATAATTAGGGAATGAAAAAAATCAAGTACCTAAATAATAAAAATAAAAAATGCAATTTGTATATATTGTTCAATGCTGGTCTGAAAATTTATAATAATGGCATTTTATTTGTGATTGTGTGTTGAACTATTTAAATCATCTACAATTAATTGTTAAATGTCTACAGAAAAGTTTAAATTTTATTTAAACTTTTCACACACATTTAATTGTTTCCAATAACAAACAGTTTAGTATATAATACGTTTCAAGTGGTATTAATTAGAAGCAACACCCGATGAAGACTGGTGAATAATATTCACTGGAAATGTATTATATACTAATCTGTACGCTATTACAAACAGCTCAATGCATTTGAAAAGTTTAAAGTTTAAATTTTCTTTCAAGACATTTAACAATTAATTCTAGATTATGGAAATAATCCAATATATATTTACACAGTAGTTTATGTAAATTTTTTATTAATCCAATGTGTTTTAATTTTACTTGATTTTTTTTTTCTTTTTGAAACTATTTTAGAATCATTACTTCTTCATTCAATCCCGGGGGGAAGGGGGGGATAGGTAGTAAAAAGTGAACTTATAAAAGATCTAAACACTACTAGAGTTATAGATATATTATTATATCAATCTTTAATCAAAAACTATAATAATAATAATATTCAATTCAATTTTAAAAAAATAATAAATTGATAACTTTTAGAAACTCAAATTTATTTAAAGCTATTAATAATTAAATTAGTTTTTGTTTTAACATATTTTTACCAACAAATCTTATTAAAGAATGACTTCCTTTTTTTTTTTGTTTCGTTAAAGAAATAAATTATTTATTTTAAATAGAAACTTTCTTTCTAATGGGAAAAATATTGTATTATTTAGAAAAAAATATTGCATTGTTTATTAGTCTCTTTTTAAAAGCATTTTCTAAAAATGTTTGAAACATAATCTATAATTCGGTGTGCATTATAAATTGTTAATAAAAAAAATCATTTTTATATAAATGCAATCATATTCCTTTCTTTAAACTCTAAATTGCAAACTTTTATATATAACGTGGCATTTCAACTATCTTATTGTCTTCTTCAGAATCTGAACTCTGAAGAAGACTGCAGGAGAGTTAAAACATCAATTTATATGCAAAAGTTTACAGTAAAGGGTTGAAAGGAAGGAGTATGCTTGTATTTATATAAAATTTATAGCAAAATAAGGAAACAAAAAAGATTTTAGTTCTTTTATCTTCTATAATATCATCTAGTAAACATTAAATTACTCAATCTCACCATAGATAGCATATAATGTGCTTTATTATAAATTATTTTGGTTAACCACAATAATAAATGTTTTGTCTTATGTACTATAAAATAGTAGAATGATTGATTCAAAAGCTAAAGATATCTGATTCAAAACTCAACATCATCATTTCTGGTACTCAAATATTTTATGACTTCTGATGAATGAACTATTCAAATATTTTTATTTTATATCATTTGCAACATTAATGTTTATGTTTTTAATGTAAAATTAATAAATTTTCAAATTTTTAATAAGTTAATATATTTTTGCCACTGAGCATCATAATCATAACAAAGCTAATCTGTTATTCATTACTGAAAAACTAATTGTGTATATATTGTACCACTAATGAATAACACTACATATTGTAAATAATTTCATCAAGAATTATTAAAAAAATAAATTCCATAAACAACATAAAGATTTTGAAATTAAATAAATTATAGATGTCTGAAGGTTTTTTTTTATTAGTTTAAAACAAAACACAGTTTGCTAAAAGTCATTTCATAAAGTTATACGAATTAAAGAGTAATTAGAGGAGGGAAAAAATATAACTTGGCAAAAACTAAACTTTAGAATAAATTAATAAAGTGGTATTTAGAAAATTAGTTTTATTAAAAGAAAATGCAGTTAGCCCAAGGGGGAATGTAACTGAGAAAATTTAAAAGTATTAAAGAAAAAAAAATTTTTAAAAACTAAAAAAAAATCTCTTTTCATTTATTTAAAATAAAATAGATATATGTGTGCATAAATAATGAGGATTTTAAATATAAAGAAAAATAATAAAATGCATGCGTGTTAAAAATAAAGTAAAATATAAAAGTTAAATATAAAAATATTAAAACAAATGAAAGCTTATAATTAAATTTTAAGAACTCAAAAATTGCATATACTGATAAGCTACATAAGAATGAATTAGCAATGGCTACTAATTAAAATCCATAATAACAGGATTAATTAAATGCATCTTAAGAATTTAATCAACAAAAGCAGTGGATGAATTTAAAAACTAATTAAAAAAATAACAAGGTCAGCACATAAATAGGGCTGAAAATTTGTCAGGCAGTCATTCCCTTATCTAGTCTTTCACATATCTAGATCCAGTCATCTCTCAGACAGTTTATTTAAAGACAATGCAGTGTTAACTCGAAAGTTGGAGCATACGGCCAACTTCCACCTCAGACTGACAGAACATCAACAGTCTGCCCAATAGAAGCAATGCCTGTCTAATAATCTGAAGCCACCAGGAATGTCTAACTGCCTGAAAGAGAAGTAGCATGGAACCTCAATCATCAGAAATGCAACAGAAGCCTAAAATCCACTGGTTGTTAAAACCCACACACAGCAGTAAAGAGCGAGAAGTCACCACATTTTAAAATCCTATAGGTAATAACATTTCTTATGCCAATTTCTGATATTAATTAAAAGTAGCCATTGCAATCTTTGAATATTCCCAGAGTCAGTATAATAAATGAACTCTATAGCCAGCATAAAATGAACTATTTATGTGCAGGTTTAGTGTTATGAACAGATAGATATTGATAGAACTTTCCTAAACATAAAAATAGCCCATGAATATATATATATATGCATGTAAAATAAGGTTTAATGCTTGGTATTTATTTATGCATTATGTTTAAATTATGTTACTGTTGTATGTTTTATTATAATGTGTGTGTCTGAGATATTATAAAATCATTGTTTATATTAATTAAAAAATTTATAAAATTAGTTTACAAATTATATTAAACACTTTATTTAAAATAAGGTAATAGTATTTGTCAGTCAATTCTTCTAATTATACTATTAAAAAAAAACAATTTAGCAGAGAAGTTAAAACAGCAATTTATTATATTATTCTTTTGATTGAGCAAGTTGGGTTTCTTAGATGCTGAATTAGTTTGCCATCATTTCAGAGTATGTTAGTTTCTTATTGTAATTAACTGATGCTGAAGTTTACTTGAAACAAAAAAGTGCTCTGAATGACAGGTGTTGAATCCAGCAGTCGAGAAGATCTATGGCCTGCAAATGTGATTGCAGTTATATATCTTATATAGCTTTGGTCTGGTCATAGTTACCCTCTGGGTATTATGCTTCTCTGCCTAAGGGACCAGTGTGCAGCAAGACTTAAATTGCATTGGAGTAGATTGAATTTATAATAAATAATTGTATCATATTTTTTCTATATATAAGTAAGTCTTACAATTTTGCTTTTCACAATTTTTCTATTTCTATTAAAGAGTAAAATATTATGCTATATGTTGTTTTCATATTCGATCTACTACCCCACCCAGTTCAATATAGATATTTTATCTCTGTATGATATTAGTGACATAAGCAAAAACATCATTACTATATAATAAGACAAAAAATGATGAATAAGAATCATGGAAAAAACTTTAACAATTCAAATATTTAAAAATTGTGAAAGTTATAATGTATAACAGCTACTTGTAAAACTACACTTAATAATGTGGTTAAAATTATACACCAGTAATATTCTTTATCATCCAAAACCATAATGAATGAAGCAATAATTCAATGAATTTGATGAAAGAAAAATTTTTTCAGGTCAAAAAAAAGTGACAAATTAATTCAACCAGATCCAAAATATTATTTTAAAATAAAAATAATTTAAAAATTTCAAGCTAATTTTTAAGTGAATAATTCAATTGTTATTACATTTTTGTTTACTACATATGCAATGCACTTTCACTTGCTTTTTTTAATATTAATTTTATATCTCAGTGATTCAAAATTAAATACTATTTTTTAAAAATCAATTAAATCTTACAATAATGCTAGCATTTTTGAAACTGTTTTCCAACAGTTAATAGTAAGATCATTTAGTGAAAAATAAAAACACTTAGACAATCAATAAATATGTAGATGATGTTTAAAACACTAAATAATACTAATATATATATATATAAATTAGTAATTTATTTTAAGCAGAAGATTTTGTCAGGTTAAGTATAAAAAATGTAATTGAAATTGCATATATGTTCTATAAATAGTTTTCAATTTCTATGTATTGAAGCAAAATACAAATAAAAAGACAGGCATTACATCATCGAGTAATTACATTTATCTGAAATATTTTAAAAGCCAAAAATGAATCACTTCTTACCTTACTGGATGATAAATCAGACAATAATACTTTACTGACTGAAAATATACATCAAAATATATATGACTGTAAAATCCTTTTTATGATATACCTATGACATTTTTGTCAGACAATATTTTAGGTTAGAGCACTAGCTATTCAATTAGTATTACAAAAATATTTTTGACAAATTGAATATCTAGACTTTTATAAAATGATGCAAAAAAGAATTGATAATAATATAAGAAAGTATAATTGTGGACTAACAAGGGAAGTTATAGAAGAGAATAGAAGTCTCAAGAGTGTAAAACAACATTTTGGTATTGATAGGAAACTTATTTCTGCAAACAGAGAAAATTTTCTCCTAATGTCGAAAACACAGCAAATTTAAAATTATATGTACAGCATTCAAAATATTTCCTATAAACAACAAATTTTCTGGCAAACATGAGCATACAAATATATCAATGGTTATTCAACTTTTCATGAAAGAATATTTAAATATGATTCCAGAAATCTCTAATATAATATAATATTAGCTTTTCATTAATTTGTGGAAAATAAATAACTTAATGATGAAGTATGGGAGCATATATTCTTTGGATAATGCAAGTTTCATTACTGAGCAGATATTTTTAAAATTCATAATATAATAATGTAGCAATTGGTGAAAGTGAGTAAATCCCAGATGAGGGATAAAAGAAAATGTAAAAAAAAATATAGGTAAAGAGTCAGATGAAATCATCAATAAAAATGAAGGAGAAATTAGAATGCTTCAAAGACTCAAGCACCCTATGTAAATCAAAAAAAATAGGAACAAAATTAATGAAAATAGAAGATAAGGGAATAATAGAGCATATAAAAAAATGAAATTAATGAATACGAACAAAAAATTGAAGATAGCACAGAAACATTTTTTCATAATATTTTTTTCAATAGAGTTTGTGATTTTAGAATATTATAATGAAAGATATTACTGTTTCACAAAACATAAGCTTCATGGACAGGAAACTGATTAAGTTTTTCACATGTTCTAAATATTTTCACACTCAAATAAGGCTTGTATTTATTGTTTGGACTATTTCCAATATCTAATATGAGTATTGAATGTCTTTAGAAAAATTTAACTTTATTTAAATATTCCAAATACATTCAACTGTTATTAATAGCCCATCAAACAGGTTAGTATATGCACATTTCAAGAGATATTATTCTCCCCTCTTCTTCAGATGTTGCTGATCAGTGACAGTAATAGCGTGGAAATCGAACCTGGACCCTTAGATTCTTGAGTATTGAATTTTAAGCTTGTAAAGAGCTATAGATTTTAAACAGAAAATTTTCATAGATTTATACAGACTAACTAAATGTAAAAGAAATGTAATGAGAATTCAATGTGTATTACTTATTTAATTGTGAAAATAATTTAAAAATTGTAAAAAAATAGTAAAAAAATCAAGTCATATATCATGTGACTTAATAAGGTTGTATTACAAATGTAATATAATGAGTATGCTAATAGCTCTAAACAAGCTTTTCTGATAAATTCTACAAGAGCAAACATTTAAAAATCTTGATGTAGAATAATACTCTGATATAAGATCCTTATGTAAACTTGGACTGTAAGCTAAAGATTGATTCATTTTTGACTTAAAGTAATTTTGACTTGGCAATGCTTGTTTTTAATTTGTGTTGTACCTCATTACATCACAATTGGAAACTGTAATAAATACACAGAGAATTCCTACTAAATAATTTATATAAATATATTACATTTGGACTATATTTATATTAACAATTAATTCGTATTATATAGACTTTTTACTTTATTTTATTCATTATTAATAATTTTGTATATTTTTTATCATTTTAATAGTGATACATTGTTATATGAATGTTTATTTTAAGTTTTATCATTAGAAAACACATAATATTAATACTTTCTGATTAGACTTAAAGACAATAATGCAAACTATATTTCGAATGGTCTAATAATAACTGTTAAATTGGTTGAAATTAAACAATTTATTTATTTGATATATGTGTAAATTTAAATAAATAAATAAAGTTAAAAAAGATTATATGATTACAAATATTACTGGCATTATTTATAAACTATTATAGGTACTAATATAGTCAGATATTATATTCAATTTAGTTTCTGCTTTTAAACATTCTGTAGACCTTCTGAAGCCATGCTGAATAACTAATTGATAAAATGAAGATTCAAAAGTACTTTTGATATTTATGCACATTTAAAAATATAAATAATTGAACCTAGATTCTTATATAAAAGTAATCTAAAAATAAATATGTAAACAGTGAAACAGTTTGTATTTTTACAATCATTTATCTGTATTTAAATAAAAGAGGTTTTTTTGTAATAGCTTTTTTATAAAGAAATCTAAAAGCACAAATGGTTTTGAAAAATTGAACAGGTATTATGCATAGTTCATCATAGTTTCCTTTGCATGAATTTTTTTTTTTAATCATCTTTGAAAAATAAAATATTTTCCTGTATGCAAAATGTTATTTTTTACTTAAGTTTTTACAAAGTATCTCAAAACAAATAGGTGTTTGTACTTGTACATAATAAAATATTTTATTAATTGAAAAACACATGTAGTTAGTACATCATTGATAAATGAAACATTTTCCCATAACTATACATTATTTAAACCATCAGAAGCCATCAAACGCATTCTGGAGATCCAGTGAGAGAAATAAACACCCAGATTGATTGAATGTTCATGGGCCACCCCATTCAATCTCCTGGATCACATATTCTGTCTCATGAATTTGAACCTTTTTCTAGCTTTTCTTTGGGACATTCACTCTGTGTATCACTGGTAATCAAAATAACTAAAGATAAAAGTAATTTGTCATTTAACTCTTTTTTTAATTTTTGGTTATTTATACAATTCATTGTTGTATTGTGCTATAATATTGATTAAATAGCTCACTTTCCTTGATAAGAAATATATATTGTAATGGATAAATAGTTCCATATGTATCTTTACTAAAAGGTGCCACTAGATATTAAATCTAGACTTCTTTCCAATAACAAATTGTGATTGAATATTAAGAATTAATATAAGAAAATACCAAACTTAAGTTTACTGGCAAAATTACAATTCCACAAAAATATTAGGAAGCTATAAATTATAAAATGAAACTCTTCTAATTAATAATAAACCTTGAAGTAAAAAGACCACTTCATCAAAAAAGAGTTACATTTGGAAACCTATTAATTTGGCATATCAATATTCTATATTTTATATTCAAATAATAATAAATAATAAAAGAAACAAAATAATTTATTACTCAACAAAACAATTTATTTAAAAAATAACAATAATATCATTGTAATAGTTACCAATATCTAAATTAATACATCAAAATCAACAAATATGTGTATGATCAACAATCTGAGACATTGTCAAAACAAACCAAGCTATCCTTAATTTCAATAGCTAGTAACACAATAATTTATACACTGAGGGTTATAAAACTAAGCGATGGGTGAAATGCCTGCTAGATATAAGCTTAAATTTCTATTGTAATATTCTAGATAATGGCATAGAAATAACAACTACTCTTAAAACTTTATATAAAAATATTTAAATATTAATTCATCATTATGGTAGTATTATTTATAAAGACATGAACATTACCCATGCTTAAGAAAGTATTCACTACAAAAATGAAATAAATTATAAATTTAAGTCAAAGGAATTTATAACTGAAACTACCCAACAAATATCAAACTAAACACATCAAATATCTCGTTGCCAATATATAAAGTATTAGTCAAATCCCATAAATATAAAATAAATATTTTTACCATTTAAAGAATCATTATTTAAAATTATAAATATCATTAACTAACACAAATTGTATATTTCATAATCTGTATTGAAATATGGCACCATAAAATAAAAATAAACTATCATTTATTACATTAGTATTATTTTTGAACATTATATTTAAAACACAATTAACTTTTTTTTTTAAAACGTTCGCTTCTTGTTTTATAAAATATAGTTTATATATTGTTAGAATTAACCATATACTAAAATAATACTTAAAATGGTTAATATATTAGAATAAACAGGTGGTTTTTTTTAAAACTTACAATGTCCTTTAACAATCTTCTATCTTTGACATTTGAAGTTTAAGCATTGTTTCTTCATTGTAATTAGATTCCTTCGAATATATATATAACTTGATCAGATCTGTCAATGCAGGATAGATTTCAGCTGTTGGGGGTACTAATTTCAAGAAAAGCTGACCTTGTTTTTAACACCCTTGGATCTTTTTTTTTCACACCTTTGATTTTGTTTTTAACACCTTTAAAAATATTTTATTTTTCACACCTTTATAACCTGATTTTATTTTAATCACAAGAATTTTAAAAACACTTTCATTATGTATTTGATTGAACTTTACCAGTCAGTAGCACTAATTTCAAGAAAAGCTAATCTTACATAGGCATTGACATCTTGTTTTTGATATCCTTGGATCTTCTTTTCACACCTTTGATTTTGTTTTTAATACCTTTAATAATATTTTATTTTTTACACCTTTATAACGTGATTTTATTTCAATTACAAGAAATTTTAAACACATTTTCATTAAGTAATTGGTTGAATTTGCAAAATACTTAAATTATTAAATTTCGAATCTCATATCTCAAAACAGACTTTTTTTATTAACTTATTTTTAATTTAATTATTTAAAATCTATTTCCTGAGTTGTTTAGAAATACAGTCCATACATTCTTTTAATTTTTGATAAGAGGAATAATTTTAACATAATTTAGATAATTTACAAGTTTCTCTTAAATTTAAATATTTTTAGCAAACCTATTAGTTTATTTTAAAATGTGACATTTAATAATGTATTCTAACATTTGATTATTATCTGTTTTATTTTAAGCCATTTATTTTATTAAATTTAATAATTTCTGAATGCTTATTAGCAATCCCTCACAACTCTGAAAACCTGATCATAATCATGTGGAAGACCACATGGCCAACACTGAAATGAATGACATTCATTTTAATATACCTATATATAGACATTATTCATTTTAATATACCTATATATTAATATCAAACAGTGTATATTGTATTGTACCTCATACAACAATTTAATTAAATTTTTCTCATTCTTTTTTAATATTTTTTTTTTTTACAAACTCTTTTTTTACTTTTCTTAAACTTCTAATTGTATTCACAATTTCTTTAAAGTACAAAAAAAAAATATTACTAATACTGCTTTAAACGCAGAAAAAAATATTGAAAAACATTAAATAAAACTTTCAATATCTAAGGCATTGACAATACTAAAAATAAATTATGATTATATTTAATGTTTTAATATTGTCTATATTTCAGTGATAAAATTATCATAGTTTTCTACAATTTCTATAAGCATTTGTTAAAGACTGATTTTAAGAAGCACTATAACAAAATAAAAATCATGTTTAATTTCCACTTATTATTTGATTTTTATACGTATAAACTTTTACTAACTAAGCCGTAACTTACTACAGTTTTTCATTTTTGCTATACGATTTCCATAAACTTTTAATATACACAAATTATCACACATTTTGTTACTTATAATTATTATGATTGATGGATAGTCATATAATTGTAATTTTTTTTTCTGCAATTCTTTGCACAGCTAGAACACTTCTTCATTTGCACAGTTTTAACTCTTTTAATTGGCATATTTAAACATATTTTATTAACACATTTAATGTTTCATGCACTACTGGGGGGTGGGGCGGCTTAAGTCAGATATTTTCCAAAAAACACCTCATTTTGATTGACTGGATAGTTGTTTTTTTATTATTATAAACTGGTTTATAATAAATATAAGGAACATATACATATTTCTCCACATTGACCAACTATTCTATGTTTATATTCATATCCTCTAAATTTCTAAGACAATATTTATTCTTGAATTACATTAATAATACTCTTCAAAATAAACTTTTTTAAAAATCCTTTTGAGAAGTGAGATATTTTTTCATGTTATTCTTTCACTATAAATTGCTTTCAAATTTTTACAACTCTTGATTAATTTGTTCTTCATAAACAATTTTATTCAACTGGTTATAATATTTTCAATTTTAAACTTTTGTTTTAATTTTTTTTTACTGCATTATCTCATAAAAATTCTATGAAATTATGCCTAAACTTTTTCAATGTATTTTTCTATATGTCATTCCCAAATCTGTCTTCTAGCTTGCTACTGATTCAATTGTCTGCCCAAATAGTATTTTAGTTAAAAATTTGAAAGTAGTTGTTATCATTTTGATCCATCATTTCACATGAATAAGTAAAATTGTGTTTGGAACTGAAAACACAACTTTCATGTTAGGATGCAGACCATTGTCCACAATCATTGTCTAGGATAGATAAGATGCCAGGTTTTATGCAGCATTTTTCATATAAGGAAACATTTTTGAATAAAACTTCTATCATTCACAATTTAATGTTGCTTCTCATACTGGCAGTATGTACTTGCTTATTTTTTTAAAGATCCTAAAGTTTCAATATATCAAATTACTAAAATATTCAACTTGAATTCTAAAATATTCTTTCCCAATACTATTTTCACATAATATTTGTAGATATTAAAACTTTGCACCCATAATCATCATTCAATATCTCAAAAAAGCTATAAGCTTTATCTTGGATCATTCATAAGCTGGAACAAATTCTCTTCTGGGTCCCATCTTCAATGCAAATTTATTGCAGATTTTCCATTTTCTAAATTGGTTCCTCTCTTCTTCTTTTTTTTTTGTCTTTATTATGAGAAAATATCCTTTGACAATTATGGTTATTTAGTTCATACTTCAAATGATAGCAAAACATTTCTAAAATAAGTGATAATATAGTGTTAAATCTAACAATTTCATAATGTGCTATAGCATTTAATTTTGTGTTAATTCCCCTCCTGCTATTCTTGTTCTGAGATTCTCATTATCAATGTTTTGGATTGTGAACTTAACATAAAGATCAAGATAGATATTAATATTCTTGCTACATAAAAGTAAAACACAATGTTATGCATTGAAGATAGCTACAGAAAAAAACAAGCTGCATGGTGAGATTTGAGATTTCATAAAATGAAATGTGATCAATAGCAAACTTTCATATAATGGGTTCTGTTTTTAATAGTAATAATGAAAATATATGTATAATGCATATTAAATGTACCAATGCATTTTATTATTGTTAAAATGTGATGTACTACAAAGTATATATTAGACACATATTGTGTAATTAGTTTTGTTTTGATAATGACTTTGTGTTTATTATGTGATTTCATATTGTGTGAGAATTAACTGAAGCTGCCTAAGAGAAAAGTTCAATTATTAATTGCATCAGTGGTTATTTGATTTCATTGGATGCCACCATTCAATTCAATAATTATTGCAATTCAATAATTATAAGTCTTTTTGTATTACAGAAAAAGTAAGGATAATATATTAGAAGAATATTTTTTTTTTAGATCACTAAATGACAAGAGTAAAATTAATGAAAGTTTGGGTAAAGTATATTTAAGAAAAGCGAATGTTGTATAATTAAATCAGATAGAAAGTAAAAAGATTTAATTAATGATTAATTTTGTTTAGAATTTAATAATAGAAAATATTTATGTAATATATGATAAGAAAATTGTGTTTGGTAAATGCCAAAAAATATTTGTTATACAAATATTTCTTGATTCAATAGAAGTGGAACTGACTAATTAAAAACACCAAGAGAAAAACAAGAATAACAATCAAGCATGAACCCTGGATTGCCAGAGGCTAAACTACGTGAATAAATAACATGTGCAGCAAAGTGCATAGGGCTCATTCCAGTGCATTTATTAAATGAACAGTTGGTGGGAGATTTTAATGAACAGTGGCTGAAAGAAGCTAAAGTGATAGGCAGTGCTCTAGTGTGGAGCCAGTGTGATTGTGAGCAGCAACTGAACAAAGCCAAAAAACTGTTAGATTGAGGAATCATATCAAAGTGTTTTGGAAACTGGGGCCAAAGGAAACTCCAGAAAGCAGGAAGTAAGTTATTATATGCATTGTGGGTATTGAACTATAAGTGAAATATATATACTGTGTTGGAGTGCATCGATAACTTTTCACTATTAATAATATTTTATAATTATCCAGTCCTTATCTAAATTTCATTTATAGATTTATTTGTTGCTATTCTGAGTGCTTGCATTTGAATACACAACAAGATGACACAGTCACCATCTCGAACCTGTGAATAGCAAATAAGTTTAAAAAGCTAACAACCTTAGAGATAGGGAAAATGTCGCTAGGTCAGTCAGCAATAAAGGAATTTGATGTGAGTAATGCAAGTCATTGGCCGTGGTATGCCATGTAATTGGAAATTTTCTTTTTATTAAATGGAATTAAAGATAATAAAAGATAGACACTTTAATGTGTATGTCAAGACTAAAAGTCTTGACTTAAATAAGTATTTTGACATACCCATAGCAGATGAAATAGTTTATGAAAAAATAATTAACAAGCTGAGTGAACATTTTAACTCCAAACCATCAAGACACATTGCCAGATTAGCATTAAGAAACAGGAGGCAATGGAAGGGTAAATTGATAAAACAGTATGGAATCACATTAAAAGAAATGGCTAAAGAGTGTGGATATGGTGATTATATAGATGAAATTCTGTTATATCAATTAATCTGGGGCATGTTGGAGGACAGACTATGACAAAATCTACTCACTGATGCAGAATTAAATTTTGAAGAAGCTATTAAAAAGGGGTGGCCCATGAGCTCATTGTGGAACAAGCAGCACTGTTTATTAATAAAAATTACAGCAAAACAACACTTTATAAGATGGAGCATGAAACAGAAATTAAAAATTGTTTATTTTCTAACAGAGGTTTAAAAAAAAAATTAAGTGTTTTTTGCTGTGAAAAACCAAGGCACAACAAAAAAAACTGCATTTAAAAACGAGCAATGTCATATCTATAAGAAGAAAGGCCATCTAGCAAGAATGTGTAGGGAATCACCAGAAAGTGATAGTCAAAAAAGACAAGCTAATCTAGTGACAAATAATAGCATTTATAATATTAACTATGTATCAACCAAGGGGCAGAGCAAATTTATGTTGCAGCTATAACTTGTTAACAAAAAAAATAGACATGGAAATTGACATTGGGTCAGGAATATCAATAATCTTGGAGAAACTGTGGATACATATTAGAGAAGTCATGCAGACATTAAAATGCATAAAACATCAATCAGGGTGGTAAATGTAAGCCGCAGCATAGTAGAAATAATAGGCTCTGATGTAGTATCAGTAAATTACTGCAATAAAATGATGAGCTTACCAATATACATAGCATGGAAAAATGTTGATCCATTAATAGGAACAAGACTGGTTCAAGCATATAGGGATAAGCATTAGTGTGAGGGATAGGACCAATTTGCAAGGATGACACCCCAATGATGAGATGAGAAAACAGAATAATTTTAGATCATGTCAAATAGATATTACTAAATTGTAAACAGAAAATACAGATTTAAAAGAAATGGTGAATAATTTTCAGATCCAGCACAAAAACATAGTTTGAATAAATTAACCTGTAACATGGAAGATAAAAATTAAATGAGTGCATCATTGCAGACCAAACTGCAAGAATCTGAATCAATTGTGAAGTCACTAGAAAAGAAATCAGAGGAGTTAGAATCTAGAAATTGTGAATTATGTAATTAGTTGGAACAGAAATTACAAGAAAATCAGTATTTACTGCAGAATAATAATCAGCTGCTTAAAAAATTCAGAAGAGTGCAATGAAAAAATAAAAGAATTATCAGAACAGATAATGTTTTGGCAGCAGTGTGAAATGGGGCTACAAGAAAAGCTGACCAATAGAGAAAATGAAATGGACATTTTTAAAGACTTTTTAAAAGAAGGGCAAACTTTAGACAGTGAACTGCCAGATGCACAAACCAAAGAACAAGAAAATACCCAGAGTTTCTCCAAATCGGAGAAAAAAGCACTCAAGCAGGCGAGGGAGAAAAACGTAAATAATTCTCAATGTTAACCTGAACAAGGGTTTTTTCTGGAGTGGGGGAAGGTGTTGTGTTTGTAAAAATATATGCATTGCAATTCAATAATTATAAATTATAAGTCTTTTTGTACTCCAGAAAAAGTAAGGAAAATATATTAGAAGATTTTTTTTTTTTTTTAGATAATTAACTGATAAGAATAAAATTAATGAATGTTTGGGTAAGGTAATTTTAAAAAAGCAAACTGTATAGTTAAATCAGATAAAAAGTAAAAAGGTTTAATTAATGATTAATTTTGCTTAGGATTGAACAATAGAAAATATTTAGTAATATGTAATAAGAAAATTGTGTTCGGTAAATGCCAAGAAATATTTGCTAATTTTGTAATTTCTTGACATAATAGAAGTAGAACTGACTAATTAAAAATACCAAGAAAAAAACAAGACTGATAACAATCAAGCATGAACTTGTGATTGCCAAATAAATAGCATATGCAGCTAAGTGTGTAGGGCTCATTCCAGTGAATTTATTATATGAACTGTTGGTGGGAGATTTTAATGAATAGTGGCTGAAAGAAGCTTAAGTGACAGGACATGCTCTAGTGTGGAGCCAGCATGATTGTGAACAGCGGCTAAACAAAGCCGAAGAACTACATTAGTTTGAGGAGTCATGCC
This sequence comes from Epiperipatus broadwayi, assembly GCA_028023455.1. Classification (NCBI taxonomy): domain Eukaryota; kingdom Metazoa; phylum Onychophora; class Udeonychophora; order Euonychophora; family Peripatidae; genus Epiperipatus; species Epiperipatus broadwayi. The sequence goes on along the minus strand of JAQFVV010000144.1, from coordinate 22,836 downwards.
AAAGTTTTTTGGAAACTGGGACCAAAGAAAACCATCCAGAAAGCAGCAAGTTGTTACGTGCATTGTGGAAATTGAACCATAAGTGAAATACATATGTTGTATTGGAATGCATCAATAACTTTTCATTATTAATAATATTTCATCATTATGCAGTCATTATCTAAATTTCATTTATTGATTTATTTGTTGGTATTCTTAGTGCCTGCATTCAAATACATAACTATGTGATTTCATATCGTGTAAGCATTAACTGGAGCTGGCTAAGAGAAAAGTTCAATTTACTAGTTGTTGTTTCATTGAATGCCACCACATTTTTTCAAGACCTGGATAATCATTAAGATTGCATTTAAACCTCAATATCACCCCAAAATACAGCCTTAGATTTAGTAGCATTTAAAGAATTTATTAATTATATACAAGTTGTTATAGTATTAGAATAACTATAATTTAATTAGGTTATAGCTGATTATTTATTACAGTAATGATTATTCTATTTATCCTAATGAAACACTGACTTGTTGTGGACAAATCATACATATTCTTTTAGAATTAACATGCATGGGCACAAATAATGTTATGTATAAGAATTATAACAACAATAATATATGGTTACTTTGCTCTACTTATTTCTTTTCCTCAGATTCTTAATACATCATATTTTTCCATTTCTTTCTGATTTACATATTAAATGAAGCTATTTCTGGATAAACATAAGAGAAGATTAATTATTATATAAGACATATACTATTGTACTATTTGTTGATGCTTCAATATATTTCATTTTAGTTTATCTACAAGGATCCATTAATTTCCTAAGATATATTACTTTTATTTCTACACCAACCAGTTTACTTTAAAAGTGAAATTTAATGATCAACAAAAATTAATAATTAAAATACATAGTAATGAACTAGAAACAAAGTTAATTGTCCCTTATGAAGAAAGCAGCATTCTGAGATGGCTGAGACTTCAAAGAAAAAAAGGTAACAGGAAAGTTAAGCATAGATCAAGAATCATTAAATAAAGAGTCAGATGCAAGCAGTCTGTCTCTAACTTTGATTTTGTTAATGACAGTAATAAAAGTATTCAGAATTCCATTGTTGTTCTGGTGAAACAAGAGCTTAAATCTGGTAATCCACACTGCAAATAAGAGAAAAATAGCCATTCTTATTTTTGAGAAAACACCACTTTTAATAGCTTTAAAAATAGAAAGCACACCTTTGTTACTACTAGAAATATGATTTCCAAAAAAAAATCTGATTGGAGATAGAGAAGGACAATTTAAAAAAATATGATGAAGGGTCTCGTCATCTGAAAAGCAAAACTGGCAATGTGAATCAATCTTTCGATAACCTCTTCTAAACAATAAAAAATCATTAGTAGGTAAGAATGAAAGATTAAACTTTAAAATAAAATCAATATATTTATGGCCAAGAAACCAATGTTTAGATTTCTTTAATAAAACCTTATTATTTAAATCAAGAAGAGTTGAGGACAAAGTTTGATTACTATAAACCAGTTTATAAACTTCCCAATAACTCCTCTTATTCTCAAATGTGTGCAAAGAAAGTGTAAAAAATTTTCTAAGAAAATCTCTAATCTTGGATATCCACTCTCCACGAAATGGAGGTGGAGTGTCAGTAGATTCAAATGGAAAATTTTGATCTATCTGTCGCAACCTGAGATGAAAAAATCTAAGAGAACAGCAATAGCCTTCTGAACATAAAAAGTAAATAAAGAATAAAGACCAAGGCCATTGAGCTCCTTGGGTTTCTGTAACTGAAAAAGACTGATGGAAGCACACTCTCCTCTCCAGAGAATCTTAGAACATATTGAATTTATACTATTTTGAAATATCAAAGTAGGCTTGATGATAGGTAAAAAATAGTTGATTCTGGGAAAAACTAACATATTAAGGAGTGCAACTTTTCCAGGTAATGATAAATAAATTGAAGATAGAGAATTAGTGAGACTTTTGAGTTTGTCCAACCAGTTTATTTCAAATTAATCTTGAATTCTCAAACTATTCTTATATATTTCTTTATTATAATTAACTAATGATATTTAATTACATTATATTTAGTGACATTTGAAGTATTTTATTAATTATTTAACTATAACTTGATTAGGACATAGCCAATTAGTTTTATAATAACGATTATTTTATTTATCTTAATGAAATTCTAACTTGTGGTGGATGACATTGCACACTCTTTAAGCATTACCATGTATATGCAACCATATATAAGTTTGTTAAAATGTTTCAGAAATAAATACTTCTATAAATATGTTTTGAATACTTATGATACTAAGTTAATCTTATAATTCATCATTTTAAACTCGATAATAATCAAATACTTAAGATTAATTGCTTAAAATGTAAGAATAAAGTTAAATATATCGGAGTTAAAATACATAGGCATGTTTCATTAATATACTTACTATATACTTGATTACATCATCTAAAAATATTCATTAAATAAAACCAATCACAGAAGAAAATTCTCAATAAGCACTATTCAATAATCCAAAAGTTCTTATTTAGTTAACAATGATTTTCTTATTCTCCAAATTTTCCAAATTCAGCACTTCATGGTATTAGGTGCACAGTCAATCTTATTTTCTTTTATTATAAGTTCTCTTACATAATGTGCTCTAAATCTATGGAACACAACTTTAAACCACTATACACACAATCACAACTAACACATTTTTTTAAATAAAAAGATTTTGTCTTTTTATAATTTTTACAATAATTAATGTGGCAAAACTAATATTAATACTAATTAACAAATGCCATAATACCATCAATAGATTGGAAAATCATTCTACATTCTTTTACTATTTTTAAAATTATAACAAGAATTAAGATTTTATTTTGAAAATCAAAACAACTTTTGTCATTTTATATTCACGATTTCAAATTAGTAATACCGCGAACCCACAACCGTCTGCGATACCTCTCGGCTAACAACGCAAGTCATTTTATATTCACGATTTCAAATTAGTAATACCAATTAATTAACCTTATTTAAAAAAATAGCTTTAGTGAAAATAAATTTTTAAGCTTAGATGAAATTTAAATTAGAACTATAATTATAAAATTTAAAACAAAGGTGGACAAAGTATGCCCAATCGGCTACATACATCCCACAATAATGACTTGTGCAGCCCACATACATATGCAATGTTGGACATCATCCTAAACTTGCCAAAAACAGGGTTTTTTTTAAAAAAAAAAAAAAAAAACTTTATATTATGAAAATTCATTGAAAATAGAAAATCTGTTTCCAACATCATAGTTCCAAAAAGTAATTTTTTTTTTACTTGTGGCTCATTAGAGATCTTACAAAAGTCGATGAGGCCTACAGTCAGAAAAGTTTGTCTAACTCTGATTCAAAAAAATAATTTAAAAAGTTAAACTTACAATTTGCTTATTAAAAAAAATTAAAAATATATATTATTTATTGTTTATAAAATTTAAACTGTTATATGAATGCATTCAAACATGTACACACAAATAATTCAATGCGTCGACTTATGTATAAAGTACTGTTTAAGCTTACAAATTTGTACGAATTTTAAATAAAGATTAATTATAATTAAATAACTTATTTCCCCGATTTCTTTTTTTCTAACTAATTTTAAAATACTATCCCCAATTCTGTTTTTGTCAATGCTGCGATTCGTCATGAATGCCCTTCAGTATAGAGCAATACAACTTTCATCATGTATGCTGCACTTCAAATGACTTGTGAACAGTCTGTGAAACTTTGCCATCTTTTTTAATTAAGTTGAGATATATCTGTTTGTGTGTATATATATTTAATGGCAGTTGAGGCAGGTTTAAGAAATTAACCGAAAGTACTTCTGCGGATTTAAGAATTGTTTATAATAGTTTATTACCGTTAAATTTATTATTTTTATTATAATTATATATATATATATTGTAGTAATATCCCCACCGTTCACTTACACATTAATTCTGCCTTATCGGGCAACTGAGAAAATGTATTGAAGATAATAATGATGATGAGTATTCCTATCATAGGCTCAATATTAGAATTAACCAGCTTAATTTTATATATATATAATTACAATTGTTAAGTTATATTATATATATGAGTATAGCGTGCTAGGGAATATTCAAGATGGTGAACATAGTTTAAAACAAGTCTAAAAACGTGCATCAAAATTGGAAAATCATGACTAAATTCAAAATTTATCAAAAACATTCATTAATAAAATTAAGTTACTAATCCTACATTACAAATGTCCTTTATTAAAATGAAAAAATCGATTGTAAAATAATCATAAATTCGTGATTTATATCTGACTTAAAATTACTTGTAAACAAATTTAACCTATATATAACATTAAATGTGCATGTATGGGTTTGTTTTTATGTCTAGATATAAAAAATGATGTTATTTAAAGGTCAAAAATATATTTAGCATAAAGCCATAAGAATAATAGAAAATCCTATAGGATAAGAAAACGATCAATTTAAAAATTTAAAACCTCATTTATTTTAATAGATCAAGTATTAATATATGTTTGACATCAAAATGAGGGTAAATAATTATATATTTAGCATTATCATAATTTTATTTAAAAATATTTAGGAGAACTTTATCATCTGGATGGAATTGTTTGCTGTGCTAACATGCTAAAAATTTCAAGTACAAATTGTAACTGAGTTAAAGAAGAATTCAAATCTATGTCAGTTTGCAATTATGTATCCTATAATATAAAAACAAGTGCTCAAGGAAATTGGGGCTTCTCTGTGTAAAAGTTCATCTGGTAAACTTTATAAGTTTTAAGTATTCAATTTGCTAATACAGTTATTTGATTCAGCCATTGAACATTCGCCTTCGGAGGTGAATGTGAGCCTTTATGATAATCATTGTCAAATATAACTTAATAATAGCAGAACAATTAATTGCTTACCTTCTAAAGTCGATAAAAAAATTTATTGGATAAATTCTAATTTTAATCTCAACATTATTTTAAAAATATAGACAAATGTTTGAGTCTTTAAATAGTTTTGGAATTATTATACTTGCTATGCTAGATAGATCAGATTTTGCTTTTGTTTTCCAGTTTCTGTGAATACTGATTAAGCACACCTGAGAAGTTTTGATTTCACTTGATGGTTGTGTTTTTCCTAATTTTATAAAAACAAATCCCATGGGAGATTGAAATAAAATAAGACTTTGCTTCTTCAAAAGAAATAATTAACCTAATTATCTTCATAATGGATTTAAAAATTGTGATAAACAATATTGTTATTACTTTTAAAATAAAACTGTGCCATAAGGGGATTAGCATTATTGAAAGGATCTCATCTCATCTGCCAATAAAATTGTAGCAAACTAAAGAATTAATGAACTCATCATACATTATAATTTGGAATTTAAAAAAAAAAAAATAATGACTATAATTGTAAAATGAAGTTGATTAATGGAACCTATGTTCACATAAAGAAAGTGGATTAAATTATTCATTAACTTTAATGGATAATGATGATTTAATAATTTATTTTCTTTACTATGTTTTTGTGTGATATTTTAATTGCATGTGTTAATATTTATCAACATTCTGGTCAGTAAGAAGACCAAGTAGTATGGTTTCAATATTTAAATTGATATAAGACATTTGCATGTATTTTTGTATTAAAGATGGATTGTTATTATTAGATAATATTATTAAATTCTCTTTAGTATGGTTTCAATATTTAAATTGATATAAGACATTTGCATGTATTTTTGTATTAAAGATGGATTGTTATTATTAGATAATATTATTAAATTCTCTTATTGATTACGAGATGCTCTTGTCTTATAGATCTTGTATTTTGTTTTCTTATGCATTTATATGATATTAATGATATTGCATTATAAATGTGTTTAATTAAATGAATAAATAATGCTTTAAAATGTGCTTGTCATATATAGAATGTATAGTTTAGGACTTTAATGCTATATAAATAGGCCATGTTGATATTATATTTATTTAGAAATAAATGTACCTAGACAAACTAAACTAAGAAGATACCATTTTGATAGTGTGTTCCAAAAGGGAAAATGTTTAAGATATGTATAAATCTCTTATTCTATTTTAGATTTTACAGTAATAAAGATATATTTAAATTCTACATATTGGCAATCTTCTTTAATAATTTTGTATTTGTATGAGCAACACATTGAGTTATATATCACTGCATTTATTTAGAGAAAGTTATCAGAGATATCTTATACCTATTTATTTCCGTATTTATGCATTCACATTTTGTTTAATAAAATTATTTAATTGTTGTTCTTAAAATAATAATTTTGCATTTTATTTATCATCATCATTTTATTCATTTATGTGGTCACATAAATTTAATTTCAATTATCTAATTTTAGTTATACTATAAATAAATTAGTTAAGTGAATATTGTTTATCGTAAACAGTTTGTTAGAGCTCATCCTTACTCCTTTCACAGCTTTATTTATATGCTAAGAGATGTGCATTGGATACAATCACAAATTGCCCATTCCTATTTAGTCTTATCACAGGAAACTTTACTATATAAAAAGTATAAGAGCCTTTATGATGCTCAAATCCCTGAGAAGTGATATTGATTAAAGTATTATTTGTGATATTATGCTAGCCACACTATAAAGTTTGAAGCAATAATTATATAATTATTAGCATATACAATGTCAGAAATGCTATCAAAACCTTGAGATTTATTAGAAATATTAATGTTCACATACAATAGTGTACTAACAGACGTTATTCTTGTGAAATTTGCTTTACTTATTATGTATTATTAATTGTTTTAAAAGGTTAAGCTAAAATTTATGCCATCAACGATTGGAATAATCGAGTGTTAGTATCGCGTATCTAGATCTACTTTAAATTAAAAGTCTTTGATTTAACTTTAAAAATTGGCATTTAGAAGAATAGTCACCTTTATATTTTTAGAGTAACCAATCGGTTCTCAGAATTACCCTTTTATATCTTATTAACACTCTTCGCCCTGCATTTTCATGGTGATTTGATAGCGTTAAGGAAGGGAGCTTCGTTATTGTATTACCTCTCCCTTTTATCATCTTGATTTATTTACAATTACCAAATAGCATCCCGTCTCCTAATATTCCATTACAATATATATAACAAAAACAACACTATATGAATGGGAATTTTATCAATTAAAAATATATATATGTAACTAGATATTTTGATAAATGTGAAACTGAAAACTAAATTTCAGTCTTACAGTTCTTTATAATATAGTTAAATATTAATCGGTGGGGAAATAACTTCATTCTTATTGTATTCATTTTTTTAAAGACCCCCCCCCCCTCCGCGCACTCACAGAACTAACATGTACAATATGTAATTATTATTTTGACAGCCAGAAACATAGACTAAAAGATTATCTTATATCATAGATACTTTCAAGCAGACAACATACATAAATATTAAATTACTGATAGGAGATAGCTTTACCTTCATTAATATTGACACTTGATATATTATAGTTAATTGTTTTGACATCTATTTTTATGTAGTCTTTGCTTTAACTATCAATTATTGACAGACAGAAAGTTTTAATTTATTTACTTAGAGTACCACCTGTTTAGTGAATAAATAAAAGGGATGAGGAAAAGTCTGACACTTATCTAGTCCGAGACAAATATTCTGTCTTCTTATTGAATCCTTTGGGGGCAACAGATTCTATTCTTTGTATAGACTAAATAGAAAATTTTCTGAAGTTAGGTTTTTGTAAGAATAAATTACGATCTTTTAAGGTATTTAGAAACCTGATGCTTATTCAAGAGAATGAAATAATTTAACACAATACTCTAAATGTATTAAGCCTACTGAGGTGCCAATAAGATTAGGGTTTTAATGAGATGAGATGGAAATGACATTCATGAATAATTTCTTTCAAATACTAAGAAAAGAAAAACCAGAATCTGTTTAAAGATATTATTTAAATATTTAACCCTTAATTCTGCAGAAAAAACACATCTAAGACATAAATAAAAATAGTAATGATTACCGGTATTTATTTATTGAAATCAGTCGAAAAATAATAATCTACATTTCTATTATAAAATGCATTATCCGTAACAAAGCATTTTTTTTGTCTTCTTTATTATAAAGTGTTGTTTGATAGATAGGTATATCATTATACTTCTGCTTTAAATATTTTTTTCATGATTACTATGTGAATTCACAGGATACAATACAACTAGGATCAAAATCTACTACATCTTAAAAAGAGTTTATGATGGCTTCATGGGACTTTTGTTGAGATCAAATATATATATATTGCATCTTAGCCATGACAAAAAGTAGAATCCACAATACTAGAAATTACAATTCTCTCCCTCGTTCTCTCTCTATATATACACATTCTCATTTTTTTATAATATTGTAATTCATAATTGAAAAAATAAACTCCAAAGATGAATCATTTCTTTAATTGGAAAAACTAAACAAGGTAAACTGAAATTTTAATAAATCATTTTCTGTTTTTGTATATGTTTAGTTCGAAATCCAGCAATTATATGGTTGTAACTAATAGGATGGGTTTCAAACGTTGCATAAAATAAATAAAACTCCAGAATGAAATAAATTAAAATGAAATTTATTTCCAACTAATAATAAAAATAATAAGCAATATATTGACGATCAATATGTTTCTAATGTGATATATTTGTTTGCAGTCCTCATCTGAATTTGAAGACTTATATAACTTATAATAAAGACCGGAAAGGTTTGTTAGCTGAGTCCTAGTCCCCTTTCCACATCTTCAGTGAGCATAAACAGTGCAAAAGTAACTAATGCTACCATTTTTCTAGTCAGTGGCATGTTTTCAAGTACTGAGCAATAATTATTTCATATGAATGTTTTCCATTTATTATATTCTCTGCTTAGTGTAAGCTTTTATAAATAATAAGCAAATGCTAAGCATACATTGCACTATCCAATCTCACTTTAGAGAACATTGATTTATTTTTCCATTGTTTCACTTGTAATTTTCTATATATCTGGGAGATCATCTTATGCATCAACTTCTTTCCCTTGTTGGGGTATCCAGGATTTCTTTGGCAATATATTAACCAATTGTTGTATCTTTTTATGGAGGATTTGATATCTGAATCAATCCCATGACACTAGACATAACTATGATGAGTGATTTTGCTCTCACAATCATTTCTACAATAACTCCAATATCTCAGAGCTTCTTTGAGGTGATATTAGTATTATAAAAAGCTAAAATATATCCGTTATTGGGCGACAGACATAAATTTCATAAAAATTTGTGAAGATTTAATGGCCATTTGTTAGGCAAACTATTTCTTGTTCGTTTTTGTAGTATTTGTTAGCTTTTGTCCATATTGCTACAATTTGACTGTTTATCAGCTTTAGCTTCCAACTATCAATAATATTTGTCACATATTTGCCTCCTTTTGCATTTGTGACTGGTACACATGAAAGGGCAATTTATGCTTTATTTGATTTCTCAGTTTATATTCTATTTAATAATTATATGCAGACAATTTATTATACCAGCATACCATTTGTGTACTTAAGTGTTCAGATGCTGTTTTTTTATTAGAGAATATTTCCAATAATATGTAGTGATCTCTTATTATTTTTAAGAGATGCCATAAAGATAGTGATGAAATTTTTTAACAATACAAATAATAGCTAGTGTTTCTTTTGTTTAATTTAACTGGCTGTAATTTTTTCAGATTTTGATATTGATCTTGACATATAAGCTATTGGATGATCACAATTATGAGAAAGGGTGACTAAATCATTATCAAAATGAAATGCCTCTTCTTGTGGTTTGTCCCAAGACCATCATTTTTCCTTGCAGATAGCTCATATAAAAATGTGGCCATATGAGCTTTTCATCCCAGAAAACTTTTGAAAAAGTTTATAATTCCAGGGAATGCCTACAATTGTTTGATATTTCTCAGTCTACACATTTTTTTACTGATTTTAGTTTTTCTGAGTCAGGCTTTATTCCTTCTCCTGATATAATATGGCCAAGAAATTTTATTTTTTTAGTGCACTGATACATTTATCAGAGTTTAATGTTGCTCTGAAATCAAAGAGTCATTCACATGCTTTTTAAATTATTTTATGTAAGACCTCTTCTGAATTAACAGTTATTAATATGTAATCAAAATATGGGGTGACCCCCATCAACCCCTCTTAACAGTATGTCAATTTTCACTTGGAAAATGTTTGAGGTTGTAGTTATTCTGAAAAAAAATGGTTGTGTAAAATAACCCTTTATGTGTTATAATAGTTAGGATAATAGTTGTTTTCTCAAATACTGATATTTTATCTAATTTTGCAAAGAATTTAACTCTTTCTAAACTGGCTAGAATGTCTCACCTTGGGGACTGAATAAATATTTTTTGGTAAAGCTTTATAGACAGTGATTTAATAACCACCACATATTATAATTTTTCCATTAGGTTTTGGGACTTTTTTTTTCAACAAGAGAATCCAAAATGTTTTCAACTTTTGTTCTTAGTGCAAACTGAACCTTGCATACTTTACAATGTTGGGATTTAGCACCCTCATACAGCTCATGACATCAATATTTATAAATGAATTAGAAATTAATTATATTATTTTAAAAAATAATAATCAAGAAATAATATATTGTTCAAGATATATTTTTTAATAAGTGGTAATAAACAAGTTATAAATAACATTTATAGAAAATGTGATAATAATCTATTGTAATGCTACAGAGAAATACGAGATCATACCTGAAGTAATGGTCATCAGTATATAAACATCAACTGCCCTAAAGTGTTTAGCCATTTGTAACTGTACAGAAGATTGGGGTTTAAACCATGAGGAATCTGAGGAATTGTATTTTTATCCTCAAGTTAAAAAAAAAATTATTAAAACCAAACCAAATAAAAGGTAATGCATGGATTTTGAAGAATATCTTCTTTGTGCCAACCCAGGAATCACTATCATCATCATTTAGATGCCCATACACTAAATAGACAACTCCCTATCCCATATAGCTATTATGCACAAAACTAACTCAGGAAGCAAGAACTATAATTCATCGCTGTGAGCAAAAGGGACATAAATAAATTAGCTTATTATAAATAATCTTAATCAATTCAAGGGATTCCCCTACATATGAATAAATAGTTTTATTGGGGTCAAAAAAAAACTAAATCTTAGAGTATAAGATGTCATGATAAAAGGTCACATACATACTGCACTTCATGGAACAGGAATTAGATAGAATAAAGTTATTAAGACTAAAAAGAATATTTTTTAAAAAACAATAATTTAATATCCAAATAATAACAACAAAAAAATGACATGATAGTCAATAATTTCAAATATCCATTTCATTAAAAAAAAATACATTTTTACAAAATTACATTAACCAACTAATTAATTTTTATTCATTGATTAACTTTAAATTCATTAGGGTTTTTTTCTTTAAAAATTTTAAGTTTGTTAAACATGTTCATTAAAAAAATCAAAGATAGTAATCTTTGATTCTACCCAGAGGACAAATTCAGAGAAAGAAAAATACTTATTACACCTATGAAACAAAGAAAAATGTTTTATTAATAAGAAAAATAGTGCACACATAAAAAAAATAATACCTATAGCCATGGCTCTCTTGTCTATAAAAGCCTTTCCAATTGAAATTTCAGTTTTTCCTAATGGAGTTTCTTCTTGAAGGCTTCTAAATATTAGCCTGATTAAATTTGTCCTTTCCTGGGTCTGTAGCAATTCCAGGTAAATGAAAATAGAAATTGTTGTCCATTTGTTTTTCCTCTTGAATTTCCAAGTGAAACAAATATAGACAGAGACTCATTGCTCTTGGTTGAAGGCTAGGCTGCAGACAGTATAAAAGGGGTTTAATTTTCCCTACATTTTCTTCCAGTGAAGGTAGATTACATGGAAGAAAGTGACGCCTAGCTTTTAGCTGAACTTAGAACATTTGTTTTATTGTACAAATCATTTTTAGTGCTAAATTCATAGTATGCTAAAAGCTTGATGCAAAAAATGCTATTTTATTCAATAGCTTTATATTAGCTGGATTAAGCTTGAAAATTGTTCTCTCTTCAACAGCTAAATTAGAAATAATTTCTTTTATATTTTTCAGCAGTAGAATTAAGATTTGACTGCTCTCTTTAATAGTTAAGTTAGCACTAATTTCTTCTATCTTTTTCAGCATCAGAATTAAGATTTGACTGCTCTCTTCAATAGCTAAGTTAGCAATAACCTCTCTCCAGACACTTGGGTATAGTTACTAATTCACACCCCCACATATATATTTTTAGAACAATCTTGCCCACAAGCCAATTACAATCTCTCTTACATTATCATTTTCATGACAACCAATTAAATAAAATTTATAATTACAATTATCTCCTTAGTCATAGATTAAAAACAAGTTAAGAACAAGAATTTAACAACATAAAATTCTTGACATTCCTTTATAATTAAAAATCAAATCTTGCAAAAAAAAAAACAAGATAATATGTTAATTGCATATATATAAAATTTATAAAATTATTAAAATCCTATTTTTGTTCTTCCCTTTCTTTTATTTATTTTTTTTTAAATACACTTAAATTTTCATACTATCATATGGGAATTTTACAATGATTGAGTTAAATAATGACTAATAAAATAGGTCTAAGAAAATTTAAATATTATTTTCCCCCTTTAATAAAATTTTTTTTTTAATTCTCAGACCTGAGGAATATGCTGCCAACTATTGAATTTTTTTTTCTAGTGCAGCTACATAACCATGTGGTTGCACTATATAATATTAAATTTATAAAAGTAGAATTTGACATTAAAACAAAATATTTAAATGTAGAGATTAATATAGATAATGATAACAAAATTCTAATAAAACATTTCATTAAAGGTGATAAATTAAGGAAAATAATTTCTATAGATTCACAACATACAAAAGATAGTAGTTGTTAAAAATTTTAAATTTAAAAATAATAAATATAATACAAATAAAAATATGGATAATTTACATAAGGAATAGTTTGGTTTTTTTTAATTTTAGGGTAATACAAAAGTTTTTATCCATTTTTTATTAGAACTATTATTATTACAATTTTTATTTAGATTAGAAATAGTAATATTTCTAATCTAAATAATAATAATTGCAATAATAATAGTTCTAAATTAATAAAAATAACAATTATATAAATAAAAACATAAATATAGAATTGTCAAATCCTAAAAATCTAGACAAATTAATAAATAATTATAAAATAAATGATATAAAATATAAAAAAGAAACTATATATTAAATCAATTATGAAAATTGTGATATGATTTACTATGGACATATAGATTTACAAAAAAAAAATCAAAGAATATAACAATGCAATTAATAAAAGAGATGATAAATCTGAATTATATAGTCACTATTTGAAATATGGACATAAAATATACTGTATAAAAAATATAAAATCTTTAAAGTACAATAAATAATCTAGTAGAAGAAAACTATATGAATCACAATGAACATAACTATAGATATAAAAAAATTGCAAGAGACAATAAAGTAAATTGATTATACTTTCAACATATAAGCATCATAATCATGGTTATCAATAAGTAAAGTTTATATCATTAAAGATTTAAGAGACCCATAACATTGAATTCTTAACAATAAACTTCATACTTATTGACAACCATGATTATAATGCTTACTCGTCAAAAGTATACTTTGTTTATTTAATTTATTTTGTCTTTGCTGTAGTATCTTTTTATATTACTAATAATGATAAAGTATTAAGAAATAAATAATTTAATTAATAATTAGTCAAGTAAAAATGAATGGAAAGTTATATATTTTTATAAAGTGCACTATTGTACATTTTTGTATAATTGTTAAATGTTGCTTAACTGAAAAATTTTACTTTTTACATTTGTTTGGATCGTTTGTTGTTGTTTTTTTCTGTTATTTTTGATTCTAATTAATTTTATATATAAAATAATAGATATTACTAAGTATGCAATGTAAACTGAATCTTTAAACAATTAGAAGGACATAATATAGAATTATTACTATTATATAATGGTATTTTATATTACATTAAAAATTATGCATATATATTGTAACGATCCGGAGAAAGCGACTCAATGAAATCTATCTACAGGGCGCCATCTAGGCATTTGAACCTAGAAAAATTTATAAAGTAGGCAGATACGTAAGTCAAAAAAAAAATTTTTTTTTTTTTTAAATTTTGATTCCGGTCGTTAGCCCATGTCACTAGCTCAGTGGAATAGCAGAGATTTAATAAGATAATCTAAGAGTATATATAAAAAAAGGAATAAAATAAGCCACTGCCAGTAATTAACATACAAACATTTATTTATGCACATATATATAAGATTTAAAATTATTTTAGTATTAGTTTTACATTTAACATTATTTTTAACTTTACCTTAGATTTTAATTTACATTTTAATTTCTATTATATTATAAGTTTACATTTTAATTAAGTTCGCACAGATGGGATTATAAAAGCTTGTTTTAATATGTTGCTATAGATCGGTTATATAGATTACACGGTTCAAAACATTTCAAAGTAAACATAAACGATCAAAATATAAAATCATTGATTACTGACAATTGCGGAGGGAAATTTATATGTAACCCAATAGTATTCACCATAAGATACTTGCATTGTCACCAATAACTTAAAAGACATCCGAATAAATACATTTTAGATACTCACCGTAAGGTATCATTATTTATCGAATGTCTATATATTTTGATCAAATATGGAAACGCAAAATATAGTTAACCAATAAACAATCCATGCAAGCATCTATAAACAACTTAAATTTAATGCATTTTTATTTAGGATCGAGTATGAATAGACCACATAAATTTGCTTTTGAAAATAAACATTCTATCCCTATTTAACCTTAGGCTAAAATTCGTAGTCAAACTGGCATCAATTCATCTGATATATCGATGTATTCAATGTAATAAAATACGGCAGCACAAAAGGTTAAAAGAAGAAATTGCCTCTTATGAGATAGGAATATTACATCTATCTGCAAAGAAGAGCAATAAAACAAAAAACTCCATAGAAAGGAACTGCGGTATCCGACTTATAATTCCTTCCATAGGCAAACGGAAGTGTGCGGCGTATGAAGCGATTCTGCCCGTAGCGAATCAATATTACATTTACTAATCACACCAATATATCCAATCCATTGACCCAATTTAACCACGAAACAAATAACCCAAGATTACCCTCCCCTAATATAACTTTACAAATCTATACAGCCATTCACGCCCGACTTAAGTTTAACATTTATATAATTTAACTTAACGGAAAACAGAAATCATAATAAAACTTAAAGAACAAAATTAAATAAATGGAAATGATTTTAAATAAATAAATAAAAAATACATCAAATAACATTATTAATAAATTAAGTTGGTCAGATAGGATAATATTGCAATCATTTAAATATGGAAAATTTTAATTTAATGTTCATTATTTATAAAGTTCTTACGGTTTAAAAAGTTCATCTTTATCCGTTGCTTGCCATGAATGTGAATTCCCACGCCGTCCTAAGATTGGTATCCATTTAGCCGTTGTTTTATTTATTCATTCGGAGGTTTTTTAGTTCAATTGGTCCTCAATGTAGGAAACGATAGTTCATTTCTCTTTTCTTTAACAGCTGAAAGAATTGATCATGCGTCTGTCAATTCCTTCACCTCAACTCCGTACTAATACATATAGTCACATCGTAATAATCAATAATTCACTAATAATTTCCAAACTTGTCCTTTTATATTACTTTGAAAGATTGACTTAACATTACGTCATCGATGTGATGATCCTTTTCGTTGAGATCCGATTTCCCAATGGATTTCTTTCATTGGCTATTTATTTCTATTGTTTTCCTATCTGACCGCTGTTTTTACATTTAAATGCCCAAGGCTGATTTACATTTAACTAATTAACAATCATTTCCATTTCTGATTAATTAACCTGTTTTCCAAATCAAAGATATATTTAAAGATAAATTTAAAGATATAATTTTATCTCCAAATATTTTTTAAAATCTAGTTTTAAAATACCTTTTCTATTTTTAATACAGTTTTATTTTAATAATTTTTTTTTTTACCTGTGCGATTTAATATATACGAGTTTAAGATGATATTTAATTTCAATTTTTAATTCTAAAAGAAAATTTTTAAATGCGAACTTTTTAATTTACTTTCATGTTTAATAAATAAAAAACAACAACAATGTAACGAACGTCTGTGCTCGTTACATATCAGTAAAGTTGCTTAAAAAAAATGATAAAAAAAAAAAAATTTTTACTTAGGGTTAGTAATTACGGTACACGATTGACGAAGACATTTACAAAACATCCGGTTAATAGTTTTACAAAAAGACTATATACAAAAAGAAAAATGTTTACTATCGTTTTCCAAGGACCATTTACGTTCACCTCCTCCCGACCAGAGTTCTAACTTTTTTTTTTTATCCATTTTATTTTTACACATGGCATGACAAGCACATTTTATAAATTATTTATTTAAATAAGGTTGCATTGAGATAAATATGTTTTAAGAAATAATGGGTTTAAACGTGTATATTTGCAGCACAATTATAAACACCACCAACTTATTTATGACTGATTAAAATGCTTAAATAGGATTACACTGAAGTAAATTCCCAACGGTACTCATCGTAAGGTACCACATTTCGATCATAAACTTACGTGGCTGTGCGCGCCTATACACGTTAAAGCATAATATATATCAATAAAAAAAAACATTTATTGCAACCTTTTGACTTTTTTTTTTTTTAACAAAAATTAGTTTTTAAAATTATTTATACTTTTTCGTGTTTAATATATATGCACAATTTCTTTCTGGCAGTGCTTTTATAAGATTTAAAATATACGACTTATGTAAACAGATAAAACATTTCATTTTGACAAAATTTGCTCAGGGTATATGTGGTTTTTTAAAGATCGGCCCCAGATTGGGAAAGCCGGTTGTAACGATCCGGAGAATGCTACTTAACGTAAACTGCACTACAGGGCGCCATCTAGGCATTTGAACCTAGAAAAATTTATAAAGTAGGCAGATACGTAAGTCAAAAAAAAAAATTTTTTTTTTTTTGTTTAGATTCCGGTCGTTAGCCCATGTCACTAGTTCAGTGGAATAGCAGAGATTTAATAATATAATCTAAGAGTATATATAAAAAGAATAAAATAAGCCACTGCCAGTAATTAACATACAATTATTTATTTATGCACATAGATATAAGATTTAAAATTATTTTAGTATTAGTTTACATTTTAACATTTAACATTATTTTTAACTTTGATTTTTGACTTTAATTTACATTTAATTACTATTATATTCTAATTTTACATTTTAATTAAGTTTGCACAGAAAAATTTATGAAAGCTTGTTTATAATGTTGAATATAGATCGGTTACATAGATTTCACGGTCAAAAACATTTCAAAGTAAACATAAACGATCAAAATACAAAATTATTGATTACTGACAATTGCGGAGGGAAATTTATACTTAACCCAATAGTATTCACCATAAGATACTTGCATTGTCACCAATAACTTAAAAGACATCCGAATAAATACTTTTTAGATACTCACCATAAGGTATCATTATTTATCGAATGGCTATATATTTTGATCAAATATGAAAACCCAAAACATACTTAACCGATAACCAATCCATGCAAGCGTCTATAAACAACTTAAATTTAATGCATTTTTATTTAGGGTCAAGCATGAATAGACCACATAGATTTGCATTTGAAAATAAAAATATTCTGTCCCTATTTAACCTTAGGCTAAAATTCGCAGTCAAACTGGCATCAATCCATCTGATACATCGATGTATTCAATGTAATACGGAATACGGCAGCACCAAAAAGATTAAGAGAAGATATTGACTCTCATTAGACAGGAATATTACTTCTATCTAACGAGAAGAACAATAAAAAAAAACTCCATAGAAAGGAACTGCGCTCTGCGTCTTATAATTCCTTCCATAGGCAAAACGGGAGAGTGCGGCGTATGAAGCGATTCTGCCAGTAGCAAATCTCCGACTACATCTACTAACTACATCAATATATCCAATCCATTGACCCAATCTAACAACGACACAAATAACCTAAGATTACCCTCCCCTAATATAACTTTACAAATCTATACAGCCATTCACGCCCGACTTAAGTTTAACATTTATATAATTAATTTAACAAAAAACAAAAAAAATCATGATAAAAACTTAAAGAATAAAAAATAAATAAATGGAAATGATTTTACATAAATAAGAAAAAAAATACATCAAATAACACTATTAATAAAGAATTTAGTTTGGTCAGATAGGATTCTATTTGTAACAATTAAATACTAGGAAAGTTTAAAATTTAAAGTTCTTAGTGTTTTCAAATTAATATTGTTCGTTATATCTATCTTAGAAAGTTCTTACGGTTTTAGAAATGTTCATCTTTTACAATTGCTTGCCATTTGAAATCCAGCGTTAAATTTCCCAATGATCCTGTGGTCCTCTGAATATAAGAAAAGCGATGTTTCATTTTTCCATTTTATAGCAACTGAAGGGATTGAACGTGCGTCCTTCAATCTCTTCTCCCGCACCTCCGCACTAACATCTATCTGTCACATCGTAATAATCATAACAACTCACTAATTAATAATTTCCAAATTTTCCTTTTATACGTATTCGAAGGATTGAATTTACATTACGTCAACGATGCGATGGTCCTTTCGCTGCGGTCCGATTCCATAGGGATTTCTTCTTATTTGCTAACAGTTTCTATTGTTTTCCTATCTGACCGGTGTTTTTACATTTAAATGCCGAAGGCTGGTTTACATTTAACTAATTAACAATCATTTCCATTTCTGATTAATTAACCTGTTTTCCAAATCAAAAATATATTTAAAGATAAATTTAAAGATATAATTTCATCTCCAAATCTTTTTAAAATTTAGTTTTAAATTACTTTTTCTTTAATAAAGTTTTATTTTAATAATTTTTCATTATCTGTGCGATTTAATATATAAGAGTTTAAGATGATATTTAATTTCAATTTTTAATTCTAAAAGAAAATTTTTAAATGCGAACTTCTTATTTTAACTTGTTTAATAATATATAAAAAAAAAAACAATGTAACGAACGTCTGTGCTCGTTACAATATATATATATTAATAAAGAGCAAATATTTCTAAACAAGTTAATTTTATTCCTTTTTTTATTATTTATTTAATTTATTTTATAATAAATGCTATAAGAGAAAGCATTCAAATCTTTATTTATGATTGTCCCCAGACCGGTTTCGAGCTATGGCTCTCTTCAAAATGAAATGTCATCATTTAATTAGATATTGTTTCAGCCAATGGTATTTTACATTGTGGTCTGATAAACTTACAATTAAAAGTCAGAAGTGTGATGTACTGCACAGAAAATACATTAGCTATATTAATACGTGCAATCAAATGATTAAATTTCACTTCATCAATATACATATAAATATATGAATGCCCAATTTTATTATTATTACATATAAGTATATTGTAACAATAGATGTAGAAGTCAGTATAGCTATAAAATGATGCATTAATTTCAATTTATGCATCAATTGTCACCATGATTTCACCATTCAGACTGAGTATCGAAACATATGACAATATAGGTATATACTCATTCTAACTACCTTGTAGAAAACACCATCATCTATTTACATTATTTTATTAATTAATCCACTAGAATTATCTAGTGACATCAATTTGCATACTTATTTCACAAGAGAATTCTAGTTTATCTCAGAGAATGCCACTTTTTAATTTCCCAAAAAAGCTGATGTTTTAACTTAATGTCTTACTTCTTATTTTCTCACTATTATAACTCAAACTCCTAGCACAATTTCAAGAGCTGGGAATCTGACATTAGGTAATCATATTATTATGCACATATATGAAAAGTATATAAATTAAAATAGGATGATATTAATACCATAAACAATTTTAATTAATAATAAAATTTAATAATACTTAATAATAATAGAATACAACATAAAACTCTTACAATTACAGAGGTTAAACATTAAATATCTGCAAGTATATCTCCTTTTCTAAATTTAAAAAAGAAAGAATTAAATTTTTAAAACAAATTAGTATTCAAGGATAATTATATGACTTACCCACTATTCTACAGACCTTCACTAAAAAAAATATATGCATATTTATTAGTATAAAATACTTAAATCTTATCTGAATTAGAAAGAAAAAATACTATGCATTAAAAAAAAATTACTTTCCTCCGCCAGCTTTTTTTCTTTTGTTTTATCTTTTTACCTTTATTCACTATCATTTCCAAGTTTCAGGGGTTTTTTGGTTGGTCTCTTTTATTTCTGAAATATTTATCATGACAATCATCCTATTTTCACTCCATCACCTTTCTTGTTCACTAAACATTTCTTTCAGATCTTTGGAAATTGCCTGTTCATTTCTGTCACTTTCTCAATACTGTCTGTTTTCTTCAGAATTTGTTCTTTTTCTTGAGTCATTTTATCTATTTATTCTTTGTGATTAATAAATAGTTTTTGCATGTCTTTGGATATTCTCCTTATCTTTACATTACTATTTCTTTCTTTCAGTATTTGTTCTTTATTTTGAGACATTTCTGTATGGTTTAATTCATAAAAAACTGATATATTTCAAAGTTGAGCATTCCTTCTACTGATTTCTTGCTTCCTGGCTTGGTTGTCATCCTTAGATCTCTAGTTGTTTTCTATTCTTTTACTTCTTCTAAAATTCTATTCTAAGAACTCCTCTAATTTATTTTCCATCTTTGATTGAATTACAGATTTATTTTCTTGAGTCTTCCTGGATTATGGTACTCTTTTCTTTTTATTTCTTTAATCCTTTCTTATCAAATTCAATGATACTCAGATTATAGTATGATAAAATTTACCAATCATAAGGTATTTACAAAGTCAATCTATAAGTCAATAATCATATGGCAATTTAACAGTAAGTTCTATTTAAATTGCAATTATACATTGTAGTTTACATTTTTATATCTAGATGGCAAAAATTTTTATCAAAAAATAAAGTTCTATAGTAAGATCAAATTGCACAAAATGGTGATGATTACCATTTCATTTATAGAAGAGAAACAATTTTTTAACTTAAAATTGTTTTTGACCATTTGAAAGATATTTTATTTAATAAATATTTTTATTTACTAAAATATATTTTATCTTTAGAATTATATAATCTTTTTAGAGATTTTAAACATTATCTTGATAAAGAAAAGAAAATATTATTCTAACTAATGTAAAAAGTAAATTCTGCTTCTTTATTTCTTAAATAAATTTATAACTTTTGTTATTTGTTCATTCTTTTAATTAAAAATTAATTTTAATAATAATTTTATTTTAAAAAAAATTATTTTGTCAAAAACTTGATTCAAGTTTACATATATAAAAGATTAAATTTTGCAAAGTTTAATTACAATATTTTGTCATGTAAGGGTTAATATTTTATTGAATGTGAACTGCTTACTGACTCTTCTATGTAATTCTCCTCAGTAATTCTTTGGATATTCATTTCCTAGAATATTCCAGTTTGAACTCTGTAGGTTTTATTCAATTTCCTAATTTGTCTTGTTTTAATATGACCATTTTACTTACTATCCAATTCTTTACTCTAATGTTCTTTTTCCATTACTTGTTATCATTATTAACGTATCCATTTTTTAGGCAATTATTTATTATGGATCACACAGTTGGACAATAATTTCTATGCTGCTATGCATGAATTACTATCATAGCATCATGCTGATTGAATATACAAAATATACATTTAGTGATGTCAGTTTTTTTGAAGAACTGAAAGATTATACTTTGAGATAAACTAGAGATTATAATGTGAAATAATTATGATTAGATTTTGGAAAAATGATTAGAAAATACCTTGACAAGTTAAGATAATTAGTACAAGGTAAAGTGAAATAGTAAGTCACTACCTCATTTTATTTACCTACCTCAACTTATATATATAAACTTGCCTGTGAGAGCTTTGATAAGAAATTATCTTAAATTTACAGTAGGTTAGGTCTATAATTTTGATCTTTTGCTGATTCTAAAGATTATCTACATAATGTTCTTTATATTCTGAGTGCAATATATATTAAAAAATTAGTTTACTAATTAATGTTAAAAAATTAAATCAATCTTTGCCATTAATAGAAAAGCAGACATTGATATATATCACAGAATCCAATTTGTTGTAATATTACTTAATAAGTTAAGAATAGAATATTCCATCATTGTAGTATAACTATTTTAAGTAATTTAATTGCATGTAGGGTTTTTATTATTTGAAATTTATTACATGAAAGTGAGATAAATTATCTATCAATGTAACATTAATGTAGAGATTGGTGGCATATCAAACATTGTAATAGGAAGATGAAGTAAAATAGTCTTTCTTAATAGTTTCATTATGTTTAGTTTTGCTTTAACACATATATCTTATATTTCACTAACCAATGATTGTTCTGTTTTAAATCTACCAAGAATATTAAAACCTTAATATATATATATATTATAATGGGATGATCCTTTTCAGGACTCGAGGAAGTTGCATCTACCTATAGTCAGACTTTAAGTCTTCTTATAGAATGCCATGGATGATGTGATTTAAAATATAATCCAATCCACTTTTCTATTAATAACCTCGTTACTCTCGG
>JAQFVV010000143.1:2855300-3234479 GCA_028023455.1 Epiperipatus broadwayi | reverse complement strand
ACGCTCCACATGCACACCGGGCGGATGCAATAATATAAAGAATTTATGTAAAATGAAAATGTTGTTGCACTTACACGCAATTTAAAATACAAGAAAATTAATGATAATTACATAACATTCAAAATATAATAATCTATTTTAAAAAATTAAAATAATAGATATGTTTATTCATCTATTTTATTTACAAAATATACTATTAATAAAATATTTATTTTATATAGCACTATGTTTATAAACTGTAATATTAATAATCAGCCATAAAGCTAATCTACAAAGCGCATGTGCATTAGCTTTATGGCTGATTATTAATATTAAAATATTAAGTTATTTCAATCAATCATTTAAGTTTTCAATAAAAGTTTTCAATATTTACAACCTGTGCAATAAAGATAATATGCGATCAAGGAACAAACAAACACATCATATTTCAAACCAAAATGATAAATTATTAAAATTTAGAAAGTAATTTTTTCAATTTAAACTAGGATTTAACTTTCTTTTATTTTTATATATATGAACTATTAATTTAATAATCAGTAATATTAATAAAATACAGTACAAATAAATAAATAAATAAATAAAATATATATATTTATATATGATCTGAATATAGTCCTTCTACAAAGATATTCCAAAGGAACAGTTCAGCTGTTCATCCTGTGAGCTTCAAAAAATTAAATATAATTTATTAATCTAGTCAATGCAAAATATATTATGAATAGTTATCCAAATGAAATGATGTTATCAAATTCCCAATATACTCTAAGTATATTATTTTATCATCCTTGGTATAACAAACCCATTTGATATTGTAATAGCATTATATATATATATTATAACGATCCGGAGAAATTGGTGACTTAACATATCTGCACTACGGGCGCCATCTAGGCATTTGAACCTAGAAAAATTTATAGAGTAGTCAGATACGTAAGTAAAAAAAAAAAATAATTTTTTTTTCTATTTTTGCATCCGGTCGTTAGCCCATGTCACTAGCTCAGTGGAATAGCAGAGATTTAAAAATATAATATAAGAATATATATATAAGAGGAATAAAATAAGCCACTGCCAGTAATTAACATACAAACATTTATTTATGCACATATATATAAGATTTAAAATTATTTTAGTATTAGTTTTACATTTTAACATTATTTTTAACTTTACCTTAGATTTTAATTTACATTTTAATTTCTATTATATTATAAGTTTACATTTTAATTAAGTTCGCACAGATGGGATTATAAAAGCTTGTTTTAATATGTTGCTATAGATCGGTTACATAGATTTCACCGGTCAAAAACATTTCAAAATAAACATAAACAATCAAAATACAAAATTATTGATTACTGACAATTGCATACAGAAATATAAGAAACCCTCTAGTATTCAGCATAAGATACTTGCATTGTCACCAATAACTTAAAAGACATCCGAATAAATACATTTTAGATACTCACCATAAGGTATCATTATTTATCGAATGTCTATATATTTTGATCAAATATGAAAACCCAAAACATACCTAACCGATAACCAATCCATGCAAACGTCTATAAACAACTTAAATTTAATGCATTTTTGTTTAATGTCGAGTATGAATAGACTACATAGATTTGCATTTGAAAATAAACATTCTATCCCTATTTAACCTTAGGCTAAAATTCGCAGTCAAACTGGCATCAATTCATCAGATATATCGATGTATTCAATGTAATACGGAATACGGCAGCACCAAAAAGATTAAGAGAAGACATTGACTCTCATCAGATAGGAATATTACATCTATCTAATGAGAAGAACAATAAAAAAAAACTCCATAGAAAGGAACTGCGTTCTTCGTCTTATAATTCCTTCCATAGGCAAACGGGTGAGTGTGGCGTATATATAAACGATTCTGCCAGTAGCGAATCTCCGACTACATCTACTAACTACATCAATATATCCAATCCATTGACCCAATTTAACAACGACACAAATAACCTAAGATTACCCTCCCTTAATATAACTTTACAAATCTATACAGCCATTCACGCCCGACTTAAGTTTAACATTTATATAATTAATTTAACGAAAAACAAAAATCATGATAAAACTTAAAGAACAAAAAATAAATAATATAAATGGAAATGATTTTAAATATATATATATAAAAAGGAAATACATCAAATAGCATTATTAATAAATTAAGTTGATCAGATAGGATAATATTGCAATCATTTAAATATGGAAAGTTTTAATTTAATGTTCATTATTTATAAAGTTCTTACGGTTTAAAACAGTTCATCTTTATCCGTTGGTTGCCATGAACGTGAATTCCCACGCCGTCCTAAGATTAGTATTCTGTTGGCCGATTTATTTATCCATCCGGAGGTTTTTGCTTTAACTGGTCCTCAATGTAGAAAAACGATAGTTCATTTCTCTTTCTTTCTTAGCAAAACTGAAGGGATTGAATCGTGCGTCTCTTCAATCCCTTCTCCCGCACCTCCGCACTAACACCTATTGTCACATCGTAATAATCATAATCACTAACCAATAATTTCCAAACTTGTCCTTTTATATTACTTTGAAAGATTGACTTAACATTACGTCATCGATGTGATGATCCTTTTCGTTGAGGTCCGATTTCCCAATGGATTTATTTCATTTGCTAAAAGTTTCTATTGTTTTCCTATCTGACCGATGTTTTTACATTTAAATGCCCAAGGCTGGTTTACATTTGACTAATTAAATTTATCATTTCCGTTTCTGATTAATTAACCTGTTTTCCAAATCAAAGATATATTTAAAGATAAATTTAAAGATATAATTTTATCTCCAAATCTTTTTAAAATTTAGTTTTAAAATACTTTTTCTTTAATAAAGTTTTATTTTAATAATTTTTCATTATCTGTGCGATTTAATATATACGAGTTTAAGATGATATTTAATTTCAATTTTTAATTCTTAAAGAAAATTTTTAAATGCGAACTTTTTAATTTACTTTCATGTTTAATAAATAAAAAAAAAACAATGTAACGAACGTCTGTGCTCGTTACAATATATATATATGCAGGCACTGATCTCCATTTATAAACATAAGCCATCCATGAATGATTCAAATCCTATATTAAAATAATCCATTACCATTATAAAATGGCATCCTTAAGTAAAAACAATTCATGACGATCATCTTTCAGCAGAAAAATATTAAAATGAATTTGAATTTAGAAGTTTTATTTCTCTTTCCCTTGACAAGTGCTTCAAGAAATCATTCAGTCCTTTTCTACTTCTCGTTTCTTAATTATCAAACACTGATAAAGTAAGATCAAAAAAAAGCCAAAAAAAATTCAGACTTGATTCACTAAGAATCAAAATATTTGAGAGCAATTTTGAATTGGTCAGTCTTATTTATATCTTCACAATAATTGACATCATATTCATCATTTAAACCATGGTTATGCTCATTCTTCACTCGAATATTAAATTTAGATTCATCCTGCATTGCAAAAAATTTGCAGCCTTTTAATTTAATTTCAACAATTAAAATAATAAAAAAATACAAAATAATATTTCTCAATTATTATTAAAAAAAAAAATTACACTGTAAAAAAACATTTTCAGATTAATACATAATTAATACAAATTTAAACAATTTCAACTACATTTTCACAATATTGTGTTGGATACATATACTATATACCTATTACTCCAACTCAAACATTACACATATAATGTAAACATAAAAATGTACAAGTTTAGAAAATTAAATATTTGTTTGTAATGTTTATAATGTGCTAATTATGACTGCAATAAACAAAAAATAAAGAAATATTAATAAATTTTATTAAAGTTGCACATTTTATTATTTATGTATATTCTTCTTAAATTAATAAAATTAATTTATCATAATAATAATACATTCCTTCCTCTAACATTTTCATTTCGTTATCATAGCAACCATTTCAACACTCTTCAGATTAATGCATAATCTTTTTAATATCACATAATAGAAATTCAATTCAATTTCAGTAGGTACAATATATGTTATGCAATCTATCAAAATGCTTCCTTGACTAATTCAATTTCAGGATTATTTTCGCTTTATTGAATATTATGAAATCTCATTCAAATGATCCACAAATGAGATTAAATAAACATTATTTTATAGTTAACTTCAGAAATTCAATTATTCAATGCTATACAACTATGTAAGTCTTCATTGCATATCACAGTAAACTATAAGGTTATTGGATCACCTAATTTGTGAATTGCTTTGAAAATTAAATTCACATCTTGCTCTATGTCTTTACATTTCGCATAGGATATTTTACATTGAGCAATATATGGGTTTGATATAAGGAATTACCAAATACCAATAGGATTCACATTGCTAGTGTTCAATGCAGCCCTACTCAACCTGTTGCCCTTGGACAGTATGCGGTCTGCCAAGCTTTTGTGTGTCACAGCAATAGACAGAGGGTTAACAGATGCAACAACACTCTTCTTAATTAATGAATAACCACATGCAATTTTTTTATTGATGCACTAATAATATCTGTCATTTTTTTTAATTTCACAGATCTGAAGAACCTGACAAATCTACACCAGAAGTGCCTGAGTATCTTCATATACAGCTTGAACTCACTCTCAACCCACTACCTTTAGCATTATTTTGCTGTTTTTAGTACCTTCAGTATTTTTTTACAAGTAAAAAAAATCAATATTTAAATTTAATGGTATAACAATGATGTAAATCCATCTTTTCAAGCTTCTGATTGGTTGTTTCTTCTTTTCTGTACATGGGAACGCCAATCCATGACTTTGACAGTTGTATTTCTACATTTTGAATTTGGAAATGAAAACATAATTTGCTAAACTTTTTTTACCTACTTCTGTTTTTCAGATTTTAGTCAAAAATATTATTTTACACTAAAACATATTGATAAGGAATTCAATGAATTACAGCTGGAATTTATAATTGGATGCTAAGTGTTTATTTTAATTTGACTACATTAGAATATTATCATCAATTATAAATAGAAATTTTTTTAAAAACTTTTTGTAATCTGACAAATTATGGATTTGCATTTTAGATACTAAACTAAAACGAATATAATTTTAAAAAGACAAATATATTTACTGCAGATTCTATAATCGATCAATCAGAAATTTGAAATTTTAATTCAGTCTGTATGTTTGAAGGCAAGGTGAGACATGAGTTTTATACATGAATTAGTATAAATACAGAAGCATAGTATTTTATATCAAACTATAATTTAAATACCATAATGAAGTCTTCAAGCAACAAACAAAAATTATTGGATAAAAATAGAATATTTCAAAACTGGAAAGAGGAATATTTTGTTGTGTTAAATAACAAAGGTTCAGCAATGTGTTTGATTTGTCGAGAAAGTGTCACATTAAAAAAAATATAACATTGATCGACATTATACCACGAAACACAAATTGTTTAATGACACATGGGTCTTTCATAAGAAGTGAAAAATTAGCTTTGTTCAAGAAATCATTGCAATAACAACAAAATGTTATGTCAGTGGCAATCTCACAATAAGCATCAGTGACATGAGCAACATATGAAATTTGTTATACCCTTGACAAAAATATGAAAACATGTATGGATGCTGAAGTTGTGAAAGAATGTTTCATAAACACTTCAAATATATTATTTGATAAATTTAATAAGTCAAATATTATTAAAAATTAAAAAATTACAATTGCCAGATTCTACCTGCATTAGACATATTGAAGATATTGCAAAACATATTTTTGACATGATAATAGATTTGAAAAACTGCAAATATTTTAGTTTGGTTGTTGATTCTAGCACTGACATTTCAGCAACATTGCAATGTGCCATTTCCATCAGATATTGTACAGAACAGAATACAATTTATGAAGATTTTTTGAAATTTCTTCCTATGAAGGATCAAATTAGAGGTAGTAATTTTCTCAGTAGTATTTGTACTTTTCTGGAGAAGAATATTGAAATAAAAAATTGGATTCTGTATGCATTGATGGATGTCCTTCAATGATTGAATTTGTTTCCCTATTAAAAAAGAAATACAATCTAATAAATCTCTTATTATCATTTCATTGTTTAATTCACCAAGAAAAACTTTGGGACACATATATCCATTAAAGTAGATGCTGCGACGAAAACCATCATAAACATTGTGAATTATATTCAAGCCTGAGAATTGAACCATAGAAAATTTAAAAATCTTTTGGAAGCAATAAATCATAATTATGATGATGTACTATTGCATTCTTTGGTGTGATGGCTACGAAGAGGTAACATTTTGGATTGGTTTTTTTTATTGCATCATGAAATTATTTCATTCTTACAAGAAAACAATAAAGTTTATAATGAGCTTGACAGTGATCTTTTAACTTTTTTATATGACACCACAGAAAAACTTTGTGATCTTAACATTAGTTTGCAAGATGAAAATAAAATTATTTCACAAATGGCAAATAAAGTATTTGCATTTGGAGAAAAACTAAATATTTATTACCAAGAGACAAAACCAAATACTACATCATTTTTCAACATTGACAAATGCTAAACAAGATGGTAATGACATTTCTTCAGAAACCTATGTAATTATTTCAAATTATGTAGCTACCTTATTGAAAGAATTTAAAAATAGATTTCAAGATTTAAGAAATATTAAGAATTGTCCCTTATTTATAGAAAATTCTTGGCAATTAAAAATAACTATTACAAAATTAGCTGCTTTTGGACATGATTATGTTAAGCTATTTGAAGAATTTGTTGAATTTAAAAATAACACAAATTTGGAAGCCATTTTAAAAGAAAAAAGGGTGGGAAAGGAGTACAGTATATGGAATTTTGGAAAGTAGTACCTGAAAAATATAAAACTGTCAAAAAGTGTGCACAAATGTTGCCCACATTGTTTGCATCAATATATCTTTGTGAATCATCTTATTTGAAAATGAAATACATTAAGAATGTATATAGGAACAGACTTACTAATTCACACCTTGTTGATATATTAAGAGTAGCATGTAGCACTTATAAAACAGATTTATCTAAAATTGTTAAAAGTTTATCTCCATATCAAAAATCACATTGATATTTAAATAAATGTTTATATCATATAAAAGTGTTTTATTAATATGTTAATTCTAAGATATAGCAAAGTGATCTACAACCTATGAGATGCATAAATTGAGAAGTCAGACATATTTTCATGTGACACTAATTGCTTGCCGATCGCTTATTAGCAAGTTGCAGCCCATTTGATGTAGCACGCAAATATATGTATGGCTGCTTTAATGTTTATTTATTACATATTTATGTAAGAAATGGTTTTTAAAGACTAGTATTGTTTCAATCCCATAAATATGATCATTTTCACTCACCATTTATTCACATAATAATTTTTACATAATTTTTCCCCTAGCATTTACACATCAAAAAGTTAGCATTATTTATATAAATATTAATTTCTAACGTATTATTTTTATACTGGAAATGTTTGTGGCCAAAAAAATCATATATCTATCTTATATCAAATTTAATCTATATTAATATATAAATGGAAAAGTTTGTTTGTTACTTTATAACTCAACAACTATGGCACCAATTTGGATGAATCTTCTGCAATTTTTCTTTTTGGGTATGTGGATAATTTCATAGGTTACAAATTTTGCTTCATAGTATTTGTTTTAAAAACTTTGGGAATTTGTAATATAAAAAACATTGGAATTTGTAATGACATCATAAAAATGCAGAGTTCAGCGCTGACTGACATTGTGACCTTCAATCACATATTTAATTTCTCACAAATGGAGTGTGAAAAAAATACTATTAATTTCATAGTAAAAAATTATATTTTTTTGTAATAAGTCATGGATTATTATTTGCAATATAAAAATGCATCAAAATTGTAATAATTTGCAAGGAACTATTATGTAAATATATAAGCCATGGAGACAGCATTGTTATTTGCTATCAGTTAGACTACTGAATTTGATCAATTTTTAGGATTTTATTTTGAATAGATTTCTCATAAGTTTTAAAATGGCTCAGAAATTTTAACCTGCTGGCATGGTACAAATAACATATTTAATTTATCTATTTCCAGAGAGACAGAAATAAATTTTATTGCATATATTTAAAATTAATTTTTTTTTTTGGACCATGTTTTTAATTTATCACTTGCAAAAGAAACATTAAAAAAATACCACCACATTATAGTAAAAAGTTAATTTTTTTATGATACTGCTGTTGATAATTCATATATTATTATTTGCAATATAAAAATGCATTGAAATGCTAATCATTTGCATGAAAATATATAAATATATAAGCCAATAATAATGTTGTCATTTACAGTTTCATTTTAAATAATTTCTCATGGGATAATCTTAGTTTTTTTAAACAATAATTATTTGAAGTTTAAATTTTAATATTCTTTATGAAATCTATCACATATTTATCTTCCATACTCAATCTCTAATTATTTTTTCTTAGCCATCTCTATCTGTTAGCGCATTACATTGACCATCTTACTTTCTATGAGGTCTATCTGGGCCAACTAGACAATGAGATAAAATATTTAAGTATTTATTTTAATATTCTTTACTGTTATTCACAAACATTACTTTTATTTCATCATATGAACAAACAAAATTTAATTCGTTTATCTATTTCATAAAGAATGTTAAAATTTAAACTATTCAAATCAAAAGTATTTTATTTGGCATGTATTGTTTATAAAAATACATTACAATACTCATTTTTAATTCCTAGTGTTAATTCATATATTATTATTTCATGTAAATATTGCCTAAATGTATTTTAATTAACAACTACATTATATTCTTTTAAGATTTGCAACCAACTAGGATAAATACTAGAGCTGTAAAGCAAAGAATTCAGGAATATTATGTCTTTGTTTATCCTTGATCTATTATAAGTAATATTTTCATGTATGTTATGCACATATGCTTGGTAAAATAGAATTTTTTTTCTTTACTGCTTTAATATCTGGCTGGGTTGTTACTTAAGATATTGCATCAATCTTAATGAATCTTGTATGATTCCCCCCCCCCCCCCCTTTTTTTGGATTTTTACTTTATAGTACTTAATTGTTTTTAAAAATTTGGTACATTTTCTATTAATGCGAGTAAAATCACAGGGATAACTAGTTAATATAAAAAAATGTCATATGACAATAAAAATAATAACTAACTATAGAAATTTAAAAACAAATCTTATGTTAAGATCAGTTTTCACTCTTTAAATTTTATAATAGCATAAATTAAATAATTTTAAAGTAGGTTAATTTTATGAGTATTATACATGTATTTGTGTGTAAATAAAGTTAAATTTGTTGCTAGAAATCATACATGTTGATTAGTCATATAAACTATGATATCACATATCTATACTATAAAATTTCTAAATACATCTCACAAAATACAATCTTTAACTTCATAACAAATGAACAACAGTTATCAATATACATATGCAAGCATATCAGCAAATTTAAAGGGAATTTTGTGAGATATTAATTTAAGATCAACTTCAGTATATTGTGTAATTATACAAATAATGTGTTCTCATTTATTATATTTAACTATATAAAAAAAATTGTATTAATGCAATATTTTTATTTATAAATTGAGATTAATATATCAAATAACTCCATCTATAATTTCAATTCCACATTCCAGGATTAGAAAGTACAAACCCCACAAATTGAGGAATTGGTCCAGAAAGAAGTGAATAAATTAGTTTTTGCTATTAATTTACCTTGTTCATTATTAGTTTTATTCAAACTCATTGTTACTTATTTTATATAGTGCATAAAATAAAGTAACTAATAATAAATAATTATTATAATTTTATAGCATTTTGAATATTGTAAATAAATATTACATTAGAATCACATTGCACTGAACATAATTTTTTTTTTTCAAATGAGTTATTAATTATACATATCAATTCTATGATTGTATGAATTTATATCTTTTTTTTCTAATGGTTTAGCAGTATATAATGATTTATTTATTCTTTTTCTATACATAATTAAGTAAGTACTTACATGTAAATATACAAAAACTAATTTGGATAGTAGTAAATTCCATTCAAAATGCTTGAAATTTTTGTTTGATTGCTGTACCATATAAAAACCATAATCAATCACTATGATGGACATGTATTTAAGGAAGAATCTCCCTTGATAATTGCCGATAGCACTACCAAACATTAAGATAAATATAGAAATATTTTTTCTTATGTCAATAATGTTAAATCAATCTTGGTTTTGAAGCATTAGTAATCCAAACAATGGATGTTTTTATTATTATTCAAGCTAGGTTAAAATAGGTTGATTTATAAAAGATATTTCATGCTTTAATATTGAATTAGTTGATTTAATGTTATTCAAATAAAAAAAACTGTGAAGGATTGAAGGTACTCTAGGCTGTTGTTGAGAGATTCTTCCAGAAATATGTGTGTGTCCAGCATAATAATTGTTTGTTTTTTAAATATATGAATGGATAACAAATATTTCAAGCATTTTGATTGGAGCTTATGTCTACAAAGTTTGTTTAAATATATAATTAGTTCATTTATTAAAAAATATATGTAATGCTAATTGTTTTCTTTTTAAAACTGGTAAAAGAAATTATCAATCCTGCCAGATCCAGCATATTCTTATTTCAAGCAAGTTCTTTATTCAGTTTATTTACTTGTGCTAAAACCAGTATTTTTTGATAAAATTAAGAAATCATTAATTTTTTTTAAAATACATGATCAATGCAATTATAGATTGTTCCATATCTATGTAAGTTATTTTACCATAATACAATTTAAAATGTTATGTTTTAGATATATTCAATCTTATATCAAACACTTAATAAAAGTAACTGGAATGGAAGTAATTACCTCTCACTGAGTTATGTGATATCAAAAATCATGGAAAGATAGAATACCATTCTGTCTTTATGCTGTGTTGTAATATAAGCCAAATTTTTAACATAGTTTTGAAATTATAAGGTGAATTTTGTCTAGTTTTAATTTCTATATAGACTAAATCACCTGAATCATCATTAATATATTCAGAAGATAAAAAATAAATCTTACTTTTAACAATTTCTGAATATTAAATAAAATATTAGTTTTAATAAATATAATAAAAATAGTCATAACTTTAAATATCTGTAGTTGAAACAAAAGTAACTACTTCCCACTGAGTTAAATGACATCTAAAACTGCTAGAATGATACTCAATATCTTTTCTGGTTTTTGATGTCACATAATTCAGTGGCAGGTAGTTATTTCCATTTCAATTAGCTATGACTATTTAGTAGTAATAAAATAATGCTAAATTTCTTAGCCATAATACCCAGTGCCAGAGGATTCTTTTTGGAATCAACTAATTTGCTATTCAATAGACCTTTAACCATATATACAAAATATTAATCATATATCACATGATTTAAATCTATATTTAATTAATATCATTATATTTAAAATTATGTATTTTGTTTATACTAAACTGAATATAATTAGAAAGGACTTGAACTTAGATTTTCAAACTCCCTCTATCTATCCACTCCATCTTATATAATTGATACACATGACTACATACATGTGAAAAAGATAAATGATCTCCAATATATTTATTTTGTGCTGAACCAGCACTCATCAGTTGACCCAGATCACCATCTCCCACACAAATATACAATCAGTGCTCAGTTTATATTAAGATAGCAAATCTTCAAACTTTAATGGGCAAGCTTCAATCTTCTCCCTCTTCCAACTCTTCAGCCATCCATATCATTCCATCCTCAGATTTTCAATGATATTGATAGATGAAGAGTTGGAGGGTGAGAAGATTGAAACTTGTCCATTAAAGTTTGAAGAGTTGATATCTTAATATAAACTTAGCACTGATTGCATATACATGTGCCAGATGATGATCTGGACCAACTGATGAGTGCTGGTTCAGCATAAAATACATATATAGATCATTTATCTTTTTCACATGTATGTAACCATGTGTATCAGTTGTATAAGATAGAGTGGATAGATGTAATGAGTTTGAAAATCTGAATTCAAGTCCTTTTTAATTAATATCATTCATTATATAGATGCTAGATATATATGCAGATTTGGTCATATTATTAGATTAAAAGAATGTAACATAGTTCATAAATTAAATATATTTAAATATTTACATGAAATAATAATACGAGTTATCAACAGCAGATAAAAATAACTTACAATGTATTTTTATAAACAATGTTGACGGTTATATTTAACTGCTGTTGAGAATTCTCATTATTTTACATGTAAATATTCTTTTAATATATTTTAATTCTCAACTATATTGCACTGCTTTATTTTATTAACATGAGCAAAGCCAGCCAACAGCTTTGCATGCATTATAAAAGAATATAAAAGAATATAGTGCAATTGATTATTAAAATATATTTCTAATTTATACATATAAGCATATATTTTGAGCAGTAGAAATTTTTTAATGTTTTATTGTCTAAATTCCACTTTTGATTTTTGATGTATTGAATACCAAATAAAAATTTCCTTTGCTAATTCTCTCCATTTCTCTAGTTGTCCCATTGCCATTACTACAAAATTTGATAATGAAACTATATTAACATATTCCATTTTTGAACTCTACCTTCACATTAATGGAAAGTGTCATTAAAATATATTTCTTTAATACATTTTTGATGTATTGAATACCAAATAAAAATGTTACTCCCTAATTCTCTCCATTTCTCTAGCTGTCCTCTTGTGTTAATAGAAACTTTGATAATTAAAATATATTTACATGAAATAATTATCAACAACAGTATGCAAATACTATAACTTTTATTAAATACAGAAAAAAATAATTTTAAAATAAATTATTTTATATTTATCATATAATAATTTTTTAAATGGCTATAAAATATTAACATCTTTGTAATATATGCAAATGAGAAATTAAATATGTGGTCCAAATGAAGTTTAAATAATTTAAAATATATTTATTCAATAAAATTTTACCTGGATTATCAAAAACTGATATCTCTTCATTTCTCTAGGATGTATTTCAATACACAGGCGACAGCAGTTTACTTTATCACATGAGAATTATTTAAAGGGAAATAATAAAAATTTATCAAATTCAGTATTTCTTTAGCTCTACTTATGGCATTTTAAACTTTACTTTTTCACATGCTAAATACATTTAAACTGACATCATAAAAATTTATCAATTTTGTTAATTCATTAGTATTTCTCTTACTATATTGACACCATTTTAAATTTTACTTTAACACATGTTAAATATATATTTAAAATGAAATCCTAAAAGTTTATCAAATTCATTATTATCTATAATATTAATAAGCCAATAAGCTAATACACATGCGCTTTGCAGATGTCACTATATAAATGAATACTCCTACTTTTTCAAACACAAGATAAAGTCTTTAAGAAAATATAGAATGAATCCACCTATATTTTCGACCCAACCGTATATGTATGGGCAAATCTAAAGTGTTTGAAATGAAGAGCGTGAAGTTATTAATTGATCACTTTAAATTACTTGTGTTTGAAAAAGTAGGAGTATTCATTTATATAGTGACATCTGCATGTGTATTAGCTTATTAATATTATAGATTATAAAAAAAAACATTGCGCTATATAAAAAATAAATGTCTTGTTTACATATGTTTAATTATAAGAATGACGTATCGTAAATTCTAGAAATTTCATTGGCGTCATTCATTTATGTAGTAAAAAAGTAATTTAAAGTGATCAATTAATAACTTCACGCTCTTCATTTCAAACACTTCAGATTTGCCCATACATATACGGTTGGGTCGAAAATATAGGTGGATTCATTCTATATTTTCTTAAAGACTTTATCTTGTGTTTGAAAAAGTAGGAGTATTCATTTATATAGTGACATCTGCAAAGTGCATGTGTATTAGCTTATTGATATTATAGATTATTAAAAAAAACATTGCACTATATAAAAAATAAATGTCTTGTTTACTAATTCATTATTAAAAAGTGTCATTGTTCAAATGAAAAATTAAATATATAGTTACAAATGCAATTTAATTTAATATATTTACAAAATCAAATTTACATTACTTTACTTAAAACTACACTTTTACAAAATTTTCCAATTCTATAATCTTTTAATCAGTGCTCTCCTCATTTTGTTTTTTTATGACATCATTCAAAAACAATTACAATATACTTTTTCATATTGCAAATGTTTTTAAAGCAAAACAAAAATTTATATACTAGTAAAATTCTATTAAAAAATCATGCAAGATTCTTTAAGATTGGGTGAAATATTTGTTGAGTTGTAAAGTCACAAACAAACCTTTATATTTATATAGTAATATATATATATACTTATTTTTTATTCTAGTGTTTTTATCAATGGGAATTCCGACAACTCTCCGTAAGACAGGTGGAAAGTATCTGTTTGAGACATTACAATCTTTGATTGAAAATTCTTCTGAAGAAGAAAGAAATGATTCCATGTTGGCCATTGTTTTTGGAAACAAGAAGATACAGGATAACATTAATATGGCAAATCATATATTAAAACAGTTTAAACCATATTATGAATCAGGCTTCCTTCACATTATTCAGCCACCTACTACTTATTATCCCAATCTTAATGGACTTCGTCAAACTTATAATGATTCTGAAGAACGAGTAAAATGGAGGTCGAAACAAGTTTTAGATTATGCTTATGTTATGAATTATAGTAGTACATTTAGTGATTATTATTTATTATTAGAGGATGATATTATTGCTTCACCAAACTATATAACAGCTATTAGAGAATTCATCTCAATTCCTAAAAAATTCTGGGTGCAATTAGATTTTACTTCTTTTACATCTATAGGTAAGTTATATAAATCTACAGTTGCCAAGAAATTGGCTACATTTTTAATGACTTTTTATGCAGAACATCCTGTAGATTTTCTGCTTCAATATTTTAATCATATATTACTTCCACCAGAACAAAACACTAAACGGAGTCCATCACTTTTTCAACATGTTGGGATTGTATCATCTCTTAACAATAAAGTTCAAAATCTTCAGGATCCAGATTTTTTAATTATTCAACGTGAATTCAAAATTAAAAATCCTTCAGCTAAATTATATACTAATATTGAAACTGTAGGCAGTTACTTCATAGAAATGGCATATAATTCTGCTCCAGGTTATTTCTGGGGAATAAATCCAAAAAAGGGAAAATATATACAAATTGTTTTTCATAAACCTATACAAATTGGTAGTATTTTCATATTATCAGGAATTTCCAAGTATCCAAATGATATCTTAGAATTTGGAAGATTAGAAGCTAGCCATGATGTATTAATAAAACATTCACATTGTCATAATTATTTTTTTATAGACAACTTTAAAAATGGATCAATAAATATTCCTCATTTTGAAAAATTAGAAGAAAAACCAATACAGTGCTTAAGAATAACAATAACAAAACATATAAAACATTGGCTAATTATTAGTGAAATTGCAATTTTTACAGTTTAATGTAATGACAATAAATGTCCGAAGATATATCATTTTTCACTTTAATTACTTAATTGTAATCTTCAAGATAATCAAAAAAATCTGTATATAAAATCATCAACCTTGTTCATCACAACAAATCAACAAACTAAGACTCCTTTATTGTGTAATATCAAGATATAAAAGATTTACAGTTAGCCTTAATAATGAGTTTAATTACTATAAATATAAATTTTGAATGAAATGAATTAAGAAGTAAGGGTCATCAAAATTAATTTTTTGTTATATTTACATCTGAATGTGAAGATCTTACAATAATTGTTAGAGGAAGTTAAAGTTTGGTTTATACTTATATTTATGTTTTACATAAGCTATTTTTTTTTTGTTATTATTAACCTTTTGTTTTTCAATAATAATACTATTGTCAAGCATTGTTAGCTGAGAGGCATAATAATTTAGAAGTAAATTTGGAGAAAGTCTTTACATAATGCATTCCAGAATAAAATCTCTCCAACAGTCTTTAAAGCAGTGTTTCTCAAAGGGGTGTGCTGCAGCACATTAATGTGCCATGGAAATCTCAAAGTTTGTCATGAAATTAGTCTAGATTACTAAATAAATAAATATGCAAATTTGATTCTTATAAAATATCAATCACTTCTTTATTATAAATAATAAATAATTATAATTAAAGCAATTTAAAATTAATTTTTAGCTTATCCAAAAATGAAAATAAGAAAATTTGTTACGGCAAACAAAACTAAAGATGACGGCAATATGAGTAGCAGTTCTGTAGCAAATATAAATACTACATCCATGGACAAGGCTAATAATATATCAGTGGTACCAGCATGGATAAACTTCAGGAAAAAAGATCGAAAATTAGTACAAGAAAATATACTGAAGATTACTTAAATTTCAGTTTTATTTGGACAGAGAACAGATTTCCCACATACAAAGACAAATGGCGTAACGGTTCCTAGCAAACTGAAACGGTATTTGGAAATTCACTTAAATTTGATGACCAAAGACAAAAAGTATTTTGAAAGATTAATGATAAATAACAAATTAAAAAATTCCAAAAGGCAATAATGATATCTGATAAAACGCAAATTGCCTTCTACAAGATAACTCAACTTATTGAACAAAGGACGAAACCTCATTCAATTGTAGAAATGTTAATTAATCCCACTTGTCATATAATGGTGAAATGTATGTTTAGGAAAGAATCAAAAGCTGAAATAAATAAAATTCCTCTCTCCAACAATACTATTAACCGAAGAATCATTGTTATGTCAGAAAATATAGTCAGAAATGTTCAACAGAAAATTAAGAGCCAAATTTTTGCACAACAAATAGATTAATCAATAGATATCAGTGAAAAAGCACAATTAGTGAGATTTGTTTGATTTATTAATGAGGATTCAATTACGAACCAATTTTTATTTTGTCAAGAATTTTCAGAAACAACAATGGAAGAGAAATATTTAATTGCATCAACAATTTTTTCTAAAATACAAACTTATCATGGGATGTCTGTATAAGTATTTGTACAGACAGTGCTCCATCAATTGTCTGACATGAGAAGTTTCTGGACATTTTCAAAACAAAAAAAAATCAGATATTGTTTTCACACATTGCATTATTCACTGAGCTTTAATAGCTAAAACTCTTCCCTCAGAATTAAGCACTGTTTGGATGATGTGATAAAAATAGTTAACCATATGAAAAACAGACAAAATCATGATTATTCAAAGAATTATGTGATCGCATGGAAGCTAATTGCAATTGCTTATTATTGCATAGTGAAATTCACTAGTTTTCCAGAGAAAGTTTTGGCTCTTATATTTAAGACAAAAACTTTATATATTTTTTAAAAAAGAACCAAGTATTGCAGAAAAAGAAAAAAAGAAAATTATGAAAACACAAACATTTTATGATTGTTTGAACAATGAAGTGTGGTGTGCAAAGCTGACTCATCTAGAACATTTTAAATACAAATTTGCAAGGATGAAACAAAAACATTTTAACATCGACAAATAAATTACCTGTATTTAAAAAAAGTTATGTCTATGGATGAAAAAAATTGATGAAAATAGTTTAGCCATGATCCCAAAAATTCCTGAATATAAGAAAAATTTTCTTGCACTGTTAATGAAAAATCATTTGGATATGCTTCAGCAGGCAATTAGTAAATATTTTCCAGTGATTCAAACAGATAAACATGACTTGATTTGAAATCCTTTTGTTGATGATACATCAGACTTCAATTTTTGCCTTGAAGAAGAGGAAGAACTTATTTCCCTATCATCTGATCGAATATTAAAAATAAAACATTCGGAACTTCCACTAGATACTTTTTGGATATTATTAAGAGATATCTCAAGTTATTTAAAACAATAACAAATATTTTATTGCAATTTTCTACTTCGTATTTATGCAAGTTAGGATTTTCAACTCTCACTAATATAAAAAATAGTAAGCGATAATAACTA
The DNA here is from genome assembly GCA_028023455.1 of Epiperipatus broadwayi. Classification (NCBI taxonomy): domain Eukaryota; kingdom Metazoa; phylum Onychophora; class Udeonychophora; order Euonychophora; family Peripatidae; genus Epiperipatus; species Epiperipatus broadwayi. The sequence goes on along the minus strand of JAQFVV010000143.1, from coordinate 3,216,428 downwards.
AAATATCTCGAGGATGAACTGAGAGTTTATTAGAAATAAGACCAGATATAGAAGAACTATCAATACATTGTCAATCACATACTTCACATTAATTCTCATTTATTATAAAAATTATGTTGATTTACATCAAAATATTAAACATTAGTCAAAAGCTTTTTTTCATATTATTTTTAGTTTTGGTTATTTTTTATTTTCAGATAATAATTGTATGTGCTTATTTGTAATTTTTTTATACAAAATTTTATGTGTGCAAATGTTAATAATTAAAAGTTTATTTATTTATTGACTAACTTATGATTCACTTTTCTGTTTAATAGTATGATTCGTCATAGCATCTACCTCAAAATTAAAAGCTCTGTTTTGTTTTCATTTATTTAGAAGTTAACTTTTTTTAAGACAATACGTAGGTATCCTGCAAAAAGGAATTTCTTCTGAAAATATGCCACGTAAGTATAAAGATTGAGAAACACTGCTTTAAGGAGGTACACAGAAGAAAATATTACTTGTCAGGTTACCCAATATCCAAATAGTAATAGAAGTTTTCCATCATTATTTAACTCTGTAGCTAAGAATCAGTGAACAACTGAATGGGTAACTGTATTATGTTTGACAGATCCCTAAAAAAAAAAAAATATTCTAAACCTTCTTGGAATTTGAAATTTTTTCAAAATTTTGTATCTAGTCCGGACATGGATGTAGCATTGCATAAGCATTAACTATAAATTTTTATTTATTAAAATATACTACATTGTAAGTATAACTATATTTTTTAAAAAAAAATTTATATAAGAATATATTTACATAAAAACAATCATAAAATACACATTTAAGTATATTAAAAAAACTTATCAAAGTTAAAACTTAATTTAATTCTTTGGTAAAAGGATAGGAAAATTCATTTATATTTGTTTGACAAATGTTTTGAAAGCAAACAATGATTTTTATAGAAATACTATACAGTACAGGTCAGGGATTTGGGGAAGGGTTCCTGACAGAGATATTTTAAAAGCTTTCTCTGGCTAAGCATTTATTATAAAGCTTGTTGAGGAATTGGCAAACCTCACTGTTTATAACTTACAAGCTTAAGAAAATAGGGTCATGTGATCTATGACTCTTATTTTGACTATTTATAGTCTCTGCCTTAAGTCTTATGCAATGTTATATTGCTAAGACCACTAGTATATGGTATGGCTGAAGATCTATCAGCCCCATATAGCTATTTGAGTTGGATAGCTGGGTTTGAAGACATGTAGGTGTCTGAAAATTTCAATTTTCCACTCAATAGATAACTTTTAGATAAATGCTGGCTTTGGGTTGGTATTTTTAGATCTAGTGTCTGAACTACCCTGGCACCTCTCTGAGGAGTGCCAAAGCACGAAACCATGGTCAGGGATTTGGGGAGGGGTTCCTGACAGAGATATTTGAAATGCTTTCTCTGGCTAAGCATTTATTATAAAGCTTCTTGATGAATTGGCAATCCTCACTGTTTATACTATACAGTACACTCTGTTATAATGAATGTTAATTAGTTCCAGACATTCATTATATTACCATTCAATGTAACTTGCATTGAAATACATGCATTTAAAAGATAATTCATTCCAAGCTTACAGCCTAGAACCCTAGACCAAAGTTACCACCCAAAATAACCATTTAGGAGAAAAAATATAAATTCAAAAATATAGATGCAAATATTTATATATATGTAATTAAATGATATGTATATATACAGTACAGTAAGATTTTAGTGAAAATTAAAAAATTTTTAAATACAAAAATGAAAATAAACTTACTTGAATAAAAATTCTCAAATTATTGATTTAGCCATATATCTTTTCTTGATTGGAAATAATTCTTTTCTTGATGCAACCTTGTTTTATGCTTCCCAGTGAAAATTAAATGCTAATAAAAATCACTTTTTTTAACTCTGTTTTCTGCTTCATAGTGACAATTAAAATTGAACTTTTAAAAGTATTAATAAAACACTTTATTCCTTCTCTATAATTTAGTTAAAAAAAATTAATTCTATGTTCTGTGTTTTTGTGCCTGATAACAAAAGTTTAAGTTGTTCTTTTAAAAGCATAAATAAACTTATGCTAATAAAAATTACTTTTACTTTCTTGCTTGGAAATATTTTTTGATAATATTAATCAGCTTTTAATTCTGCCTTTCATAAAGATCCTGAAATGTTTTATTTATGCCTATCTAAAGTCAACCAATAATATTCTTCACAGCATTGACTTTCACCGAGATTTTATAGCCTTTTCATTAGATTTTTTTTTTTTGCAATGTCATTCAGTCTTCTAAGCTTAATTATTCAGATTTATGGTAAAATTTTATATGCATGCAGCAAAATAATTAAAAAATATTAGGTATAGTATATTTTCACTCCTAAAGATAGAAATAAACAGTTAACCTGCAAACATGGCAAAGATGACTTCATTTGGTACTTATGTATTAGATCTGCTACACCTTTTCACAATCCATATCAATCCACAGATAACTTTCTAATCTTGTGATCTAACCAAATAACACGTCACTGGAGCTTCTGATAAACTTAAATTCATCAAAATGGACATGTACACAACATTTTCGTAAGATTTATTAAGTTATTGACAGATTGAATACATATGTGAAAAGGTTTAGCAGTTCTAATATATAACACTAATCGCACCAGACTAAATCTGAAAAAGTACAATTTTGGCAATACTGAAAACATTCTCTTATGAAGGCTTATTATTACATCCTCGAATGTTACAACACCATTGCTTGTCCGAAGTGTGGCTGTAAAGGGTCATAGAATGTTCATTCAAATACACTTTTTCAGATTGGCATGATTCCTTTCTCTTAAAAGTTACATTGATCTCAGTGGGTAAACTCCAAATGTTCATCATTTTGTATACTGTTTTAAAAAAAAAATAGTATTAATCAGAAAATGGAAAAGGAAATCAAAATAAAAAGAACATGTTAATCAGAAAAAGTAAATCAAAATAAAAAGTATATGTCTTCACTTACTTAGAATCAAAAATAGTATAGTAGGAAATCCAAAAAAAATGCAATTGATAGCACTATGAAATAAAAACATTTGAAAAACACAATTGAGAGCACCGAAGTAAAAAACCCTTGACAAGAACTTATTCAAACAAATGACGAAAATCATGAATGTGTAAATTTATCATGTAAGATATCATTGGACGAGATCACAGGGTTTATTTGATAGGATCACAAGGTTAGATATTTATTTTGGATGTGAGAAGGCATAACAGGTCTGTATTCATTGTAAAATTTGTTTGCAGAAGATGCCTTCGCTGTTACAGCCCTTACTGCATTTAATTTTTCAATCAATCAGACATGTAACAAAAGATGACAAAATATTTAAATGATTGGCTATGTTAGAAAAAAAAATGAAAGAAAAAATTGTCCATCCAATGAACAACTTAGTTACAATTTAATTCAGATTTTGTTTCTGATATCATTGTTTAAAAAAAAAAAGTTTAAAAAAATCTGATTGGCTATTAGAATTGTTGGATTATCAATGATACTACTGCTTTAAAAATATACTCATGGATAAATAAATAAAAATATTGGAGATAGCAGAAGATAAAAACAATTATATATCCTTATGTATATTTTATACCTAATAAATATATATAACAAATAAAAATAAAATTTAAAAAACTTTTAAATAACAAAACAGCTTTAATCGATCAATATAAATATTCAATTATTAAATAAAATAAAATTTTATTTTTTTTGAGAATTAATTTATTATAATATTATTTGCAATTTTTTTTTTTATTTTTTAAAAAAAGGGATATTTTAAATTATAATTGTAGTAAATAAAACTATAAAATATTTTGAAAAATTAAATGTATTTTCTAATGTAAATAATTTTCTTAAACACACATATCATCCAATGAATAATATAATTTTTAATGAGATAATATAATTTAAACATAAGATTGTAACCTGATTGAGTCACCCCACACAACTCTAAACATAACTCTGGGGGAGATTGATCCTCAGATAAGATCCAACCCATATAAATATCAACAAAATCTAAAAAAAAAAAATGTTAAGAATAAGCAAATTGTCAATTTTTTTCAATTTTCTCAAAATCAATTTAATTCAAAATACCTTACTTTTCAAATGATCATAAAATTAATATTTAACTCATGTCATAGTAAAACCCTTCATATATCACGCCCGCCACCAGAACATCTCCTCCTAAATACTTAAAATACCATCTAAAATTTCCCAACCAGTTCAATAATTTCCAAATACATACTCATCCTATTTATACTCCAACTTTAAAAAAATGAACAACCTCCTTATAAAACACATCTCCCAGTTCAAACCTCCAATTAATTAGAACAAAGAATAACAAAATCCTAGGTAAACAATTTATTTTTTATACTTTCATTCATTCCATACGTAAACTTTTAAAAACAATCTCATAATAACTAACTTTATTTCGTAAATAAACTATAAAATATTCCTAATTCATTATATTTAAAAAATATATTAATATATAACCAACCTTCAAAACAAACACTATAAATTCCTAAAATTTAACTCCAACTTTTCAAATATGAACTTGACCCTAATATACTAAATTAAACACTACCTCAAAATAAAAAAAAAATTATCTACACCATATTTAAAAATATCTTTAAAAAAAAAACTAACAACTTTTATACAATAAATTTCATATAAACAACAATTCCAAACATCAAATAAACTTATCTATTTTTCGTCATATAAAAATAATTATCATATATAATAATACTTAATACTCAAACCTTTTAAACTACAAACACCCAACACATTTATATATACCATAAAAAAAGTAATAAAAAAAAAAAACAAAAAAATACAAAAAATCAACTAATATAGGAATAAATCAATTTTAAAAAAAAAACTATGCCCAAAAACCAAACCCCCAATCTAACATATAACACTCCCATACAACCTACCATAAATAATAAACAAACACCCCACCACCACAAGATAAAATTTAAAAAACAAAAATATAAACACTACTCCCCCCTAATAACATACAAAAAAAAAAAAAAAATCATTTTTTACCACAACCCTATAACAAGCTCACATACAAATATTAATTACTCTAATCAATATCATTAAAAAGTGATAAAAAATATCTTTTTATCAAGTTCAGTAATTGTTTTAATGTATGTATTAACCCTTTTACTGGATAATATGAGTTGTGTATTATTTACTTCATACATATAAAAATTGTCCATGCAAATTTATTCATAATGTTTGGCTGCTATATGTTGGTATGTGAGGAAGTATTATAATGGTGAAGAAAAAAATCTAAGGGATTTGAAAACTGATCTTAAATGGGAATTTATATTAATTCCAACTTTGTTTTCCATATACAATTAAAAGAAAAAAACAAGAATTTCATTTTCATGGCTCTTAGGTTATGTTGATGATTATACTACTCTTGCCGATTCAAAGGATGTTCCACAGATTCTGAATGAATCAATAAAAATTTTGGTTTATAATAATTTATTAAAAATCTCATACTATATCAGCAAGTAACGAAAGAAAAGCATCAATTAATTATTTTGATAGCCTTTTAGTATGAAGACAGACTTGAATATTGAAGTGCACTGCCTTTCAATATGCTACTGCTGTATTTAACAAATTAAATAATAGAATATTTCATTACAACTTCCACTAAACAATATGGATGGATATTTTGTTATTCCACTATATGTATTTATTGTACGGACGTGAGGTACAGACCTCTATTGATGTAACATAAATTTCACATATGCAATGAATAAAAATGCACCCTTATAACAGCAGTCAGTATTATCAATACAGATAAGCTGAAGATTATACTGAATAATCTTATGGCATATTTTAAAAATATTATAGAATATCCTTAAATGAAAATTTCTAGTATCTAAGAACATATTGGTTAATCTTATGGTATATTTTAGAAATATTCTAAAATATAAGACCTATCAATATGTTCTTCAGCTTACTGGATTGATGACATTGACAGCTGTTATAAGGATATATTTATTCATTGAGTATGTGAAATGGATGAATAATAGACTTTCTAAAAATGTATTTTATGATAAACTTAAGCATGGTTTTAATAGAAGAGCTAGATTTGACTTATATTATTAAAATTATCCGTCAGTCATTTAAAATTGATGTAATATTAATTACTACAATTGGAAGGATAATATTGGAGGTAATAATTAGGCCAAATATTGAAGCTTTTTAGTCAAAAAAAAAAAAGCTTGTTACAAAAAAAGATCAAAAGACAACATGACAAGAGGTCAAAAAGAACAAATCAAAGGTTAGTGTGTTATGTAAATTTGTTTGTATTTCGCGGTTGGTTTTTAAAATCATAGAATTTTTTGTTCTTTCTTTATTCCCTTTTCTCTCTGTCTTGTTTCTGGAAAAACAGTAATATTTTCCATTGTGAGAAGATGCCAATGATGATATATATGTGTAAACATAAAATGTAGTAATTCAAATTACTGGTTTTAAATATATATAAAAAATGTACACTTGGTTAATTGTACTCAATATTTAAATTAAATCTGTACTACTGTAATTAATATTCTTTTTCAAAAATCCATTTCATAATGCAAGAAATCAATTTACTTAAATTTATATATGGCAAATTTGAATATTAAAAACTGTACTAAATGTTAATAAATTACATTTTGAGAAATGTTCTTGTAATTAGGATCTATAAAAAAATAACTACCGACTTGACATCAGGACTAGATTAGTTTTGAACAAGGAACTTGATGTACTATCCCTATATATACTTGAACCGCGATGCATGGTCTCCAGTACTTGTCTGGAGGCTGGGTCATACAAAAAATGATGAATTTATACAAGGGGCATACTCATACAAAAAATTTTAAATTGCTGCTGCAAGATTGATTTGATTATTAATTGCAACAGCATGTACATAATTTTTTACTAGTACTTGAATATGTAATGTTTAGGATTATAATCATATCACAGAACACTCTCCTCTCGTTCCAAATATGTTACACAAAATTATTTCACAGGTAGATTCATAACGAATCATTTTTAATAAATTTCCAGATACAATTTTACTTTTCATTTATCAATGCCCATTTCTGAGTAATGTATATGGAATGAGAATGTTCTGTAATATGAAAAGATTAGTTTGTACAATAAAAATTCATTATTAGGTTTTTATAGCAATAAACATCACATGACTGAAATGGGTTCAGACCCATATGACTATATAAGCTAATGGACTTGGATTGAAAACATTAAGGTATTTCAGTTTAAGACTCCTAGTTTTGTAGTTAGTGGAGATAAAAGGTGGCTGCTGGAGGGTTGCATTAGATCCTAAAATCTAGGTGCTGTGCTCTCAGATCCAAGGCTTCTCACTGACGAAGCCACAAGCCAGAAACTAGTCTGGGGATATTGGATGAGTAGGCATTAGATGGGGATTTTATGCACAAGCCTTCTGGCATCCATTGATTACTCTAGTTTGCTGTGTGTGGCAATACATATAGTGAGTTTTGCCTGTTTTAAGGTTTTTATATGTAAGTATACCTTAACATCTTAGAGTTAATTGCAAATAGTTGTTTGTACTGAGAAAATTTTCTTGTGCACCATTTGCTAACATAATGATCATTCTATATCTTCTGTCAACCAACAAGTCTTTGTTTTTCTAACTTGAGGTACTTATTTATCACTATTTTGGAAAGAAGAACAAATTATAATAGAAGTGATAATGTCAAATACATATAATTAGAGACAACATGTAATATAAGTGGATTAAGATTGAAGAATTTAAAAATCACATTGCTGCTGACCAAAATATGGACAATAATATTTGGTTTGTAAAAATTTCTTTTTTTTACATTTCTACATTTTAAGAATAATTTTTTTTTTGTATGAATAAGATATTTTTTGTATAATTATATTTATTTTTGTACATTTCAATTTAATTCTAAGAATCTTTTTTTTTTTTTTTGGATATATCAACTTTTTTTTGTATAGATACAGTTTACTAGATCAAAATACTGTTATTTTGTATGAAATGGTTTGTAGTGACTTTTTTTGGCATTCATTAAAATTAGGTTCATCTTTTGAGAAATTATTTTCAAGAATATGTATATAAATAAATAACAATTATTATTTAAAAAAGGGCATTTTTAAAAAAGCAATTATCAATAATTATCAGTGTAGACTAAATATATAATTTAGACCAGAGTCAACAATTTGGTGCTCATTGATAGCAGGATCTTCATATATTGCTTTTAGGTTACTTATCAACGGATACATATTTCAATAAATTCTTTCACTTCTACAGATGAAAATATATCTGCTAAAATTGGAAATTATGTTTACGTCAGTAATCCAGAAGACTTGGATTTGAAAACTATAAACAGTAATTTAAAAATTTCATCAAAATCATAAACCATTCTCCAAGTTTAATCAATAAAAATACCTATCATTTATTAAGAAAATGACTTTTTTTAAAAAAAAAAAAAAAAAAACAGAAGTACTGAGCACAATTTATCAATTAGCATTTAGACCATTATTAAAAAATCAGAAATTATAAATATATATCTAATTAAAAGTTAGGCAAAGATATGCTGTGTCAAGCACTCCACTAATGGTTTCTTATATATAAAATATAAGTCAGTAATGAAATCTGGACATTTCAAGTACTTAGGTGTTGCAAGTTAAAATTTTGAATTAGTAGTGTTAAAATAAATATATATTAGCTACTCTTCATTCTTCTCAGTAAAAATGTTGATGGTTTTAAATAATTGTAGTATATAATTTATGTAAAGTGCTTTTTTTTTTTTTGGGGGGGGGAGTGATAATAGACTATTTTTCTTTAAAGATATTAGATGTTAGCACAACATACAATTATTTTTTTATTTTATGATGCATATTACTTTTAGATATATAACTATTTATTCTCATGTCAATCCCTAAACATTCCGCTTTAAGAAACTAAGAACTTGAATAGTGATGCTTGCTTAATGAGCAAGTTGAGGTCAACAGTTTTACTCAATTGACCAAACAGATTTTATGATTATTTTCTTTTTATTTTACTCTTCTGTGAATTGAGTCATAAATCTTTAGCTCTCAAATTCATCATTTGATCATTATACTTAACATCATATTTAATTAAATTTTTATTATTAAGATATGGTTAAAAGTATCTTTTTTATATATCCATGTTGATGCAAAAATATTCAACATTATATAACTTATCATTTTCACTTTCAAAAATTATGTTTTCTTGAAATTGAAGATTATATTTGCTTTAGTGGGAGGAAGAATCTACAATCTTTGGGTTGTAATCCTTATAGTTATTCAATTATTGGTTGATATATATTTAGCTATACTTAGCTGGAGAGTAAAGGTCTTAGTCTTATCGGAATTGGTCATATGATTGTCGATGAGCTGATCATAAAACTAAGCTGATTACAATGTGAACATTTCAGGTAAAAGGGGTATCATACTTCCGCAAATGTTAAACCCATGATTTAACTTTACCTATTGGCTATAAGTCTTACTTCTAAGAAAAAGATAGTACTCTGTAAATCTTCAAATGTTACATACCTAAGAAAAAAATTTAGCCAGAAAAAATGTCAACTGATATATACTTAAAAATAGTAACTTTAATATAATTGGTCCATTTGTTACCAATTAATGACTTGGGTACTTATATGTACATATAATACATACATACAATACTTTAGTTCACCATTTACTTTTTTTCATAAAGAACATCGTCATCATCTGAAGTAATTTCATTGCCAGGTAAAAGAGGCAACCCTGTATTATTATCACATCCTTCATAAGCTTTGATATCTATAAAATTAAGAAAAAAAAAGTTTAAGCAGCATTAGTTAAATGATGATAATAAAATTTTTAAAAGTATTTAAGATATATTAAATAATACTTTTAAAAATGAATTTATGGGTATAAATTGGTATAACCTATCTTTAATATGCAATTAAATATATTTAACTGCCATATATATGTTAATGTAAAATTATAAGTGTGTGTGTGCATAAAGTAAAACAAAAACAGAATTGTCTCAAAAATAATTAAATAACACAAATGAAACACAAATATATATATATATAAGAATGAAATTAATGATAGACAATAAATCAGTCTCATTATTTTCAACTATTATAGATCTACTTCAGGATGGTCTCTCCAAATTTAATTCACTTTCTTTGGTTCAAAACCATCTCTATATCAATAAACTTACTTATTTCATCTTTCCATTTCACATATATCTGTTCATTTATTATCCTCTGTTTTAGTAATATGTCCAGTCTAGCTTCATCCATAAATTTTGTTTTCAATCTCTTTTTTTTTTTATTCCTAATATATATTTCTCCATATTTTACTGAGTAATCTGAACTCTCAGAATTGCTCTTCTATTATGTGTTCAAGTCTCAGATCCAGCACATATATTAAAAACTTTTCTTTTTATGCTTAGATATATTTCCTTCTAATAATAAATCATTTCTATCAAAATCACTCCACCAAAGTTCATTCTATAATTAATTTCATTCATTATGTTTCCATGTATTAATAATAATTTGATCATAGTTTTTGTGGTTGCTAACTTCTAATTCATGATTATTAATCAAAATCCAGTGATCATTACTTTAGTCAGACAATAGATAGATGGTCAAGATAAAATTTATAATTGTAAAAGAAAATGGCAGAGCATATTTTTAAGATGAAAGACATTAGCAGACAGAAAATTTATCAACTAAATAGATTGTCTGCATTTAGATTATTAAAGTTTAAAGAATTGAGAGAAAACTGGAAACTTTATGATCAGCATTTGTAGAACAATCCTACATGACACTCAGATTTAAAAGAATAGAAATATGATAATTTATATTAAATTATACCAAATTACCAAGATATTAATGTAATGATAATTAAGATTTTAATAACATTAAAAAAATGTAGATATAAAAAATAATTACATTTTAAATATATGGACTTTTTACATCTCAAAATTTGATTCCACTATAATCAATGCCCATTATAAAGATTATTCACTATCTTGGTTTGCTCAAAATTAAATTTAAAAAATTAAACAATGTAATGACACATAAGTTGTTAGCTAGTCGGTAAAATACATAAATCATCAAAGTGAACAGGCAGCCACATATGAGTTGCCAAAGACTTGTGAAAACAGTTTGAGAAAAACAGCTAGTAGTCAATGATTTGCATTAAAGGAAGAATTATAGCATCAAACTCTCCATACAGTAGTGCCACCAAGTGCAAGCCATTGTAATTAATGGATGCAGGAAGATTTATGCATAACATCCATTGATTATGAAGGCTTGCACTTGGTGACACTACTGTATGGACAATTTGGTGCTCTTATTAACAGCATGTGTAACCATATGTAATGGTGATCACGAGATGTTTTGATGGTTTTAAGAATTATAGCAGACAATAATTGTAACACCAAAGATCTTAAACTAAGATCCCATCACCAAATGTTTTCAAGACATATATATATATATAAAGATGTTTGTTCATGAGCATCACTATCAGAATGTGAGAAAGCATAACTGTGTAATTACTAGTGTTTTCTTTTCTCATATACTAAAACTGACATATAAACAAATATATGTTTATATATATGAGACTAATGAAGTTAGATATCATTTCTACCAGATTAATATATTTATCAACAAACAGTGGTCTCAAAGAAAACTGGTGAAAATAAATAAATTAACATCCCAAAATAATATAATAAAGAGAAGATTGATAAAGATTTATAATCCTATTTTTTTTTTTGGGGGGGGGGGATTTCTGTTAATAATAAAGCCATACTCAACTTAAAGATGATAGAGGCAACAATTGTATCATGTTAAATTCAATTCTAGCACTAAATGGTTGGTTGGCTAATTCAGCAATCATCAGTGAATATCATTAACTCCACTCCCTAGTCTCTTACATAGGTAGTTTTGTTACAAATTAATCTTCAGATCTCTTACTCCATGCATCTACTAAATACCACTTGCAAGTATCATTTCAAAAGCTCTACATAATAACTGACTACATATGCAAGAGATTTTTATATTTATATATGCTTAAATTAATGTATATTATTATGACTACATATTATACTAATATATTTTATTGTCCATCCAACTAACTTATTATTTTGAAAATTTAAATTATTTATTATTTATATGATAAATTCTGTCTTCTGAGCTTGTTACATCATTCACATCTTTCTTTTGGAAAGAACTGTTTCTATGCCAAGCAATATATAAAGGAAAACTACCCAATTAAAGACAAAGGCTTCTCTAATAATCTTAGAATAAAGGTGTAGCTGAAGATATTATTAAACAAGTAGGTAAATAATTATTGAATAGTTTTAGGATTTCCCATTTTTGATTTTAATAAATCTATATACCTATTGGCCAATGGCATGATAAATTGGCTATTAACCATCTACTTAACAAAAAAACCCTGAGACTGTTTTCAACCCTAAAAAGTTGTATCCAACCTAAGTTCAAAACCTAGGTCAATGGCATGACACATTCATGCTCATGATTATACAGTAATGTCTTTCAAGCAACATACATATATATTACAATGTCATTTACTCTAGAGTACAAAATATAAAGACTAATAGTCCATCCTGGAATCACCATCCTTCAATAAATAAGTATATTTCTTACTAAAATAAATTCCTTTTTTGTAAAAAAAAATAAAACTGAACTAAATATTAGCAATTAGTCATCTAAAAAAGAATACTTAACCAGGCCCTATCACTAGCATAAAAATAAGTATGGTCATTCTAACTAAAAAAACTTTTTTTTTCTTTCAAAAACTAGAGATGAACTTCATGTTGACTATATAAATCATTCTGTGAATTGCAAATATGTCCACATGTACAATGTGCTGGGCAAGTTTTCTATTTTTATTTTGTAATGATGTATTTATAACTTCTGAAATATTCCAACACCATATCTAATTGCAACTCTCCAATGTATTCTATTCTTTGCCTTATCTTTCCAAAGGAAACAATCAATAGTATACTTTTTTAGAACGTGTTTGAGATAATTCTTATAATCTAAGCTGAATCTATCTCTCCAATGAAAACCAAGTTCAGGTTCACCATAAAACACCATTTTAGGAAGTCTTGTATTATTCACTCATTTTACACATCCAATCCTATGAAGATGATTTTTATTGGATTCTATAGTACCACATCAGTAAGTTGAAGAACATAATGATTGTTTTTTTTTAAATCTTGGTGTTATATTTTCAAAATTTTACAAAGTGTCCTTAAATGAAACTTTACTAATGCCTTTATTTTGCGACATGGTCTCCATGTCTCACTTCAATACATTAGAAAAAATAACAGCTGTATACCTAATTTAACTGCAATAATTATTTCTCTGTGATGAAATACTCATCTTTTAAGTGGTTAAAAGCAACAGCACATATAGAAGTCTATGTCCAACATCTCAGTGCATCTCTTTACTTATAAAACTATTAAGATATTTAAAGTGATTTATTGATAATCGTCCAAGCTAAATTGATGACAATTTTTCTTTCATCGATGACTGATAAATAATTGGAGTTTTCTTAAACATTAATTAGTAAACTAAAGTCTTTATAAGTTGCATTCAAAATTTTTGAACTGGTAAAAATAGCATAAACAACATCTTAAGTCCAGAATATAAGATGTTTTCAATTGATTCAAATTAAAAATTTTACCATAAAATTTCTATTGAATTTTAACCCCAATTTCACTAAACTATTTATAAACAATTCCAAAGATCTGTCATAAAAATTGAAAACACTATTGGAGCAAGAACACATATTAGTTTAATACTTGTTTTCATTTCAAAGGCCTCAGATTGTCTACCAAAAGTACAACATTTTTTCACATTCTATCATTTGTAGAAGCTGTATAATAAATATTTTAGTTAACTAATTTCAGAGTTATAGAAACTAAGATTTATCTCCAATGATTTTCTTTGCATGAAAATAGTTTTCAATTTAAAAATATTAATATTTACACACAAAAAAAATTAATAGTAAATATTTTTTTGACAAGTAACTACATAATCTTTTATTATTTTATTAATAGTGGGTCATTAATTTTGTTTGTTCAAGTCTGCTTTAATTATGATTGAAAGTTTTATTGAAATATTCATTTTGTGTTATTCTAGAAATATCAACTTTTTATAATATCCAATAAAGTATTAAATTTTTTTTATGTCTACTCAAACTACCTGACTATTTTTGCTCTACAATTTTTTCTTCTTCATATAAATCAATTATAGAAATTATCATTCTAAATATTATATAGCATACCATTTACACCTTTCTTAAACACTTTTTCAATACTTTTATTTATATCAAACTAACAGTTTCAACTGTCTTGAATCATCATCAGAGCTCTTGAAAATAGAATCAGCAAGAGCTCTGATGATGACTGCAGGACAGTCAAAACTGTTAGTTTGATATAAATAAAAGTATTGAAAAAGTGTTTAAGAAATGTGTAAATGGTAAAATATGTTAAAGTAGAAATCAATACATAGGAAAAGAAGTAGAAAATTATATTAAATATTATATATATATATATAACTTGTCAAATAATTTTCTGTAATCATACTTTGCATTGAGAACCATGGATAACTAAGTATGTGACTACATAGACTTGTTCAATCACATATACTGACATATATAAAAATCCACAAAAATGTATAATCATTTTTATTTCAACATTTAAGTCAATATCTTGTAATCTTACTACAATGAATCCATTATAGACATTCGTCTCAGCCCAAACAAATATGCATTACTCACATCTAACTAGCAATAGTTAGCATAATGTATAATGATACCAAGCATTTATATCATTAGCCTATATTATTTATCCAATTTCTCATTTTTTCCTTCAATGTTTTTTTCCCCTTTATATTCTTTTCAAATATACCTATGAAAATATTTCTATACTTAAAAATTTGATATTTTTTAATACTTGCATGTATTTATTCACACACACACCTCCCAATTTGCATTCCTACTTAAATTTCAAATACTTCCCTCCAAAAATTTATTCTTGTTATTTATTGATTTATTTTTCAATAGCATAAAAAGAATAAATGCCCACAATATATATCAAATGATGATCTCATGCTACCTTCTTGTTTCATATATGATCTTCACATATGAATATTTACAATTAAATCTCAATAATTATTATTCACCCTAAGAATCTGTGCCTGCATTGTAGGATATTATGAAAACTAATAAATGCCAGATTTATTCACACATGCAATGCCTGCTATCTTATAGACTGAGGTTGGTTAATCAATGGCTAAGTATTATTTCTAATACAGTTTCTACAATTGTCTATCTATAATTTTTCATTCTCTTTCTCCTTCATGGTATAGTCTCTATTGATCTATGTTGATGTACAGGGCCTGATCATCATGAGGGTCTTGAACAATCACATTTTCATTCTTGAATTACATTTATAATAAATTTGAATCTACAATCTTTGTGTGTGTGTGGGTAAGAGTATATTACAAAATCCTCAACATTAAACAAAGCAATAAAAAATAGGAATCTTTGAATTAACTTTTACACAAAGCAATATAAACAATATAACTCATTTTAAAACACTAGAGATTATACTTGCCCTACTTTGCAAAATCTGACTAAGTTATTGCATCTGGTGAATATGATCACCTAAGCTACAGTTTATATGAGTAATGATAATGTTGACAGAATAGAAGTTGAGTATTTCAAATTTTTTATCATCTATAGCAAAAATATTTTCAATGATTTTATTTAACACGTTGCTTCTAATCATAGGTGGGTGACTACCAGATACTGAGTGTGCCTGTGTGTGTGTTTTGCAAAAAAGATATTTCTATATTGTTTCTATCAATCCAACCAAAACACTTTAATCAATTAATCAATAAGTTTGTGGTAATATATGATGACTGAAGACAGAAATTTATTCATTTTAATGCTATGAAAGTTTTATTACTGGTGTGAAAAAAATCAAAAGCATTTAAAATGAAAGAAATGATTTTTAGATAGACATACTTAAAATTTAACAAAATCAGTATTATTGCTTCTATTCAGTAGTAAAGCTATAAAAATTTAAATACTTTTTTGAACTAGTCAAAATACTCCATGAAAAATATTGCTCTAAAAAGATACAATATTGTATGCTTTCATTGGAATTGTAATTAAGTAAAGAAATAAAGGACTCGCAAATAAAATGTTTTGCTGCAGAAGAGATTGAAAATATCACAAGATATCAAAGCAAAATATAAAACAGCATGTGATATACATGGATATATTTTTGTTTCATTTGTTTATTAGTCATTATCTGGAGTTAGAATAATCATATCCATTTATACATCACTATTAATGACATTCATTAAATTTTATATACATATTATATCCATGCATTCCATTCTAACTATAATCTTTTTCATATCAATTCTAATAAATTAATAGAAAAACAAGTTACATTATTTCATTTCCAATTAATATATATCATTTTATTGCTCATCTTCATAATTATAATTTAATCGCACATTCAGTTCATGCTCTATTAATGACAATTCACTCTTTCTAAAAATAAGTCTCTATACTTTGACTTCATCATTGCCTTTTTTAAATGAGTTATCTAAGATGGTTTATATATATATAATGCAAAACTTATTGTTTTTCATTTTATAAACAATCATAAAATATAAAGATAAACCATTGTATTACTTTTTTTTGACAATAAAATGTTGGAATTTGTTAATTACACAGAAGAATTATAAATGAAGCATTATATATTAAAAAGTTAGAACCTACTCTAAATGATCATGAAAACTTACTTTATTTTAATTAAATTATTTAAACATTTACATTTTAAATTTAGTTTCAAAAAAATCTAAATGAGAGAATTATTTATAAATATAGACAAAATTGTAACATTTAAAAATTTTGTTACATTTGAATTTCAAATATTTTATTATTAAGCTAGTGATAATAATTATATGGATTATTTCCATCATCTAATATTAAATGACTTTAGAAAAATTCAAATTTTAAACTTTTCAAATACATTCAATTGTAATTGAATAACACACAGGTCTTCTTCAGGTCTTGCCAATCTGACCAGTGACTGTATTAACATTGGATTGAATCTGAACTTTAGATTTGTGAATATTAAATTTAAGAGGATGCTATAATCAACTAGGCTATTAGATTACGGAAATAATCCAATATATAATTACTACTAAAATAACATCATCACAAACCTTTAGACAAACATAAACCATTATATTCTTTATAAAATTTATTCAAACTTTATCATTTTGGCCAAACCTAACTGGCTATCTTCAGAATTAACTATAAAAAGAAATTATAAAGAAAAATTAAAAAATTGGAAAATAAAAAAAATTAATAAATAATTAAATCTAAAACATTACTATACTTTTAACTATTAACATATTTAAATCATTTCATCTAAAGAAATGATAAATTAATAATGTTAAATTTTGTATAATTATTCAGAAATTTTACCAAAATCACTCTTTCCTTTATTTTGTTCTAATATCTTACAATTACAATTGCTAAAAAGTGCTCAAAGTGGTTTGGATAAATTGTATAATTATTGTTATATTACTTTTTTCATTATATATATATACAGAAATTATTAAAATTGTATTGTTTTAAAGATTAATTATGCCTATACATGTACTTATATATGCACACTGGTATATTTACTTATATATTTTTAATATTGTACATAGGTATATATTGATTAATGTAAAGGTTTAAATATGGGAATAGTTAAAAGCAGTAATGTTTTGCATTTTTGTTTATCATCTTTATTTTCAATTAATTTCTTTTTGTAGTTAATTCTGAAAATGGTTAATGGGGTTGATGTTAAGAATAAATTTTTCCACTAAAAAAAATAGTGGTTTGTCTTTACATTTATGATTATACATATATGTACAGTCATTATCAGTACATTATAGAATAAAAGTTTGATTTTATTCAAATTCATTGCTTCTGTTTTTTTACATCATTTAACTTGTGATGTCTTTCTAAATCTTTTTACCATGTCTTGATATCCCCTTTAAAAATTCATTTATCCATTGTCATTAACTTCTAGAGACATGCCCAATCCAACTACACATGAATCTTTAATTTCTTTCTTATCGATTTCATTTGTGATTCCTTTTTCATATTTTGCTGTATCTTATTGTTTTCTATGTTATCATTATCAGTAATTACTCATAATTCCAAAAGGAAAAAAAGGCATAATAATACACCATAGATGAGTTTAGTCATGACTATACATAATCCATGAAACACAATACATCCACATATAGAACATGGTTCACTAATCTTTTATATATTTTGTAATGCTGTCTTTTAAATTCTTCAGCAGCAAACTTTTCTTTTTCAAAAGCACCATTACCTCATCTAATTATAATTCTCAATTATATTCTCTACTCAACCATATCTTCCCAATAGAAGCAATCAATACTGCATGTCTTTAGGATAATCTTTACAATATAAAGGGAATCTACTTCTCCATGAAAATTATACTTAAGTTCATTATAAAATATTTTTTAGGAAATCTAGTATTATTCATTTGTTTCACAAGTCCAATCCACTGAAGAGTGATTTTGTAATAGTTGATTATATGAAATCATATTCAGGAAGTTAAAGAACATATTAATTGGTCTTATGATCTAATTATTATATTTTTAAAATTTTATGAGCAGTCTTAAATAAAAAATTCCTTATGCCTTTATGTTACATTGATATAGGCAAACTCTCCATACAGTAATGCCACACAGTGCAGACCTATATGACTATATAAGCTACTAAGCTTGGATTGAAAATATTATTGTGTTTTCGATTTTAAACTCATAGTTTTGTAGTTAAGTAGAGATAAAAAAATGGCTGCTAGAGGATTGAAAAAATTTAATACTACTAAAGCAGGGGGGAGGGTGTTATGGTTACTAAAAACAAGGAAGCATAAATAAAAAGTGAATAAAAATACTATTAAAAAAACAATATAGTAAAAAAGAATAATCCAAATGCATACTGCTAGCTGAAAATTCAAATATAAAAATGACTAAATCACTTTCCATAATATGTTACTTCAGCAAACCATCTGTGAATAAATATAAAATGTGAATTTCAAGCAGTATGATCCAATAGAAATGCAGACTTTATATTTATTCATAAAGGGTGTTGTTGACATAACATAATGTTTGGAAGAGTGATTTGTCTTTTTTTTAAAAAAATAGTAAAAATTAAATAAAAATGCCACCATCATTTGAGATGTCACACATTTTAAATAAAAAAATGGTCATATAATTAAATCTATGAAGAACAGAACACTCCAGGAAATAATAGAATCATTATAGATATTGAAAAAAAAAATAGATAAATAAACCGGCAAGTGAACAAGATTATCTCCACTCTTTTTTAGAGGCATCTACTGCAAACTTGAGCAATGAATGAATGTCAGATAGTATAGTTGTATAATATCTCACTCCTAGTTTAGTTTCTGGTTTTTGCCAATGAAGATCAAGACTGAAAACTAGAAACAATACATATGTGCATAAGAAATCACCTTCTATTCCTTTACACTACTCATACTACTAGCCTGAAATTCATGTGATACTGTTATTAAAAAGAATGACATTAGGAATTACAGATGTCAGTTGTTGTGGAGTTTTTTTCCAATATATATAAGATTTTAACAATATAAACTGTCTACAGAGAACTCTGTATCCAAATTGACCAAAAGAGCAAAATAAATTTAAAAATACACTATAAAAGAACAGAAACATTCAAACTTAAGTTATAGAAAGTTACTAACAAATGTGTTGCTATTTTGCATTCATTTATAGATTTAAACAAATAAAAAGCATTTGTCTTTATAAGTGTTTACTTTTATATGAAGAATTGGAATATCATGACACATATTCTGAATTGTCATATTCTGAATAATAGTTATCAAAACGCAACAGCAGTGGTGACAATAACAAAATTAGCAGTGTCAAAGGCATAGAATGATTCTATTTTTCCAAATTTTTTTTTTACATCAGTAAAAATAAATGATTATTTAAGTCATTTTGATTTCACTGATAATGCTGTTTCACACATAATCCTTCAGACATGCACAAAATGTTACAGGATTTATTAAATAAAATTACAACTAACAAATAATGATAGTAATAAATTAAATTTGAAATTACAAACATCATTTTTTTTAAAGTAAAAAAACTTTAGAAAATCGGCTTTTGTAAGTAGGGGGACTTGAACTCAGGATTTTTCAGTACATTCGTCCTCCACTCCATCTCAAGTAACCAATGCACATGACCACACATGAAAAATATTCGTGATTCCCAATATACATAGTTCAGGCACGAATGGAGTGAAAAATCCTGAGTTCAAATCCTTCTATTTACATATATGAAACATTCAATATAAGTAACTAACATACTACCTTAAAGTTACTATTTATAGATATTTTGATAGTATTTACAATAAAGACTTAATAACACTTAATAATAATAAAAACTCTATTTTTGTTTGAGAATTCATCTAAATTGTTAACAAAAAAAAAAATTAAAGCAACATTTTTTCATGTATAATTTTGAATAATTCATTTTCTAGGTGAACTTCACATTTGCACTTTTCTATGTGATTCTTATTGTCAAAAATCTGAATACTTCATGAATTTTTAAAACAATTTATAACTTACTACTTTTAAAATACTGAATTTTCAGTTGGCAAAAATAAATTTACATCCAACAAACTGTTACTATTATAGGCAGTAAAATTTTAAAGATATGCATCACATCTTTTATGTTTGTCAAAGAATAATGCAATGTTGTTTTTTTTCCTCCTCTAGATACAAACTGCACATTATATTTAATATTTTTGTGAAACTTTAATTTATAGAAGACTTTGTTGAGATTTTCCGCGTAAAAAAGTGAATATAAACTTCAGCTGTATTCAAAGTCAATTAAAGCTTTGTATAATTTCAACATTTTTGCAAAAGTCAGGTTTGACCATTTCAGTAATTTTTTTTACATTTTCTGTATTTTATGCCAATGAACATGTTTGATTTCAGATCATTTCATACAGTGGCTTATTAAAGCAAGAAATTCTTCATCCAGAAGTGATGAAATAAAATGCACATCTGATTTACAATTCTTAATTGCTAAGACTGCATTAATGAAGTGAGTCTTTGTTTTTACATCAGTGACATAAAATTTCAGGCAAATGAAGTCAAGCCTTCCACAACTGACATGACAGATTAATGTAGAGTGATAAAATGCTCTAAATAATTTCTTTACCAGATTGTTAAATTTTGTTCACTACTATCATAAACAAGTTAATGCATTAAAGATTTTTGCCTTGTCATATGTAAAAGGCTGAGGATAAAGATTTATATTTTCAATCATGATTTTATTTATCATTTTGTTTATCTTTGTTTGTTTGTTTTTTGAGATGTTTTAGAGAAGTTGTCAAAATAGTAAAAAAACTTAGAGAATTTTTCAGTTTATTACTAGCAGCCAAATTGTTTATTTATGCAAATGGAGTGTGAATTGGTTATTTTTAATATTTTTCAAATACTTCCTCAACATACGTTTGAAGTCAGAAAAAGGCAATAAATGTTACAAAACAATCAGATGCAAAATCTTTAATCACTTGCACTATTTTTTTCTTATTTTTGACTAGTGAATCTATGTAGAATGCAAATCAAAAAATTTCTAGTACTTATATTTGAAAGATATGTCTTTTTGGTTTAAAAAACATTAATGATTTTCATGTGGTTCTTAAAACAATTTTTTGTTCATTAGGTAGTCTTCATCATTCTCCAATGTAAATTTAAATAATCACAGTAGTTATTATATCTACATCTCAAATCAGTTTCTAGTTCATGTCAACAACAAAACTTTGGGTTCAAAGTTCAAACTAATGCACTTTTGCATCTTGCAGCCACTTTTTACTCCTTCATATAATCAAGCTAATAATAGAAATTAAAAATACCCTAATGATTTGAACCCAAGTCAACTTTTTTGTACAGTTACAGGATATTTCCAGCTAGCATCAAATGAGTATTTAAGCTTACAGTAGATTACTTTAGAATAAGATATTCTGAAAGAGTAAAGAGAGAAACCATATGATGTTTAATTGATATAGATTGAAGTTCTCAGGAAAATTCAATAGAATACTGACTGTTTACACAATCAAAAATCAGATCTATTTAAATTTCATTGTAAATAGTAACCTTCAGTTTTTTTCGGTGTAAGACGGATTATTGAACCATTATCATTTCATTATATAAGTAGAAATTTTATAAAGTGCTTTGGAATATATCCAAATCTTCTAAAATGATTCTAAAATTGTTTGGTAGAATTCAGGATGCAAAATTGTATTATAATTCTGGGGAAAAGAAGAATTATTGAATTATCTTCTTAAACAATTATTTGCTTGCTTACTATTCCCTAAATAATTTTCAGTCATATCTTACTTTTATAATGCCTCCCTTAGTAATAATATATTCTTATTTATGCATAATATTCATGTTTCATTTATGATAAAATTCACTTTCAATAAAGATAAAAGTAAATTGTTGTTCTCAGTATCTATGGGCATTTGATGCCTTTTCACAAGTGATACAAATTGTACCATAGTTTTTTTAGCACCTGGGCATCAACACTCACACTGGGTTAACTATAGAGCCAGATATTTAAAACAAAATCAAAAGATTTCTTAGCAATTCTCAATTAAACTATCAAACATCACATGATCACCATTCTTTATGCTTCTACAAGCTGTTTTCCATGGAGGCAAAACTCTCCATACAGTAGCGCCACTGAATGGTGCTACTGTATGGATAGTTCAATTCTCAGTTAACTAAACTACAACGCGATGCCCTTGTTCCCTTTTATTATCACTAATTTTTTCTTTCAATAACATTATTTTGCAATAGGCCACTAGGAGAGTATACATTTATTTATTCATTAACTTTGTTTATTCTTAATAAATATCTAGCATGTGATACATAAAAATTTGTTTAACTGTACACGAATTTTCTGACATTTTTCAAATTCAGTAAAAAGTTTCAATCATCCTGATGTAATTTTATTGCTTTAGATTTGTACATGTATCTCAATAAAAAGATGATTGATGTAAGATGTTATTTATGTTTTATTTTTATTATTGATTATTAAAAATGGTTTTCTCATAACTCAGTTTTCTGCTGGAAAAGATTGTAAAACTGTTTAAAATAGTCTTAAAATCCTTCACCAGAATTGTCTACAGAAACTTCGTTGAAAGCTCCTGAATATCCTGAATCGAACTACAATTTGCTTTTTTTATGGTCACCTTTAATTGTTGCAGATAACCAAAAGTTAGAAGAGTTATAATGAAACAAATGAGGCAATACTTTTTTTGGCCAAAAATTTGTGCACAATCTTGTTACTGTGGGCCATTGCATTAGCATGCTACAATGATCAAGAACCTTGCTCATGATATTCAGGTCGCTAGTGCAAAATTATGGCCTGCTAACGACTAAATACAACTAAATAGTAGTTAGTGTTTACTTCCAAATCTCTGGGACTGTATTTGTGGTTAATAATGCCTTTAGCTCAAAAAAATAGTGAGTAATGCTTTTATTTGACTCTCTCATATTTACAATTTTTTTGGTTTACCTACTGAAAATCTCTATTTTCCATTTGGTGCATAGTCGACAGCTCATATTGGAAACACCATATTTTGTCACCCATTATAATGTTTGACAATAATTTTGAATCTGTAGTTGCTTCACTCTAACATCTTTTTGGTCAAATGTCAACAAATGAGACACAAACCATGCACAAGTTTTCCACTTTTCCAAATCTTCAGTTAAAACACGATAGAAAGTAGTATTGGAAATACCAGTGACTTCCTAAGTGAGTCTGGGACACATAATAAGCAGCATGAAGAATTTCAACAACTTTTTGCACATTTTCTTTGCTTTCAATAGTTTTTGATGGGTCAACTTCAATGCTTTCCCTGCCATCATAAAATCTTGTAAATTGCTTGAAAACCATTTTGTGACTCATGATTTCGCTGCCATACACTGTTTGAATCAAACTTATCGGTAGCAGTCTCACTGGCACATTTCTTGTTGTAATTCATGATCCAGACACATCTGTGCTTAAAAATTTTTGTGTATTGTTACATAACACGTCAAACCTTGTGTGGCACTGCAGACAATATGGAGAGAGAACCAATCATCTTTACATTGGGTTCACACTATATATATAAGAGATTCATAAGAGGATTATGTTAAGATTTTTATTGTTTATTATTATTATTTCTTGAATAGTTAAAATGATTTAATAGGATGACATATAGTTTTGACACGTATTATCAATGTAAATCAAAATAAAATGGATGAATTTAATCTATAAATTAAATTTTGGTGAATAATTCTAGTAAAAATAATATATATAAAAAAATGTCTGGATGCCTAAACAACAACAAAAAAAAGATTTAATAAATATGTTCAACTAGAACATACCTCTAAATAAGAGATGTGAACTCTTAATAGAAGAGAAATACTGATATTGCAAACCAGGTAAGAATTAACAAGGAGAAAATAAAAATAAAATATATAGGAAATAAAATAAACATATAACACTGATATCATAGAAAAAAATGAGAGAAGAAAATAAAGCTGAATTGGATATGTTGCTTGAAGACAGGATGTAGATGTCAATTGTAGTAAAATAAATTTCAAAAACTGCTACAAATATAAAATAAACAAATATAAGTTAGATAAATGAGATAAAAAAAAAAATTGCTGGGAGTGATATGAGAAGATATTGATTAGAAATATAAGAATAAATTCCAAATAGTCTTCCTCATATTGATAATGGTTGAAAATGATAATTTATACTATATTAAATTAACATAATTGAAGATAAATCACAGCCTTACTTTATACCTCTATTAATTCTATTTCTTCTGAACTAAATTCTTTTTTCCAAATGATACTCATTTCATATTTACTTATATATAAACATTTATATATTTTTTTATTCTGTCAAATGACATTTCCAAATCTATGCAATAGGTATATATAATGTTGAATAGATCGTCTAAAGAGTAATGCTATTCTAATAAATGAGACACTCTCCCTCTAGTCATCCGACAATATGGTAAACAGTTATCTGTTGGTTGATTTGAGGGAGTGTGTCTCATTTATTAGAATAGCATTACTCTTTAGACGATCTATTTCACATTATATATTTTCACTTAGTGATTGTTATTCATTATATATATTCATGAAATGTTTTCAATTGTTCCATAATATGATTTCACTCTGTACATAAAAAAAATAATTAATGCACAAACTGATTTATATATTTTCAATGTATGTAATTTCAGATTTATGCAATTATTCAAAAGAAAACAACTTTTT
Source organism: Epiperipatus broadwayi (assembly GCA_028023455.1). Taxonomy (NCBI): domain Eukaryota; kingdom Metazoa; phylum Onychophora; class Udeonychophora; order Euonychophora; family Peripatidae; genus Epiperipatus; species Epiperipatus broadwayi. The sequence goes on along the minus strand of JAQFVV010000143.1, from coordinate 3,190,882 downwards.
TTTTTTATTTGAATGTAATCAGGAAACAGAGCTGGCAACGGAATACTATATAGTATTTGGCAACTGCATTTTTAAAACAAAATCATGAATTTTCTTGAACAATTTTTTTTTTTAGTAAATAACTCAGCAACACAAAAATAGGAAAAAAAACTGGCTTTCATATATTAGCAGCAAACTGAATTGAATTACAAAATTGTTAACTACAGAGAATTCATTACTTTAAATATTATTTGAAATATATATATACCTTTTATAAAAACAGTTTCAATACAGAAATTGTCTGCAAATATGATCATTCAAAAAAGATGCATTTTAATAAACCTTAGCAAAAAACATCTGATTCACTCTTTATCCACATCGTGTAAAATATTGGGGAGCATATTTATTGCATAAATCAGAAATTGTACTTTTCAATATTTTTTTACCCTTTATTTTTTTTAGAAAATTAAGATATTTTATATAAATAAAACAACTTTAAATAGACCAAAAAAAAAAAGAAGATATCTCCAGCATTCTTCTATACAAAACAATGAAAAAAAGACAAATGACTAGTTAGTGAAGGTTTTTTCCTTTGTACTATTCTATTTCCAAATATATAATAGATTAATGGTTAATCATTTCATTCATAATGTGCAGGAAAGAATTAAGCTAATATTTAAATCATGGTAAATCATGCATTTAAAAGTTGACTAATCATTAGCTCTGATACTATACATATCTTTACTCTATAACTAGAGATTAACATCAGAAATTCAATAAATACATAGAACTAGTGTCATATATGCAAATTAACCCACACACTTTCTTTAAAACCAAAAGTGTGAATAATATTCAAATTCACATCTTAAAATGAACTATATAAATTAAATAAGATTTTAAAAAAAAACATCATTTATTGGGGGGGGGGGGCTTAATTAGTATATTGTAAATGTTAATAATTTGTGCCATACTGTTTAATATTACATAAAAGATATAAATATCTAATAAATCAAATGTTAATTACTCCATTTAACAGTTTAATATCACACAAAAGATATAAATATCTAACACATTAAAGGTTAATTATTCCATTTAACATACATAAAATAAATAATTTTATCACACCCCATACACTGAAAAGTTTTTGATTTCTAGTTCTGACATTTTATGTATTTGACTCTATAACTAAACTTCTCAGATATCCTGAATCTTATCAACAGAACAATAACTAATATATAAATAAATTAACCATTCAATCCTTTTTCTATTTTTTAAACAAGAGTAAGAATATCAAACAAGCACATTTTAAAATGCACTTTATTAATGAATAGGTGTTAAAAACATAATCTCATTTATCAAAAACAAGTATTTTAAATGATTATAATATATAATAGAATGAAATAATTATTAACTTTTGAATGCATAGTGATAGGTGTTATAAATTTAAAAATTTGAATTTTATTCTGTACATGTTGAATGGAATCATTAATCATTCATTTATTCAATATTTGTATTTCCAGGTTATTAAATATTATATTCAATTCAAATACAAAGAGTATTTGTTTTTGGATTGTTTAATTTATGCAGCACATTTCAAGTTGCATATATTGGATATTATTTATTCTTGGTTAAAAAAATGTAGAAATATTGAGTTTTTGACATTCACCTTCAGGGTACCTGATGTACATTTATACAATAAAATATTTATATACAGTGTCAAAGTGGGTGACCAAAAAGCTGTGAATGCATAAAGATTGTGTGATATAAGTTATAGATTCAGTTTTATTCTAAATAAATTGAATGAAGTGATCATCTAGTCCTTTATAAATATTATTATTTCCATGTGTTATTATATGTTATGTAAATAATGTATGTATTTTTTAAACATAATATGTTACACATTAAAAAAAGAGAGAAGGGTAAAAAAATAATTTGAAATTTTGAGTAATAAATGTTCATTAACATACAATAATGTATGCATTATTACTTAAGCAATATCACAATATTCACAATTTTTAATATATATTATTAATTTGTGCATTTCACATACAAACACATATATAAAACTAAATCTAATAATAAGAATCTAGACTATTTTATCTTTTTTTTAAATACAGACTGAAGGTAACAATCAAAATGTTTCATGAATTTTTAAAAAAAAAGCATTTAAATAAAAGGATTTTTCTGGCTTATTAAAAGTTTTTGAATTCAATATTCTTATAGAAAAAGTGAAAATTTTCCAATAGCATCTTGATTTCTTTTTTTTTTTAAACTCTAAATCAACTCAACATACAAAAATTATTTTAAGTGTACTCAGTATTCATATCAACTGCATTATTTAAACCCCCCCCCCCCGAAGGAATCTTAATTGTTGTGACAAAATTAGTAGGGCATTAACTTCATTATAAACATTTTTTAGTATCCAGTGTCTTTGAGATTTTTACTGAAATTTATTGATTCTCTTTGGTTATTTATTTCTCTCGTAACTTCTACTATCTTCTCATTCCATTTTACTTTCAATAATTTCACTTCTTAAGAGTTATCAGTTTCTGTGTATAAATTATCTGTAAATGTTTCCAATTCTTTTACTAAATTGACTTTTTTTTTGCTTCAATTATTATATTATATAGAAAAACGTTATTTATCAAGTGAGTCATTTAATTCTATCTTCAATATACCAAATCAAATTTATCTTTTCCAACACATTTCTAAGTCTTTTATACATAATTTGGATCAGTAATTGTTATAATATTCATTCTCTTCTTGAAACAAAGTGTATGATTAAATTATTTTTAAAAATTTTTATCTTTATAATTCACCATCTGCTGTTTTTTATTCTTTCATTGACTTCATCATTTTCTTATCATTTCACTAGCAACTGTGTATGTTTTGCTCTTTTACCTTTTTATATCTTAAATTTCTATTACAATATCTTTCATTTACTTTTAAGCATTTCCCTTTTAATTCTGATAATAATTTGGTATACATTGTTTTTATTTACTATGACCAATTATTTGGTCTAAATATTTTGCAAGTTAAGTTTTTCTCTTACTTCAAGTTTTCCATTATTTCTTCTCAGTTTTTTTAATTTTTTTTTATTTATAACTCCATCTCTTCCAATTCGTGAAGTTATAATTAGATCTTATATCCAGATCGAAAATATTCATTTTTATAATGTTTATAAAGCAATTTTGAATTAATATTGGAATCTAGCTGATACCTAACTTTATCACTTTAAACCTTCATTTATTCTTGAGCCAGGTGCTTCAATTTCATTATCATTTCCCTTACAGATGCCAAATCAATCTGTCATTTCTTCTTTGTAAGCAATATAATCTTTCATTATTGTTAATCAACTCTCAATCTTCTCTTTTCTCATGATAAAATATCACAGTCATTGAGTAGCCATATAAACTTGTGTAATTATAAAACCCTTTGATAAAGATTTAATTCTTCAGTCAAATGAAACAACTTAGCTTATAAACTGAGGTTCTAAAACATATAACTGATGAACTGGCTTCCAATTGTTGAAAAGAGAACTGTCTTAGGCTCAAAATTATGTGACATTGATATTTCCAAGCTAATAGTTTGAATAGCACAATGAAAAATAAACTGGACACCAGTTGGATACAATGCTAAGCATTGTTGTTGTTTTTTTTGACTAAATGAATCTCAATTAGCCACAAACTTAAAAAAAAAAAATTATCCCAACAAATTATGAAAGTCTGTTTGCTAGTGTTCCCTGACTAATTCAATGTTTAAATTAACGTTTGCGAAAAATGATAGAAGCCACCACTGAGAGAGAATGACATAGAATAAACATGGAAAATTATAAATAATATAAATTAACTGTTAGTTATTTCAGAAAAATAACATAATTTTAAAATTATAATAAACTTATTTAATTTTTTAACATTTTGTATTTAAAACTGTACAAAAGAACTTTAACATTGCAATCCACATACTAGCGTTTATCAAATGCTTCCTGCCGAAACTGCCATTTTTACAGTAATTTCTCTACATATGAAAAAGATTGAAAGTGATGTATTATATGTAATGAAATCCGCTTATCCTGAAATGCCATTATTTACACTAGCCAATAACTGGCACACTGAGGCTATATATATATATATATAGCCAATCAGAGGACTGCCAGTCCAAAACACAAGATACCAAGCCCTCTTATTAATTCAATGTGATTTCAGTGAGTGTTCCAATCTTGATGTATTCAAATGGACATCTGTAAAAAAAAATATCAAAAATATAAATAATCAAGATACTATATCTACTTATAAATAAACTAAAACTTTTCACTTTATTTTAAAACAGAATATAGACTGCCATACAAAATTTAGTTAAAATATAAAGATTTTTCTTTTATTTCATTTGAAGTAGATTAGTCAAATGTATAGGACAGACAGAAATTAAAAAGAATTTTTTTGCACAATTTTCTCATCTTCATATTTTTTGGAAGTACTTACAATGGAATAATTTATTTAAACCAATCTTTATGATCTGCGAAGGTTACTGGACAGGTTTATGATAATAAAAAAAATATCATGAAAAAATAGTTAGTAAAAAATCTTGCATAAATTGGTAACTTGGCAGGAAAAAATTATGCATTGAAATCTGATAAAGTATTTACTGATATGCTTGCTATAGATGATTTTCATCTCACAAAAATTATTGAAAAAAGTTAAGGCTTTATTTGCTAGCAGTGCAGTCTTTAGAAATGAATTCATCAGATATTAATCCTTGAAAAATAAAAATCATTACTAATAGTCATATTTTCCTTTAATCTATCTGTGAACCAGGCCATGATAACTGCAATTACACTTTACTAAATTCTTAATCTAAATTTGTCAAGAAGTTCTTGCTTTTTTATTCATCTATTTTCATATTAAAATAATGAAATGCGCACAAAAAACTGCATATTAGGCAAGTGTCTAATATCACCATTATTTTTAGAAATCTCATAAATAACTTAAAATAAGTCCTCTCTTTCTAGAAACAATTTTCATAATATATCAATACATAATGCTGTAATATGAATAAAAGCATTTTAATTTAAAGAATAAAAATAATGCAGGTTTTATCAAGCTAAAGATAATTCACGTTAGTAAATACAATAAATAAAATCATGACAATAATATATTTAGCAACCAAGACAATATAAAATGAAAATAAATAATATATTAGTTGATTGCCATTCTTTCCATGGACACTGTAAAACGAGTAAATTCTCTAAGTTTTTTTTTTCCTGTTCTATATGGCACACAGCATTAGTCTATTATAAAGTTCTATATTAGTATCATCATCTAAGAGAATGTGTTGGTGCAAAAATGCCAAGGTGCTCTTTTCATTGCATACTATTTGACAATAAAATTCTTTCATCAACATTTTATTTGAAATAATACAAGTGAAGGCAACTAATACTTACTAAATGATTCATGATCAAGCTATGTCAGCTAACATATGATTGAGAATTGCAGGAGTTATCATGCTATAGCATCATCCAGTGGTATAGTGTGAAAATAGTGAAATGTGAATCCTATGGTATATCCAAAACTTTAATAAATTTAGAATTTTGCCTATTATGACATGCATATTTATTCTATTTTACCTAAATGGATTATTTCTTGGAATTAATTTCTTATAGATTTGTATTTGACCTCATACTTTTGTATTACATTTTTACAGCAATTTTATATTCATTCTGCATTGGTCTGATTGCTAAATATATTTTTGTTTTTATTTATTATATTTACTGCTATAATTGTATTGCTTTTTGGACTTTACTTCTTTGTTTATTTCTAAAAATTACATTATTTTAATTCCCTACAAATAAAACTTACAGCATTAGTTTGATTGCTAAATAATTTATTTTCAAATTTTTACTGCCATATATTTTATTTCTTTTTTAAAATCTAAATTTTTATTTTAATTATCTCATAGATGAAACGTTTTTATTTATTGCACAAAATATAACACAATACTTATTCATTCTGCATTGTGGCTAAATATATTATTTTCACATTTTATTTTAATAATACCAGAACATGAGATGTGCCACATATCACATATTAATGTTCAAACAAATCTACAAGAAATAAAATATATGTACTTCAAATAAATGAAAATAATTTATTTAGATAAATAAAAACACAGAGATGATATATTTAGCAACCAAAAAAAATACAGAACAAATAGATCTTGTTTTATATTTTATGTAATTTTATCAGGCTAAAAGAATCCATAATATTAAATGTAATAATAAAAACATAAAAATATATTTAGCAATCAAATTTATATAGAATGAATATAATAAATAAAATTAAAAGCATGTGAAGCATTTGAAAGAGAAGCTATAAATGGTGCAAAAATATTAAAAGCTTAGCGCTTTCGAGGCAAATTGCCTCATAACTTTTAACAATAGTAAGCAAGGTATGAGATACTAATGTGAATCAGTGAACAAGTAAATAGAGATTGTCTCATATTTTGCATAATAAATAAAAACATGCTTTATTTAAAATAATGTAGGATGAAAATAAATAACATTTTAACAAGCACAACAATACATAAAAAGTAACTGATAAGAAGTGTATGAAACATTAAATAATCCATAATAAATGTAATCCAGGTATAAAGTCATACATAAATCTATAAGAAAGTAAATTCCAAAAAGCAATATGTTTATAGCAAAAACTGTGTCAAGTAAAACCATGAAAAAATTTTTTACAATGAGACGAGATGAAAATCCTTAAAAAAATAAATTCCAAAAAGTATTTCAATTGGGAAACAATAAAAATGTGTGGGTTATAAAATGTATAGGTGAAAATGTTCATTAAAATTATGCTATACCGTAAGTTTCACATTACACTATTTTCATACCATACTACAGGATGCTATAACATGAAAACTTGTGATAGTTCTTACATAAGTTAATATAGTTTTACCATATTTCATTCAGCAAGAATACTAGTCTTTATTCATATTATTTCTTTTAAGATGTTGACGGAATAATTTTAATGGTAAGTAATTTGCACTGAAGAGAGAGCATTGGTATTTTATGCTAATCCAATCTCTTGGAAGATTATGCCAATGCATAACTTTGAAGCTAAATGGTTTTCTGCACAATGAAAAAAACTGAAAAAGAGAATTTATTCTAGATTTACAGCAATTTCAGAAAGTACGTCAGTGAATTCTTATATTATGTATATGAAATCTGCTTTAGTTTGGTCGCTAAATATATTATAGTTATGTTCTTACTTTTAGCATAAACAAATTCTACGCTATTTACATTTTCTTGTAAATGAACCATTTTATTGATGCTATGGCATCATCGAATGTTCCAATATGAAAATAGTGAAAAAAATCTCACTAAAATTTAAATAAATATATGATTTCACCTGCCTATGCAAATTTTATGATATGCATGTTTTTCATTTTTGAATTGCTTTTTGGAATTTACTTTCTTGGCCTCGTACCACATTTCATATGGAATGCTTACATTTACGTGCTTAATTGCTGCCAATTACTTTCTTAAGGTTTGGTTACTAATGACACTTTCTGCTGGAGAGTTTATTTCTTTTCTAAATAAATTACTTTCATGCATTAGAAATATGTATATTTTATTTCTCACTGATTACTTTTTATTCGTCATTAGTCTGTCGTTCAATCTGATGGAGAAATCTTACGCTCTGGTAGTACAAAAAGTTAGAAATATATAAGTACTAAAAGCAGCCAGAAAGAAAAATATATTTATTGATAAAAGTAGAAGGAGCAATTTATGAGGATATTTTTTTTAGTGATAAAAAAACAATGGTGAATCTGTTGGTCACAACTATAAATTGAAGAAAGAAAAAAAAGTTGATAGATAATCTTAAATAAGTCAATACTTATAAATATATAAAGAATAAAAGTTAAAAAAAACTTGAAATTAGTAGTCGGAGGCCTTATATGGGACTACTAATGACAGATAAGTGGTAAAGATTTGTAGTTGTATTCATGTTACTTAAGATGATCTGTTTAAATTTAGTTGGAATGTTTTTGTAAAAAAGTATATTTTTTTAATATACATAAACTCTATGTGTATTTACGTCTACTCAAGATCTGAGATTTTAATTCAGACCAGATAAATTATGAATTTTTTTCCAGGTTCCAAATATGCTTAAGAATTTTCTTTCAAATAGTCAACCCCATTTGGCTAATTTGGTTGATAATGGGGTAATTAGCATATTGGGTAAATAAGGCCTTCTCTTTCAGAATTACCCTATGATGGTTAATGAAATTATTTTATATAGCAATGGCTATTTAAATGTTCTTTTATCTATATATACATATAAGTCAACTCCTCATTATTAATGAGATATGAATTTTTGCGTGGTTTTCTTAAGAATCAAATTAAAAATATTATTATTATTTTAAAAAATTGACAATTATACATTAAATTACAGTAATTATAATTTTTTATTGAAAAAAATAAATATGGTTCATGATTTTTTTTAAGAATCTATTATACAACTTATGGATAAAGGAAGAATTATCTAAATTATTCAAAAATAATTTTTAAAAAAATTTGGATTTCAGATTACTTTCTAAAGTTAATCAAAACATTATATATTATTGCAGCCAGAAGATACTTTTTTTGTTTCAAACTTGTTATAAAATCCAAATGTTTTTAAACATAAAAAAAAAGGATGACTTTGTAATCTATTTACATTGAAATTTGTACCCTGCGCAGTTTGACATAGTTTGTAAAGCATTCGATTTGGGATCGGGAGATTTCAGGATCGATTCTGGCGCTTGAATTTCTTATGAACTCTCGAGTAATAAAATCATATGCATTTTTTTTTAAATTGAAATTTGTAAAAACAACTAGAAAAAAGGTTAAATTTTATTTAAAAAATAAAATAATTTCCCTTTTAGCATATTTTAAAACTAAACATATATTAGTAAAAATACAAGTTTTGACAACAGTTTAGTTCTTGTAAAAATGAAATTAATTTTAAAAAACTTTAAAAACATGAAAATAAAAATAAAAATGGTTTGAAAAATTAAAACAGGATATGGATGAAAAACTTCAGCTGGTAGTCTAACCCCACATACATGATGGCCACTAGAGACGCTGTTTCTGTGTTAGCACACAGAACATACAGGGTAGGGGCCTCAAAAGCAGAAATGCTTCTTCCAGTCGCTAGGTGGCGCTGTTCACCATGCGTGTACATGGGTTAGACTACCCTTCAGCTATTATAAATTAGAAAATATTAAGAAATATAGGAATTATTTAAAATAAAAGTATAGAGGCAGCTGTTTATGAAAGAAGTTATAACTAAAAAGTGATGATTTCTATAATGCTAAAAAAAAATTAAGGTAGAAATATAATAGTGAAGAAAATAAAATTATGTACAGAAGCTTAGTAACAATCTAAGAAAGTAAGGAAAGTTAGAATAGAAAAAATATATAGATTTAATTAAATATATAACAAAATAGTATAATTTGCTACATCTAACTTTAATCGTGAAAGATTCTTTCTAACTTAATTTCTAACAGTTTATTTCAACATTAGCGATCTGAGTTCTATCTTCTTACTTCTGGATGAACTAATACTTATACTAATTCCAGAAGATGTATTAGGAAATAAATTGTATAATGTCCTAAAAGAGAATTCCATTAGTCTACATTGTTTTTTTATTACAATATCTATATATTTAAGTGCCCATATTTCTTCTATTCGCCAAAATTTTATTAGTCCACTAAAGACAAAATTATGTCTACAATTCTACAAAATTCTTATCAAAAAAAGGCTACTGCCTTTATTTTAAAATTTATTAGAAAATCTACTTTAAGTTTCAGTGTATATAATGCACTTGTTAAAAATTGCCACTAAAAAATTTGTGAAAATAAACAAGTGTTATGTAGAAAGGCTGTTTCTATATGAACTATACAACCCATCTTAAAAGTCACCAGTATATATACCTATCCATCAATTTACGTATATTTTTTTGCAAATGTTATTCCTACTAAAAATAAAGCAAAATATTATTTTATTTTGTAAATAATACTAAACTTACGTGATGTATGTTTAATTTTAAATACTAAATGCAAAATAATTCCACTAAGGCATATTGTCAGCCCAAAAAAGTTGATCATTTTCATCTGGTCATTATTAATATAATGAGCTAAAAAAAGAGAAATTACTTCCTAGAAAAAAATAAAAAAAATTGTTATATAATTAAGTGACATAGAATTATATATAAAAATTTCATTCTAAAAATACAAACAAAATCAAAAAAAAAGATGATGCATTTTTTCTTTAAATATTTAAAAGAAAAATATAAGATCTATAAACACTGTATTTGTTTTATAAGACTATAAATCATTTTAATATGTTCATAATTTTAAATCTTAATGCTTTGAAGGATTATATAGCAAACCAAAATTTTGACTAATGAAAAGCTGCAAAAAGAATTGTTTTACTTTATTAAAAGGATCTTATTTTATTTTTAGTTAGGTTTATCTTATCATAAAATTGCATAATCATTTAAGTTTATATATGTGTAAATAGCATACATACATATAGCAATTAAAAGTTATGATTATGGTGTACTGTATCAAAAGCATTTGATTTTAAAGGACTAAAATAATAAACCCAGTAAGAATTAATTATTTGCTTTGTTAACATAATTAAGTCATCCAGATCCACAGTTGGAGGAAAATAACATCAGATATAAAGATTAACTATGAAAAATCAATAGCAATTTATTACTAAAATACCTTGTAAAATATAGTTAATTCACCAAAAAGGAGTTCCAATTTCCAATACAAGAAAACTGTTTCACTCTTTCTGGACTTAATTCTCATTCTTTTTATCTTACTGTCCTCAGTTACTTAGATTGAAATAATGACCGGACTCATGCCATCAGTCATTTTTCTGTGCTAATTTTAAGAGATTCTGTGTTTGTGCAATTATATTACCAATTTTTGATTAAGGGTATATACATAGCAATTTTTTAATTTCAATCTTTTTTTTAATTAGTGCAAATATCATCATCATCAACCATTATCACTCCACTGCAGGATGAAGGTCTCTCCAAGTTCAATCCATCTTCTCCGATCTTTAGCTTCTCTTCTCCACATCATCCTTGCACACTTCCTTATTTCATCCATCCATCTCACATGTGGTCTCTTTCTGTGTCTTTTACAATCTCTTGGAATTCAGTTTAAGATTTCAATTGTCCATCTATTATCATCTCTTCTAGCAATATGTCCAGCCCAACTCCACTTCAGTCTTTTAATTTTTTCAATGAGGTCAGTAACACCTGTTTGTTCTCTTACCCATATATTGCGTTTTCGATCTCTCCTTGTTACTCCCAACATGCATCTTTCTATACTTCTTTGAATGGTCTGAAGTCTCTGTATTGCTCTTCTAGTAAGTGTTCAAGTCTCAGATCCATAAGTAAGAACTGGTAAAACACATTTATTAAAAACCTTCCTTTTCAAACACATAGGCACATTTCCTTTTAGTATCAAGTTATTTCTACCAAAAACACTCCAACCAAGTTTAATTCTATGATTAATTTCATCAATTATGTTTCCATCTGTATTAATAATCTGACCAAGGTATTTGCAATTATAGGTGAGTATTAATCATGCAAATTTCATGTTGGAAAATAGAAATAGAGGCAGGTATAACAGAAAAAAATCCTTTATTGTAAGTAGGATAAATCAATACAATCAATAATGAGTTGTTTTAATATAGATTTCAAAAAAAATTTCACTTATCAAATGACTGCTTTGTCAATTCTTTTATTAAGGGATCCCTTGAACTCAACACATGGACCGTCTTGAAAAAGTAATCTAAAAATGGCCTGTCTCACAACATCTTGCTACATAATTATGCATGGCAGATTTCTCATTTAAATAATAAAAATAATTGTACTACTAATCAAGTAACATGTAGAGGAATTAATAAAGATACTTTTTCTTAAATAATGACACATGGAAAATATAAACCTTTGTTTGAAAGGACTCTTTTTAAGACTTAAATATAACACAGTATTAAGACTGCTCTAGTCTTGCAAAAGAAAAAAGTCAATTGAACAGATAAATGGCTATAAATTATTTGGAAAGACAGTTCATCAAACAAAAGAATATATAGTATTGGAATGACTGAAATCCTAATTAATTTCTTTTGTTTATGAAATTATATATGCATCACCAAAAAGTTAACAATATTAATAATTGCTTTGAGCAATCACTGTGCCCATTTTATCAGTATTGATAGTTCATTGTTAGATTCTAAAATAGTATTAAAAAGCTTTTATTTCTTTATTGTATCAATATTATTAATATATATATATCTTCTAAAAAGCATTAAAATATGGCCCAATATTAATTAAAATTATGGTATAGGCTCTAGAAATTTGAATGATCTATTATTGTTATAAAGAAAATTTGGATGCACTCATAGTCAAACTAAAAAAAAGTTAATATTCCACTAAGACTTATAGATTATTAGGCCAAACATAGATTATTAAGTTCCAAGTTTAAAAATATGAAAGTTTATTTTAAACTTTTTGATAGAAAATTTAATGCAATTGCAGATCACACTAAGATTCAACACAAAGTTTTGAGTACTAATATAATTCAATTTGAATTTTCAAGCTGGTCAAGTTACTGAAACATAAAATTATCTTAAAGAAAGTATTACAAATATGAATAAGTCAATTCTTATGTTCCTTAAGAAAAAAAAAAATCCTGACTAGTTTTCTGACAATAGTTACACTGATAATGTAAAAAAAAAAAATTTTAAGGACTTGTAATTAAAATGAAACATGTAGCATTCTTTACATCGCTTAATAATAAAATGTTGAGCTTCATAAGCAATAAAGAGATTTAAGGGCAGAAGTTCAATGACTGATTATAAGATATACAAATGACTGGTGGATTAAAACTACCCAAGAAATATACTCATTTCATATTGTTGTCATTTACAGATCATTTTTTGATATATTGGATGTAACATATGGACATAAAAAACAATATTATAACTATCTTAAAATCAGTGGATAATAAACTTTTATGAAATAATTACATAAGATTTCAGATATTCAATCAATTCACTTAGATTTGAACAGGATATTCAGCTTAATGCTGTTAAAACAGTTCTTTGTAATCTCAAAAATGGAGTCATTGCAAATCCTAAAGCTCCCAAAAAAAAAAAATTGGAAAAAAAATTATATAAAATTGACAAGAAGAAGTTCCATATAAACTTAGAGAAGTTTTAATTATAAAAATGAAAAGAATAAAAAATAAAACAATAATTATTAAGAATTTTATTAAAGAAGCTATTTCCAATAATAGTTGAATGATTAGCAAAAACTTAAAAGCAGTTTAAATATTAATAGATATGAGTTTTGTTGTCCAATAATGCAAAAAAGAATGCCATAAACAGAGATCTATATAGTATTTTATTGATTTGATTAAATTATGTGACTCATTTCATTGAGATTTGTTGCAGTATTTGAAGATAGATGAACATTTATTTACATTATGTAATTTCTATAGGGAGGTCTATGACTAAATGTGAAAATTTTGAAGCAGCTGAAATAAAAGCGGGTTTAAGCAGAAATGCATACAATCTTCAACTTTGTTTTCCCATTTTATGTTATCATAGGCAGTTTGATAAAGCACATATAAAGATGGTGGGATTTTAATTTGAAATTATTAAAAACAAGTAAAAAAAAACTCATCATCTTGGCTTTGTAGATTTAGCATATGCTGACAATTACGCTACTTTTAACCAATTCAAAGAATAATCTCTAGAACAGTGTTCTTCAACCCTTGGTCTGGGCTTTTCTGCAGGTCCGCATGCTAGACGGGCAGTAAAAAGTTTGTAATAATAAATAATAAGAGTTTAAACTGTTAATTAATATAGCCAATTTTTATTTATTTTTTCATCTCATTTTTACCCAATTAAAAAAAAAAAGAAAACAGAACGAAAACAAAATCTAATCAATCATTCATAAATTAATTTGTTTTTCTAGTTATCACAGATGTTCATGGGGGGGAAGGGGTAGAATTAAATTTTTTATTACTTTTCTAAAAAAAATGAAAAAAGAGTTTTTTATTATATAAACTCCATATATATATAAAACTTTATCTTATATATTTAACATTGTTGTTTTGATCAGTTATAACAATTATGCTTATCTTTAAGAAAATTTATCTATAGACTTCTACCGTTTTGCGAAATTTTATCCTTATTTTTGCTGGTCCGCGGAACCTTATCCTTATTTTTACCGATCCGCAGGTATGAAAAGGTTGAAGACCACTGCTCTAGAATATTCTTAATGTTTAAATTTCATTTAATAATTACAGGTGATTTATTATCCAGTAATGGTAGAAAAATTTTTGGCAACTTTTTATTTTTGATGGTTAACGGCCAGAGAACATGAATCACTTTAAATATCTTACTAAGTTTTAAAGTTGAAAGATGGCCTTAATTATTAAGGTACAATCCAGACTTCAATGTGCTATTAATGTATTTTATAATCATAGTAACATAATTATTTTAATTAAATTACTTGCATATAGAGTAGTTATTCTAGAAATAAAGTAAAATCTGGACTCGTAGTATAATGGCAAAAGAAAACTTTTATTTAAGAATAACTTTGTAATATTTCAAAAATATGGTGGCAAGAATTATATTTTTAGTTTGATGAAGATAGTTATACTAATTTTACTATTATAAGAGCAAATCATCATTGAATTGAGAATACAATGTGGATAAAGAGTTAGATATTTCTGTAGTTGGACCCGAGCAGAGTTTTCATAAAAGAGATAGGCCCTGTTTATGCAAAAAGATTATCTCAGAGCACTCTAAAAGAAGTTCATATAGTGACTGCTTTCATTGGAGAATACACTAGAGGACAGGATAGAATGGAGAGCTCCAATTAAGCAAAGAAGAAAAGTTTGTTGCAAAAGAAGAAAAGTGCAAGATGTCAAATAAGTAGACTAAAAAAAGCAACATGTAATATATAGTACATATACATATTGTATTTCATGGGTTAATTGGTAAAATTATTGCAAAATTTATCTTTTAAGTTTTGTTCTTAATTTATCACTTTTCTTTTTCAAGTGGCCAAACTTATTTTACAAGTAGTTACTAATGTATATTGTGACTCTAAGGCAGTATATAACCTGTATATACTGAATGTTTCATATGTAAGTATATTGTGATAATTGTGAATTAAAATTGAAAGAGTGTAAAACTACACAAAGAGTTAAGTTTAAAATATAATTAAAAATAAAGATTTTGATGTTATGGTATCATGGTCAACAAGATATATACAAAATATAAATAAAATAAATAAGTGTAAAAATGTATTAAATGTAAAGACATGTGGGCCATGTGTGGTGTTAAGAACAAATATATAATAGTTTTAAGTTATTAGTTAGATCATTCTGACTCCATTAGAGAAATCAAAAGAGGATGATGTAGCAATTTTCAAAATTATTCATGGCTGAAAATGAAACCAAAATTAATATATAATGTTCACGTAAACATTTCAAGCTATATAAATTTTGTAGTGTGTGCATGCAAAAACTGCTGAACCAAAATTGAACCTTTTATTACAGAGAATAGATAGGTTAGTCTACATGAATATATACATCAGTTATTTTGTAATGCTAAGTTTGGTCAGTTAAATAATATAATTATCAAGTATATATGTTTAAGAGTAATAAATTAAAGTGAAAATAATTTAGAGTGAATTATTTTTTGTTAAAGTCATGATGTTAAAATGAAATACAATACAGTTATGAATTCTTAATTTGTAAAAAAAAAAATCAATGTATTAAAAGCTACAATTTGAAAAGTAACCCATTGTCCTTGAAATCAATGATCTAAACTTTAATGACTTCAATAAAAACATGAAAGATTAGATATTTTTGAAAAAACATTCTATACAGATTAGTGAATTAACTTTTGAGCTTTGGAAACATATTTTTTGGTTAATAGGTGAGTGACCATATATAAAGATTCTCAAAAAAAAATTAAAGATATTATATTTATTCTGTATTTAGTTAAATTATAGTTTAAGTAAGTCAGTAGTATGTCATACTTTTTTGTTTTTCAAATAATAAATTCAATTACAAGCAGTAGATCAACAACTTAAATCAGCTATTTCTAACTATAAAACCTGATTGCACTGACAAGGAAAATCTTATCATTCCATCTACAATCTATATAAATAAGGAAACAATGGAAGAATACTTTTAAATTTATTCCCCAAATTGCAAACGATAATTCATGGTTGTGTTTATAACTTTCCCAGGATATCTTGCTTAAGGCCATCAAGCTTGTATTGTCAAATGCTTTTCTTTACATATAGTCCATATAAACAGATGTTATTGGTTCTATCAATTGTTAAAGTGATTTTGAATCTTGAAAGTGCATAACTCATTGAGGTAATCAATATTCATATGTATCAAAATTACTCTTTTGGGGGCTTAAAAAATAGCTAAGTGTAGAACAGGACAGAAATTATTGAACTTTCAAACTTTCGCACGTTAAAAAAAAAAAATCATCCAAAAGTTCCTATCTGTATCTGCATAATTACCTTACTTCACACTTTAGAAATTCTGTTGCTTGATTCGTAAAGCCATCATTTTATTCCATTGTTCATATCTTCACAAAATTAATCAAAGAAATAGTTACTAAATTGAATGCATTGTAAGAGCAGTATAATTGTTTAAATACTGCGCAATCATTATGAGTGATGTGTTGCATTCATTTGCTATGGAATGTTTAGAATAAATTATCTTCACCAAACCTCAATATCAGAAATAAAAAGAGTTTCTATTTTCAAGAATGTAATACTGCTCTTGGTTTGTTAACATCAGGGCGAATCCATCAACGAAGCAAGTTAGTCTAAATTTCACAGTATGTGGAACCTTTATAATTAGGTTTTTATATTTTGAAAAATGTAAAATATAACGCATGATTTAAAAATTAAACCAAAATTGAAACTCTGAAGAATAGTTCTTGTAATCGTATGGATAATTCCCGAAGGAAGAAGCAAGGTGGTCGCATCTCAGTATAATCAGACTTAAGGTCTTCATATAGGATGCTGAAACGATGTAATTATGATCTAAAATTGAATTCATTTCAAATAGGATAATTTAATAACAAATATTTAACATAGACATAATTTAAACTAAATCATTCAATCTTCACCTTTATTAATTGTTCACCATGCTCAGAATTCAAACTCAGCGTAGGTATTACAATTAACCCTCTTCATGGGTTTCCATCAATCTTACACCAATAACAATATTTAATACAATCCCAATATATTTTTAAAATTTATTTCAGTCAAGTTATTAGGATATTAAATAAGTATAATACATGTGTGTGGATATATATATTTAACTTTATTTTATTTCGTAAAATGAATAAATAAATTAAATAAATTAGAAACTTCTTTAAATTTAAAACAAACTTTAACAATATTTATTAACGAATAACAATTCAAATTTAGTTAATATAACAAAAAAAAAAAAAAATTATCATAAGTGTTTTACTTACATCTCTACTATTTGATAATATTAAATAATTAATACCTTTTCATATTCGCATAGTAGATATGTAGCTCATAATACAAATAGATTCTAATAATTTATAACATAATAAACAAATTTTTATAATTTACAAAAAAAAATTATAAAAATACTAAACTAACTAATCTTCATTTAATTCGGACACAAAAAAATAGTAATATTATATTATGCAATCTATACGAGAGAATTCCAACTTCATGAGACCATTCCTATGTATAGTCATCATTAAAAAATATAAATCTTTCATACAAAATATAAGTCATTTACACAACTAATAACAAACAAACATTATCATATTAATTAAGTTAGTAACAACAAAGTTCTGTCATGTCAAGAATAAATCCAATATGAAGAATGATAAAATCTTACCTTCATATTAAAATTTATTTTTATACTTTAGTTCATACCTTAGTCAAAGTCACTTTCATAGAAGACCTAAAATTTAAATATATAACAAAAAATATTTGATTTCATTTAGTCTTTCTTAAATGAATTATTCAATGGTAAATAATTTTTAGTAACAAAGGAAATAAAATTAAATATTTTTAATGACAATTCACGAAAATGATATCATATAATAAGAGTTTATATTAGTGTCATATTTATTTCCATATATTGCAAAGTAATGTTCATTTAAAATAAAGTTCTTTATTTCTTGGTCATGAATCATTGCACAGACAATCAAGGTATCCAGTTGTTCCAAAACAGTCTTCTTGCATGATGTTGATATCTTCTTCCGTAAATGATTTCACTACCAATTGGAGTTTCATTTAAATTATATAGATGAAATTTATATAACTTTAGGTATTTCAATAGGAATAAGTAATTATATTTATCTTCAGTTAAAACTATGGCATTATATCCTATGAGAAGTAATGTTTACTCACAATACATTTTTCTATAGGTATAATCTTCTTAAATTAATTTTGATTCAGAATTCCAAATTAGAACGATTTAATAAGCTTCTCTTGTTAATAAAAATATATAATTTTGTTTTGAAATTATGAATAATATTAAAAAAGAGTAATTTATTTATTGTTCTATTTGAGTGATATTAAGAGTTTGTTTTCTAATAAAACTTTTATCAATAAGCAAATCATTCAAATTATTAATCTATCTTTTAAAAGTATTCTATATTCTAACACAGTAAAAATTATTGTATGCAATAGCTAGTACATCAGCAAAAGACAGAATTTCTTAATAAATTATCTAATTCAGTATTTATAATAGAATCATCTTCTGGTAGCATGTATTGCATATATCATTTGGTTTTCATGATTTTTACATTCTATAAATAGTTTTATATATATGAATGAAAAATAATTATTTTTAATTGTCTTAATTTTATTAAGACAACTATAAAAAAATTATAATGTATATACTAATCATATATACTTATATGATAGGTTTAAATATATTAAATTTATTAAGTGCTAGCAGATAATAATATATAATAATAATATAATAATAATTCCCATCTTTTTCTCGTAGTTCTGGCTTGTGTTCTTGAATTGAGGGTTCCACGTGCACTCATTATTACATCTGATTGGCTGTCACATAAGCATTTTTAAGGTGCTTCTGTCAAAGGTTTTAGCCTTTCATATTATTATGATAAGTATACATAAATAAATAATCAATCAAACAAGATTGAAATAAACAACTATTAATAAATATATTTAAATATTTATCAAACCGGCTTTCATCTCCATTGAGACCTTCTCAAGATATTATATTATACAATTCACATAACAAATAATAATTGACTAATAATATAATATAATATCTTGAGAAGGTCTCAATGGAGATGAAAGCCGGTTTGATAAATATTTAAATATAATTATTAATAGTTGTTTATTTCAATCTTGTTTGATTATTTATTTATTTCTGTTTGTGACAACATTATGGACAAATAAATCATATTGGATATTTGATCATCATAGTGATTTAGGTTTACATACTCTCACATTATATAACAAAAAAAAAAATCAGAAAAACGTTATTTGAAATAAATTTTAAATAAAATTTCATAGTGATTATACTTATTGTTTCAAATATGCAATTCATGGTAGCCTACTGTTTTCATAATTAGATTAAAAATGAGAAGATACTAGAAATTACATGACCTTTTTGTTTATCAATGAAATTTATAATGACTGTTTTTTAAAGATCAAAATGTTATACGTGTAATTGAATTTTCACAGAGGTGATGTGATGCATTGTGACTTCTCCTTATACAGAGTCAGGAATCTCTCAGCAACTATGCCCCGAGAAACCTGTTAGTCACTTTGCCTTCCCTTTCCATTCCCCACCCTAAGTTTTCCCATATCCTGCTCCATTCCATTTCCATAATATAATCTTTGTCAACTCCATGGCTTTTATATCTAAATCCCCTTTATCTTTTCCCAAACCCAGCAGCAAAATCAATAACCCACTTTCTGTATAATTACTTCCCTTATATCTATTCTTCCACAACTTTATTATTTGTATCATTTCTGTTTTCAGGCTTTTACATTCAATTAACAGATGCCTAATATTTTCTATGCCTTCCTTACAGAGACAAAACTCTCCATACAGTAGTGTCACTAGTGCAAGCCAGAGTAATCAATGGATGCATGCAGGAAGGTTCATGCATAAAATCCCTATCTAGTGCCTACTCATCCAATATCCCCAGATTAGTTTCTAGCTTAAGGCTTTCATCAGTGAGGAGTCTTGGATCTGAGAGCGCTGCACCTAAATCATGTGATTTTGATGATGCAAGTGAATTTTTTGGAGAAAATTTAAACCTATCCCAGACAAAGACATTTTTATAGTACTCTGTAGCATTAAATTAGTTAATAAGAGCTGAATTTATGTCACAGATGAAAAAAAAAACTCTGTGAGATAAGGTAGATGGTTGTGGTATTAAAAAAATATAAGAATTTGCAATTATTCTGGGAATATGAGCATATATAGTGGTGAAGGTATTGTTTTATGCCCAAAATGAAAGAGGGCAGCATTCCTATAAATAATAGATTGATAATGCTAGATTAAAAGTCAAAGATCAGATAATTCTTCAAATATAAATGCTAATTAGTGATTACGACTACAATAAATTTAAAAACATAAATCAAGAAACTGAAAAGAAATAGAATTAATAGTTGTATGATGGTAATAAAAAATTGGAATGCTATGGGTGTTCAAAGAAAGAGTTGACAAAATTATGGATTAGAAGTAAGAAAGGAAAAGAGTAAGAACTTTTATAAGATTGTGGAAAGAAAATAATTGTAACAATAAATATGTGAAAAATTTCTGATAAAAAAGCTTTCATTTGTATTATTCATTTAGATTTAAGAACAGAATTAAAAGAGCATGTGGAGTTCACATAGATTTGAATAATGATGTAATTGATATTATCTTTTAAGAGAATAATATAAAAAATGAGCTTAGAATGAAATGGACTATTAAGAAATTATTAGAAGGATTATTAAAAAAAAAAATTAATTTAATAAATAAGAAAATAAATACAGAAAAAAGGCTAAATGATAAAATTTATTCAAACAAAAATAAATATTATTTAAAATAAGTTTTAAAAAAACTTAGTACTGCAGTAGGTTATGAAATAAGTAAAAAAAAGCTCTTATTGAGTAATAAAATAGCTTAAAAAATAATTGCAGGAGTTGTTGCTGGCCAGATCATATTATATTCCAGGATCAGGGATAATAGGTTGAACATCAATTCAAGGATTGTTAGTTCTCAAGTCTAGAACTCTATCATCATGCTACCTATACAAGACAATGATGATTAATAAAATGGTAAAAAAAAAATGAAAACATATAAATAATGATGTGAAAAAAAGAATCTATAAAAAGCTTAACAATGAAATGAAACTTGAAATTGATCTAATGAGAATAGGATTGTAGACAGGTTTGGTTTTTTTTTACTTTACTCAGCTAAGAATTAATTCAGAATTTTCAGTGACTCAAATCAATTTTAAATTGCACAGGTAAGATGATTATATAATTTTACTAATATATTGTATATTTTAAAAATAAACTTATTTCAAAAATAATAATCTAGATCTCACTATAAAACAAAGCAGCATCTTATTATGGATCAAGTATTGTTTACTATTTATTATGCATGAATAAAATAGCTATTAAAGAAAAGAACAGCAAGATATTATCAAAGGAAGATAACATATTGAAAAAGTGGAAAGAATATATAATGTGTTCATTAGAAATAACAGATCTCTGTTTATTTTACAGTAATAAATAAAGAAAATCTGATAAATAATACAACAGGTTAGACAAGAATGAAAACAAAGATTATAAAAGCATCAGGTAATATCGATGAAATTCCAAAAAGGATATGAAAGAATTAGTTAACATTTGTAATAATTCAGGAGATGGGGCTAATATATTTCTTGTTATTCACATCAGTCTCTAATCCTCTAGGATGCTTTCTGATTTGCAATCATACGCCATCTCTGTCAGTCTATAAACTTTCCTGCAAATTTGTTTTTATAATTCCTCTACATATTCAATCCTTCCAACTTCTTTTTGAACATTATCTTTTTATATTTCTCAACAATAACCAGTTCAACATTTGTTTTGATAATCTTCCCTGAGACATTCTATAATATATCTATATTATTTGAATTGTCATGTTCTATTTCATTTATTATTGTGTGTTCACTATTAATTATTTTTCAAATTCTTTTATTGCTTATCCATTCTCTCTTTGAAATTTTCCTACATATCTTTATTAATAATCCACTTCGATAATCTTCAATTCCCTTTCTATTCTTTTCTTCACCTCCAAAGCTCACGACCGTATGGAATGTTACTTTTCATTACTCTATCATATATTACTTTTGATATATTCTGATCCCATATCTCTTTTATTATTACTAGAGCTTTTCTATCCAGTATGTTTCTTCCTTTTATAACTTTGTTTATTAAATGTCTTTGTGTGGTCTTCATGCCTAGATATTTATATTCCTCATATTTTTCAAAACAATGCTATCTTTCAATATTAAATTGCATTGTGCTTCTCCAATACATATATTTTTATATTCAAGCAGTACTTCATATATTATTCTTGACTTTCAAGTCATAATGCTCAAATTATCATGACAATGAACCACAATGAAATATGTTTTATTATTATGTGGAGGAATTCCCCATTTTCTCATTTTCTTTTCTGTATTTTAAGGGCTTTTTTTTAGAATTATGATTTCATTTAGAGAAAATTCTTATTGCAGTAAAATATGAGCATTTTAAAATGATTAATTAGTTTAATTTCATATACTGCTAAGCTGAACACAAAACATACATATTTTTAATATATAAGATATACAATTTTTACATGAAGTATAGTTCAAATTTTAAAAAGAAAGATGGTGGGAAAATGTTGAAAGATATTAGAAATAATGAGAGATATTGATATTTTTGTTTTACTGATTTTAAAATATTTTTAAAAAGAGTGAATTGAATATAATAACTGAAAAATATTCCATAAATTATATTTACTATAATATTTTTTTCAAAGAGCAGTAGATATTCAAAGAATTCAATGAAAAATTCAAAATTAATAATTTGCAGGAAATAAAATATAAGAAATTTAATATTATTCTATATAAGCTATCGTGTTATGTATCTTATTTGTTTTCAGTGAAAATCAGAATTATCATTTTGCAGTAACTAAATTTTCTGAAAACACACTGTCGCCATTCTATCTCTGTCGTTTAATGCAATGGTTGAATTGAGCAGTTGAAAATTCTTGATTAATTCTGACTGGAATAAAATAAAAAATAAAATCTCAGTTTGGAAAATTGCCTGCATCACATGGATGCTTGAATGTTATATACCTCTAAGCATACTACCTAATATATACAATATAGCAGCCATATACTCATATATTTAACTTTAATTGAAAAAATACACAATTTTTTATTTAACAATTTACACAAGTTTATTCACTCATAACAATATATATGTTAGTAATAATAATTAGTAATTCAATTAGTACCTGGCTAGTTGAAGCAGCAATAAATAATATTGATCACAGAACAGTTCATATAGCTATAAAATTTTAAATAATCAATTTAAATAAAATTAAAACAGACAACATCTGTCTATTTCAATTTTGTTTTAAATTGGTTATTTTTAATTTTATATATAGAAGGCAACAATATGGACAAATTTAACATAGAAATTTGATTATTTGGAATACATATCTATAAATAAATAGATTGATAAATAAATGGATAAAGCTAAACTCTATTTCCATGATTTATTAAAAGATTTTATTTTAATAGCTATTAGCTTCCTTCACAATAATCATTTAACTCCCATAATTTCAGATAGTTGTTCACTAACAATTCTAGTAAGCACTTTCCTGCTCACTCCTTTCTGGAATCAGTCTAATTGGAATTGACGGAGCTCTTTTCTAGCACTATTACTGCCTGATACTACATTATCAGCTTTCATTCTACTCTTTGAGTTTCACTAGTCTGCTTTTCACTTTACTTTTTTCTCCCCCATTAGAAGGTTTGCAGGTAATTTTATAAATCCATTTACTTCTGTTTCTAATCACGACTCAATCCTTTTTTTTCTTTTCAAAAATATACAGTACATATAGCCATATAATTCTATAATTAAAAATCACTTCTTTTCTTTTCAAAAACTTTATTTGATGTATATATATATCCACTTATTTCCAATGTTTCGACTATCTTTACTTTATAGTCATTTTCAAGGATCTAGAAAAAACATTACATTATAAACAAACTTCACATAATAAAAACAAAAATAATCAAAAACAATATAAAGCATATAAACCCCATAAAATTTAAAAATAAATAAAATACATTAAAATCAATTAAATTAAAAACACAAAACATACACCACACTTACTTGACTCCCTTCTCAAAAAACTTTCCCTTTTTACATTTTTTATCCAAAAAACCAATTGTTACAATAAAAAATATGGAAAGAAAGAAAGAGGAAATAATGTTGATAATTCATATGAATTTATAAAAGAATTAAAAGTTTTTTTAGAAAAAAACAATAATGTAAAAAATATATGGTTTGTAAAATTAGATGTGTGCAATATGTATACAAATATAGATCCAAATAAAGCGGTTGAAGTAATTATGGAAATGTATATTAAGGATGGTAATAAGAATATTAAAATAGAAAGTCATTTATTATATGACATGTTGAGTGTATGCTGTAAGGATGTTATATTTGTATACAATGGGAAATATTATAAACAGTGTAAAGGTCTGAGTATGGGAAACTGTTTAAGTGGCTTACTGGCATCATTATATATGGATTTTTTTGAAAAAAGATATTTTGGTGATACTAGACATAAACCTATATTTTATGTGAGATAATTGATGATTATTTTTTGTATTCAATGGGAATGAAAGAAATCAGAATGTTTTTTAAAATTATTAATTCAATTGAGGAAAACATAAAATTTACAATGGAAAAAGAAATAAATAATTCAATTAATTATATGGATGTTAAAATTAAAAAAGTTATAAAAAATTATAGAGTAGGGATTGAGATAGTATTTTTAGAAAAGATACTTTTTATGGATTATTGAGTAATTGGGAATCAGATATTGAATACATACATAGGATTAATATTGTTAATAATAGAATAGTTAGAGGAATTAATCTATGTTCAGAGGAGGGGTTATTTAGGGAGGAAATGGAGTGTATAAAAAATGAGGCAATAAAAAATGATTATCCAATTAAGATTATTAATAAATTATGTGGAAAAAAGAATATAGACAAAATTGAGAGGAAATTGAGAAAAAAGAAAGAAAAAAAGAAGGAATTTATGTATAGTGGGTATAAAGTGTCAAAAAGTACTTTTTTTTAAGATCGGAAGAGCGTAATGAGGGATATGAATAAGAAATATGGTAAGGAATGTGGTTTATTGTTGAAACCAGTATATAAAAGGAAATGTAATTTAGGTAATATGATAAGAAATAGGAATGTTGAAAACATGAATGGTATTTATAAAATAGAATGTTTGGATTGTAAAAAGAGAATAAAGATGTATCATATATTGGTACAACAAAGAACAAATTAGAGACAAGATTGAAACAGCATTTGAGAGATAGGAATTCTAATGTAAATATACATAGTAAGGAAATTGGACATACAGATTTTAAGATTAAAATGTTGGAGGGGGTTAGATTGTATAAAGAAAGAATGGTAAAAGAGAGTTTATATATAAAAAGATATAAATCTGTTTTAAATAGAATTGGATAAGACATGAATAAAGAATTATTTTTGGAAATAAATTCATTTTTGAAGTATATAAGAAAGAAAAAGGAAATAAGTTTTTTATTGTAACAATTCGGTTTTTTGGATAAAAAATGTAAAAAGGGAAAGTTTTTTGAGAAGGGAGTCAAGTAAGTGTGGTGTATGTTTTGTGTTTTTAATTTAATTGATTTTAATGTATTTTATTTATTTTTAAATTTTATGGGGTTTATATGCTTTATATTGTTTTTGATTATTTTTGTTTTTATTATGTGAAGTTTGTTTATAATGTAATGTTTTTTCTAGATCCTTGAAAATGACTATAAAGTAAAGATAGTCGAAATGTTGGAAAT
Organism: Epiperipatus broadwayi; assembly: GCA_028023455.1. NCBI lineage: Eukaryota > Metazoa > Onychophora > Udeonychophora > Euonychophora > Peripatidae > Epiperipatus > Epiperipatus broadwayi. Next base: position 3,164,665 of record JAQFVV010000143.1, on the reverse strand, counting down.
AAGTGGATATATATATACATCAAATAAAGTTTTTGAAAAGAAAAGAAGTGATTTTTAATTATAGAATTATATGGTAATTTTATAACTTTACTAATTTGCATATTGTTAGAAATTAATGCTACACAAATGAGAATATGTATCTGCTTCTACTGTCTGCATATAATTATGTCTAGAGTGACTCAACAATGCCCATACTAACCAGCTCTATAGACACATATATATGTATCTTTATTAACAAGTATATAATCAGTCAGTATGCAACACTACCATAAAAATATTCACTAAACACATTTTACTATTTATAATAGTATTCTTTATAAGATTATTAATTTTGATTTTTTTTCATTAAAAAAAAACATCTAATTATTTTGAATATTAGAATAAAAATATTTTTTTTCTTTCATATATAAGAAAAAAAAATTCTTCCAGTGTGAAAACAATTAATTTTAATAACAATTGCAAATAATAAATTATTTATACAACTAAAACTAAACTTGATGGAAATATTCTTTGAAGTCAATTTCTAAAATAAAATCATCTAAAGATGTAAACAATATTTTGGACCAATAGTTTCTTAAATCTGAATACAATTTTACAATATAAGTAGGAAAAAAAATGGGGATAAACAAATATAAATTATTTGATATCTTATACAACATTACAGCTATTTTCATTTGAAGAGAGATGCTGGAAGTAAATACAGGGGCAGCCTGACAAAAAAATAAATAAACCTGTTTTTATTAAGGAAATATGTGATTATAATAATACAAATCTAATACATTCTAGAAAATAATAAGACTGTTGTTGTTTTTTTTTAATTGCCTTTCCTATCACTTAATCTTAAATAAAAATAATCAGTGTCTGTATAATGTAAGTCATAAAATGTATTCATGAAATGTGAATCAGCAATAAAATGATTAATGAAGCTTACTTTAAAAATTCCCGCAATATTTAATGTTAAGCTGGAAGTTTGTCTAATTAATAAAAATTCTGAAAATTCCATGCAAAAGGCTAAAATTGCACCAATCAATACAAGAACCCCATTTTTTAATCCAACAGTAAAGTCTGTATCTCGAAAATATGCTCTACTTGTAACAACTTCAACACCTAAAATAGAGGGAAGAAAAAACTAAGTATACATACAATGTGTATATAAGCATATATATATAAAATATAATGTACTTCTATCTGAAGATAAGATACATTAAATAGTCAACAAGGTAATATAATTAAGTAAAAACACTTTATTATTATTAATAATAATAATTTATCATCACTTATCATTCTCTTAACAATAATTTGTTGTAGCATCTCAACTTTAGAGTTATGTCTCAAATAATGAGCCCCATGTCATTGCAATACTATGTAATTTACAAATAATAATAACTAACTTTTTTGTATATCCTTTTCTCACATATATTCCATATGGCTATTTAAGTTAGATAGCTGGATTTGAAGACATATGGAGGTTTGAAAATTTCATATTTTCTACTTAATAGTTAAATATTAGATAAAGTGCTGGGCTTGACCTGGTATTTTAAATCTAATGCTCGAATATCCTAGCACCTCACTGATGAAAGCCACAGCTAGAAACCAGTCCAAGGATAGTGATATTCTGAAAAGCTTATCAAGAGCTACTAGGACACTCATCATATAACATTTGTAATACAAGCTTATTAAATTAAGTCACATGATATATGACTTGACTTCCTTGCAATTATTCCATTTTTGAATATTACAGCCTATTATTTTAATATTTCTTTGATTATTAATCAATCTAATTTATTGATGAGTTTAAAACTTGGCAAGTCAAAACAAATATTGATAAAAATGATGAAGAGCTATCAATATAATCAAATGAAACTTTCCTTCTAATAATTGCCTGCCAACATCAAATTGATGGTTCTTATCAATTACCTTCTAATGAGCTCACTACACTGTCTAATAGTGTAGTGGTGTAATTAGATAATATAAACAACACGACCATTCTCATTTCTCTGCAAAGATAAATTTATTTTAAATTTTGAAGTATATCATTAATAATAGTAAAAATAAAAAAAAGTTTTATTTGATTCCATGAAGACAAAAAAAAAAACATTCCTGGAAAATTATAATTTAGCATCAGCTCTGATAGTGTAAAGGTGTTTCAATAGCATTGAGTGAAAATTAATTAACACATCTATGGTTTTAAAAAAAAGGTAATCAATGTCCTATAAAGAAAATGAACACTTAACCAACTTTCAAGTTAATTGGAATAGTTACTAATCACTAATAAAATCACTAATTAAATGTGTGTCTCTAAACAACCGGCTAAAAATAATTTAAGAACAAAAATAATTGCTAAAACAGTACAGGAATAAAACTAAAGAAAATCTGATTACGCAGGAATTCGATTGCCCATAATTAATCTGATTGTCAATAATTAATCAACAATCGAATTCCAAAAAGAAATAATTAAATAAAACCCAAGAGATAAGATCAAGAAAACATGCCCACCGGGGATAGAAAATGAATAAAAAATTACTCCAGAAAACAAAATAAAAAAATAAAACACTTGTTCTGTTGCCTCGCAAAGAAGATCACTTACACTGGGAGCAGCAGAGGAAGAGGGAGTTTCTTTTTGCAGACCCAGGATCTTAAAAATACTTCTTGTATGCCAAGGCGAGAAGACTGAAGGAGAATCAGCCAGAACGAGGAAATTAACCTTGGGAAATACTCATGAACACTGCAAGTAAGCAAGAGACTTAGTGACTGTATTATATATAAGTTAAAAATATTAATAATCTGTTTACAATTATATGTATACGTATTGCTGGAATAATTGTTTATGAACATTAAACTTTCTCGTAAAATTGAAACCATTGAATTATTGGTATCTAAACGGAGCACAGTAATTCTTGAGAAAATTGCCACTCATATCTGTCGAGACAAAGCGAATATCAAGACATAACATTAATAAAGCAAAATATCAATGAAGTATATTACATTACTTTCACTGTTTACATTTAACATGTTTTTTGGAAGCAGTTCTCTTTATTCTAGAGCTGTTTGTTGTAAATTTAAATAAACAATAAATAGCAGATAGTAGAACTATATATTCATTAGATATCCAAGACTTCATTGATGAAAGCTATATGCCAAAAACTACTATGTGGATATGGATTATTTACTTAAAAAATATGTTATTATATATTTTTAGTGATAAACTGAGTGATTTATTAAAGTATTTGATATATTTTTACTATTTTTAGTGCTAAACTGAGTGATTTATTAAAGTATTTGATATATTTTTAATCCTTTTCAGATATGCCCACTATTGAGAGTTTTCTACCCATATATGATGTACTATATATTTTATATGGCTACAGAAAGGAGTTTGCAATTAACTGAAAGGAGACCCTTTGATTCCTCTTGGAGGCCTTAAAGGAACCTAGCAAGTCAAATTTCTAATGTCCACTCCATACATTCTTGTCATTGCAGCTGTTATTACTATGTGATTATTAATATAGTATACTAACATGGATGGCTGCTCCCCAACACGCATGAGCCAGCATGGTGAGTTTAGTGGCCTTTTACCTCTGAGTTTAAGATCAAGAAACACCATGGTTTTTCTTCTCAGTTGCCTGATAAGGCAGAATTAATGTATGTGTAAATGATAAAATATTTTTCCAATAGATATATACAATCATGACAGACAAAAATAAATCATGGCCCTTATTCCCAGGAGGCTGTAAAGTCACCAACCAAGGCAGTGGTTGGTGGCCAAAGGTGGAGGGTGCTAAGAATCCCTTGAATGTGGACCCAGGCTGCCATTTGATGATGATTTTTTATCTAGGTACTTACAACTGCAGATCACTTTCAAGTGAAGGAAAATTGCAAGAATTAGAAGAAAAACTGTCTTATATTAAATGGGACATTATTGGACTTTGTAAAGTTAGAAGAAATGGTGAAGAGACAATTGATTTAAAAAGTGAACATGTACTCTATTGTAAAGGCACAAATATTGGAAATACAAGTGGAGTAGGATTCATTATAAATAAAAAGTGGAAGAATAACATTGTGGAGATTAATGGTGTATCAGACAGAGTGGTAAGATTAATAGCAGATATCAAATGCAGATAATTCAGGTTTATGCCCCAATAAGTTCTCATAGTATAGTAAAAGATTTTTATATGGATGTACAAAAGCCTTTTGATCAGAGTAAACAACATTTTAAAATTGTTATGGAAGACTTTAATGCTAGAATTGGTAAACAAATGAAAGATGAAAGTGTTGTAGGTAAATTTGGTTATGGTAATAGAAATGAGAGAGGACATAGATTTGTGGAGTTTGCAGAAAAAGGAAAACTATATTATGAATTCTTTTTTTGAAAAAAAAATGTTAAAAGGAAATGTACATGGAAGCATCCAAATGAAGGTACAGCAGAATTGGATTCTATTTTGACTAACAGAAAATACATATTTCAAGATTGTGATGTTCTTAATAAATTTAACACAGGAAGTGATCATCGATTAGTAAGATGACTGTTAATGCAAAACTAGAGAGACAAAAATTATTAAGAAAAACAATATTTACAGTTGATATTCCTAATCTTCAGAAACATTCTAATGAATTTAATTAGAACTTACAACTCAATTTCAAGTATTAGAAGATTTTGAATATGATTCAGATTTGAATGAAATTAATATGAAAATAACTGATACACTTTTAAAAACTGCAACAAAGATAGCTGGTAGAAAAAAGAAGCAATTGACCAATAAAATTTCTACTGAGACTAGAGAATTTATGAAGAAAAGAAGGAATATGAAGATATACAAAAATGATGCATTAAAAAGGATTGAATATCTTGAATTTTGTAAAATGGTGTGGAAAAGAGTTGAAAATGATATAAGAAAGTATAACTGTGAACTAGCAAGGAAAGCTGTAGAAGAGAATAAAAATCTCAAGAGTGTAAAACATTTTGGAATTGGTAGGAAATTTATATCTGCAATAAGAAAAAAATATGGAATTATTACTAAAAAAAAGAGATGACATCATGAAATGGGTAGAAGTCTTCTACCAAGAATTATATAGTAATAAAGAACAAGTACCTCCTATAGCTATTATATCTTTTGAATTACCCAGAATTTTAAATAAAGAAATGAGACATGCAATTACATTTATGAAGAAAGGAAAGGTTCCAGGTAATGATGGAATTATAATTGATGTATTAAAACAAGCAGGTGAAGAAATAGAATTTTTTTTTAGCAAAGTTATATACCAATTGTTTAAATGATAAAGATATACCAAATGATTGGAAGAATGCAGTATTAATATTTGTAAAAGGTGATAAAAAATATATTAGAAATTCCAGACTTTTCAGCCTTTTATCAGTTTTATACAAAATTTTTACCAAGATTATTACAACTCGTTTACAGAGAACATTGGATTTCCACCAACCAAGAGAACAAGCTGAATTTAAAACTGGTTTTAGTATAGTAGATCATATCCAGGTATTGAGAGAAGTTATAGAAAGGATAAATGAATATGAGTAGCCATTATGCTTTGGATTTGTAGATTATGAAAAGACATTTGATTCTATAAACATTTCTTCAGTGATTAAAGCATTGGATCATCAAAGTATAGATCCAGGATATTGTCATATTTTAAAGCATATTTATAAAAATGCAACAGCAACAATTAGATTACATAATGATACTAAGAAAGTCAACATTGAGAAGGGTGTAATGATACTAAGAAAGTCAACATTGAGAAGAGTGTATGAGAGGGTGACTCCATATACAGCAGTGCTGCAAGAAGTATATTGTGGATTAAAATGGGAAGCTAAAGAAGTGAAAGTAAATGGAGATTATTTAAGTCATTTAGATTTTGCAGATGATGTAGTTGTTTTTTTGCAAATAATGCTTTAGAGCTGCAGGAAATATTGCAGGAGTTATAGATGAAAGTAGGACTAAAGATAAATGTTAAAAAGACTAAAGTAATTTAATAGATCTTCTCAAAATATAAAAATAAAGACTGATTATGATAAATTCGAAGAAGTTAACAGCTACAAATATCTTGGTCAAATTATTAATACAGATAGAAATATAATGGATGAAATTAATCATAGAATTAAACTTGGAGTGCTTTTGGTAGAAATAACTTGATACTAAAAGGAAATATGCCTATGTGTTTGAAAAGGAAGGTTTTTAATAAATATGCTTTACCAGTTCGTACTTATGAATCTGAGACTTGGACACTTAATAGAAGAGCAATACAGAGACTTCAGACCACTCAAAGAAGTATGGAGAGATGCATATTGGGTGTAACAAGAAGAGATCGAAAATGCAATATACGCGCAAGAGAACAAACAGGTGTTACTGACCTTGTTGAAAAAATTAAAAGACTGGAGTTGGGAAGGACATATTGCTAGAAGATATGATAATAGATGGACAGTTGAAATCTTAAAATGGATTCCAAAAGATTGTAAAAGACCCAGAAAGAGACTACATGTGAGATGGATGGATGAAATAAGAAAGTGTGCAGGGATGATATGGAGAAGAGAAGCTAAAGATCAGAGAAGATGGATTGAACTTGGAGAGACCTTCATCCTGCAGTGAATTAATAATGGTTGATGATGATAATGATATTTTATACAATTAATAATCAGATAATGTCTATGATTGATAAATCTAAACCATTCCCTAATTTTAATTAACATAAAGATTTTGATGAATCATAAGATAAAAAAATGTTCATATTGCTTCTTTAGCTTTAATAAAAATGTCCTTGTTTTTAACAGATTGAATGTGAGCTTCAAATAATTATAACTTTGAATAATTTAACTATCACACTTAATTAGCAAATGAAAAAATATATCAATAATTATCACAAAGTATTCATATTATTAGTTACTAACAATAACATCATTTAACTATAAACATCACATGATCACCATTTCTTATGCTTGCTTATAACTGTTATTAAAACAGGCAAAACTCTTTATACATACTGCCACTCAGTGCATCCACTGATTACTCTGTCTTGCACTGAGTGGCAATACTTATGGAGAGTTTTGCCTGTTTTAATATCATTTAACTATGTGGTCATAATGCAGTTTAGCTCAGTCATCGCAAATACATTATTTCATGTTTAATGAAGTTAGTTAATATATGCTTTAAGATAATGAATTCTACTCTATCTATAACTAAACAGTCTTGTTTCTATCTATTTTCTGCTTTACCATATTCTCTTTTGATTAAAGTCATTTCTACTCCCATCAATACATATGTTTTCTTCTAATGGGCAATTAATTTCTTTGTGTATCTATTAAACTTGAATAAATAATCTCTCAAATAGAACTGATCCCAAAAATTTCTTTAAAATACAACATTTGTAAGAAGACACTGAAACATATTCTTATTGAGGAATTAATCTCATAAATTTATAAAATCATTCTTGTATATTCATTCCCCAAATTCATTTAGTTAATTTCAAAGTTGAATTTTAATAAGTGTTAAGATTTATCATACATCACTGTTCCAGTAAAAAATTTCTATCTTACTTCTGCTGCGAAAATCCAACTATAATCTGTCATTACAGCTACCAATGTAAATATATACATACATATACTTTTTATCCAATCTAGCAAACTTGTAAAACAAAATATTCTGAATAATCATAATACTATAGGATTGACAAACACATAACTTTATAGTTAGAAAACTTTATGGAGCATTTTGTTTAAATTGACATATCATTACAAAGTTTAAAATGAAACTCTCACAACATGAAAAAAAAATTAAAAGATCTTTGATTACTTTTATAATATTTTCTTGGTTAAATCTAAGTGTAATATATATGAGTCTTCCATGAAGAAGTATTTTGAGGTATTACTATGATATTAGCATATTACTTATGTGGTATAATATGCCTGTACATGAATATATTCTTTAATCAAGAACTTGAAAGCAGACAGAAAATCTTCAAACTTAACCAGTTATTAATACCTAGATATCTATTTCCTAATCAAAAATTAGATTGTTGGCTGAATTGGCTATAGACCAGCTATCAAAATTTTTTTTCTTATACATTTCTCTCCCTCCTGATAAGATTCCATAAACTATAAAGATAGGTATAGAGTCATGTGGATGAACATACAGTTAGACTAATTTATACATGCCATAACTAGTAATAGATAAAAGCAACTAGTTCTTGTGATAGCAAATAACAATATATCAGTTATAGACATCTCAATTTCTCTACATCTGATGCGATTTGGTTTTATGACAACCAGATTACATTTGAAATCACATACGAATCAATTTAATAAGTTTCTAGTAATGTTCAATAGATGGTACAAATATTAATTTAAATTGTAAAGGACTTCTTAACAAAAATATTAAAATAAAATAAAAAATCCTTTTATTTTATTTGATAATTATTGCACTAAAAAAAAGGCAGTGTTGAAGAAATTTTATAAGCATTTACAATTAATTAAAAGAAAAAGACAATGAGGGATAAAATCTTCATTTCACTTGACAGTTTATAATAACCTTGCTTTTAATATCTTGTAACTACTTTTTAAATAATTATTTCTACCAAATGATTTTCTTCAATGTTTTCCTGAAGGTTTGTGATGATGGTGTTTTAGTTGTATTTATTGATTGGATTATTTCCATCATCTAATATGAGTACTGGATGTCTTTAGAAAAATTTAACTTTATTTAAATATTCAAAATACATTCAACTGTTAATAATAGTACATCAAATAGGTCCGTATATGCACAACATTTTGAGAGATATTATTCTCCCCTCTTCTTCAGGTGTTGCTGACTTGACCAGTGACAGTACTAGCGTGGGAATCAACCTGGAGCCTTAGATTCTTGAGTATTAAACTTTAAGGCAACACTCTAACAAAGTGAACCATCCATAATCAGTACCAATGACAATGCAAATTTCAGGGTGGTTTAATTAAAAAAAAAAGTGTTGAAATTTTTTTACAGGCATTTACAGTTAATTAAAATAGAGAGAAAAAGAAATGAAGAATGAAATCTTATTTTTTCTTGATAGTCTAAGTAATATTAGTTTCTTTAAATTGCTGCCTTCATAAAAACAAAAATCTTGTAATTGATTTTAAACAATTTTATATGTTCTATTTTATTTTACCAAAGACTAAAAAATAATAAATATATATAAAAAATATTTTTTTAAACTTGCTTTCATTTAATTTGAGGACTAATGCATTAAAGAGCAAAAAAAATGTTTTTCTTGAACTACAATTTTGTAATATAATATTAACTCATCTATACACTTTATCACTGTTTCACAATGTTTTAATTACCACCCTCTTTAACAGTTTTGATTGTCCCAGCAATCTTCTTCAGAACAATGTCCATCTTTTATTTAAATATTCCACTGCTTCTTTACCTTCCTTCTCTTTAACATAGTCTATCAAATTCTTAATGTTCTTTATATTCCCCATACATTCAATCATATATATATAAATTAAATGTAAAAGTATAATACCCATTATAAAAAATCTTATAAATAAAACTTAAATAATTAATGGTAAAAGAAAATATAATATTTCTTTTACCGTTAATTATTTAAGTTTATATATATATTGTGACCTTTTAATTAGTTCACCATAATAAATTACAGTAATAAGATGTACTTAATCATCCAAAATTTTAAATTTTAAAAATATAACTGGCACTAATAACTTGATAGATAATTTTAGTAGAGACTGTAAAAGAAATTATAAACATATTATCGTTTATAATTTGTTTGTGATTGGGTTTTTTTTAGGTCTATATATAATTTTTATAATAATATATTTTTTAAAATAATTATAACGTGAAAGCTAAACACCTTCAAACAGATACGCTTTAAAAATGCATTTTTAAAGCGTATCTGTTTGAAGGTGTTTAGCTTTCACGTTATTATATTATCTGTTTACGCTTAAATTTAATATATTTAAAATAATTATAATAATAAAAGATCAATAAATTGGATAGTTTATTAAAGTATTTTTATAAAGTTGAATAAATACATTATTTTATATTTAAATTAAAAGGCTGGATTTAATTACTTTTGAAATATTATTTTTTTTATGTTAAAAATTAAAATGCTCAGTAAATGAGACAACTTTCACATAATATTGGCAGAAATTTTGGATAAAAGTCAGACGATTAAAAAAAAAAAGAGGAGGGCAAAGAAGAAAAAACATAAATGAGGCCAGTAAGTAAATTAAATCGTCAGAAATATTTGGTAAAATTCAGACGATTATAAAGATAATTTTGTGCTATAACTGTAATTTAATTTATATTAGTAAAAATCAAGATAATGTGCGTTGGATAAATAATTATATCATGGAGTAAATAATTAATTTCTTTGTTGGTCAAAGTCATAGTTTGGGAGATCAAATTACAATTCTAAAAAAATGCAAATGCACAAAAAGTTGCCAGTGGATCTTATTATTATGGTGAACAGTCAAACATATAAGGATAATATTGATTAATTTCAAGCGGTTAGAAGTTGGACAATTTTTCACGTAAGTGAAATAGTTTCAGTTATCTATACTTCATTATAAGCTTAAAAGATAATTTAACTTTATGATATAAAGTAAACTAAATTAAAGTCAGAATAGAAATCTTTAAAGAATAACTTACAGAAATGTGGAAGACAAATAATAGGGATAATAATTAAATTGATTTACATTATTAAAAATGATCCTACAATATTTTTTGTAAGAAGATACACGTATAGTAGTGTAAATAGAAATAATTTTGGTAAAGGTTTACTAGAGCAGCCCCAATAAGTTGGCCCTCTATTGTTTAAAATTATAACTAAATTGTTGAAAATCTTACGTATATGCTACTATATTACAATTACATTAAAATTTAATCAATGTAAATCACGTATAAACTACTATATTACAATTGCATGAAAATTTATTCAAATGTAAAAGATAATAAAAAAAAAACATTTATCTTTTTAAGCATAATTATGTCCTATGCATATTAGGAAGTTGGAGAAAAAAGCGGTATTGCTGTGTCTACTCCAGAAGGCAAATTCATGCAGGTATGATTAAAACAAAGCTCTGCTGGTGCCAGATTGGAATTTCAACTTACTCTTTGCTCTCATCCACATATTTTCAATATTCTGGGTGTGTATGCCTTGGTCTTCAGGATGCACGAAATTGTCCTGATGGATGACAACCAAATGCATATACACATCAGTGTTGAGACTGCTGATGCTATTGTATGCAGCCCAGCCATCTGAAATAATGTGTGCACCTGGTAAAATGTACTGCTGTATCAGGCCCTCCAGTGTATCAGACGTCGTGTTTGGAACTTCTGTCAATAAGCACATTCTTGATACTCTTTCTAAGATCCAATGAACTCTTTGTATAGGCCCCTTGTGGTATTTGTGGTGGAAATAATACATTTCATCCTGTAGAATACATCACCAGCGAACGAGCACCGCATTGTTGGCGTAAGGCATAGTTCTTCAGAAGGAGTCTTTGTGCAAGCTTGATGGCCAATTCCGGAGTTTGGATGGCATTCCATAACTGATGCAGATTCCATTCTTCTTCCAGAATAGCAGCAACATTCAAAATTTCATCATCTGGAACTAAACATGTAGCAGCCATTTTTCCCAACTAGAAAACTGTACACGTGTGCGTGTAATTTGTACTGTTGAACACAGAGGGTGTCTTTTTTTTTTTTGTAATGTGCTATAAATGTAGATGGTTTAAATTCTTAAGTTGTAGATAGTTTAAATTCTTAACTTTCAAATAAATTAAAACTAATTCTTTTAATTAATGTCGTGTAATTAATCCAACATTCAAATTCTTTAAAAAGATAAATGTTTTTTTTTTTATTATCTTTCACATTTGATTAAATTTTAATGTAATTGTAATATAGTAGCATATTCGTAAGATTTTCCAACAATTTAGTTATAATTTTAAACAATAGAGGGTCAACATTTTGGGGCCGCTATAGTAAACCTTTATCATAATTTTATGTAACTGACTTATAAATATTTATTTGGAATAGTCAATAATAAATGCAAAAAACTCATAGGAGATAAAATTGTCCCATAGAAAAGAAAACATATATATTAAGAGACATGATGTCAATAAACTGTAATATAAACATAGAAATAAAATGACGAACTTATGTTAAATGGTTTGATCAACACTTTAAAAAAACACTTGAATAGTTATATTTGACATAATCCATTAATCTGCTAAATCCAGTAAATTTATTTATTTCAAATATTGAAGAGGCAATCTATTAGATAATTGACATGGAAAAAAATCTGAACTATCAGCTTTACCTACATATAAATTAATCACCAAGAAAAAACAAAAACAAGAAACTAAATAATAATTTTCTATTCTTTGGATAGGAATTAGATAATGGCTAACTTTATATATATATTTTTTTGTTATGAAGTTAATCTTCATTATGTTAGAGAATTGTTTTATATGTTAATGTTTAAGTTATAATTTTAGATATATTCCAAATGAGAACGTTATAGATGTGAAGTAAATAGAAGAGCGAAATGGGTAAAATAATGTTCTAAGTTTTTATTATAAAATCATATCCAGGTAAGATTAATGTATAATATATTTTAAAATGTAAGTTGATTAGTATAAGATAATGTTAAAGAACCTAGTAATATAATAGTGAAAATAACCAAATGTATGATAATGAAGTGTGAAGAAAAGTAATCTGAAAGGATTAAAAATGGGTGGATGATAAACTATATGATACAATAAATAAACTTGTGATCCCAAGTTAAAAATAAATAAATAAATATTGACTATTGTCAAATTATACTGACACTTTGTTTTGTAGTATATCACCAGGAGATTAGAAAAATAATTAATGGAAAGATAATATTATTATATAGTTATGCTGATTTATTGTATGATGTATGCCTGTGATCCTTTTTACATTTAGATAGGTTGTCATTCCAGGGGATAATCAATATGGTAAATTGTAATTTCCTGAAGAACTGATAAGATCATAATGAGGTTAATCTAAGAGACACCCATATATGTAGGTGGATGTTATAATGTGAGGAATTTCCATAAGATGAAGGTGATCAAATCCACAAGAGCTTAATGGAAAAGCTTGGATATTAAGATAGTATCATGAGGAATAAATGATTACTTGCCATGAGGGCACACCTTATTTGGAAAGGTAAATAAGACCTCCATTGTATATTTGTAGCATTTGAGTCCAGCAGACATCAGTTTCTTATCTACAGAATGTTAATTATAAAAAAAAATAAGGTAGGCATGGTATATAGGTGGATTTATAAAAAGAGTATAATGGTTTATCTAAGTGTGGAAAATTGTTTAAATGGAAAATAAAATGCAAATACAAAACAAAGGTTGCATTAAGTAATTAATTTTAAAGTGACACTATATGAAAATAAAAACAAATGGGATCAATAATGAAAACAAACAAAGAAAAAAAAATGAATGGAATGAGTGATGATCAAATGGTATTGTATCTTTGGTTGTATTATGGGTATTAATTTCATAGATTTTAGGTGATAAAAATAATCACATTCTGACAATATGTGATGTGGTTGTTTTGCATTCATAAGGATAATAATAATATGCATCTTAAATAAGAAATATAGATAAAATATGGAACCTATAGTTAAAAATAATAATAATAACATTATTATTCGCAATGATTCTTGGAAATTGAAAAATAGATTCCTATAAGTTAAAATTTTATTGTTTAGTAAATAGAAGTCAGCGGTTCTCATTATTGTATATAATTGTAATAGTTAAACAGCATTAAGCTGTTGCACATGCGCTTTGCTTAATGCTGTTTAACTATTACAGTTTATAAACATTGCGCTATATAAAATAATTGATTTATATAATTGTACAAATGTTAATGAAATTATATGTGTTATAAATTGTTGTTAGTATACATACTATTTAAAATTCTGTTAATAATTATTGTTATTCTTGTAAATAAACTGATTGAGTGAAGTCTTTGTTTCAATTTGGAATTATTTTCACCACTCTGTCATATCCAAATACACAGATTATTGGGAGTATTATATAGAACAAAACTGATAGATTTAATTGTTTATTAAATTCAATCATAATTACTTGAATGAGATCATTTAATAGCATTATAGTTTTAATTTAAAAATAGTTATATCTTTATAGTCACATGGAAATTTCTTATGAAAGTAAATTTGAATTCATTTCAAATACATTTAGAAGAGTATATGAGTATCAGATATTGGTATGATAATATTTTAGACAATCTAATTAAAGTTAACAGAGTATATAAAACCAGGTAAGTTGATTATTTAACTAACTAAAGTTAAAATTGAAAGCTATATTAAATAATGATTATATTTTAAGATTTATAATAAAAGTAGTTCATTTTATAAGTAGTAGTTACTTATAAGTTATAATTATATTAATTGTTAGAAAACATGATGATGATTTATAATTGGGAATTTATTATTCTTGTTAAAAAGATATACTAATTCTAATGAAATAACTTAAAATATATTATAATGTTAGATGTGGTTATGATTAAGATGGTTGGATCGTAGTAAAATCCCTCTTATTATTCAATTATCTTAAATAGAGAAATTATTAAGTTATCATATTGGAATAAGTAAGAACCTTGAGATGTGCATAAGGTTGTCGTAATTATTATAAAAAATATGAGATTATAATAGATTTTATTAATTTGATGTGATTAATTCAAGATGTCATGGAAAGATATATAGTTTTTTATTATTATTATTATTATTTAAAACCACTCTCTTGTAACTGTCTTTGTAAATCTACCTTAGGAATTATTTGATAGATAATTATAATCAATTGTTGAGTTTCATGAAATAATATTTTATATGATTTATGGTTTAATGTTAGAGCTAGGTGGTAGATAGATTCAAAGTGTATAGTAAGAAACGTGGAGATCCAGAACGGACTGGTTATAATAGAAAGATAGGTTTTTGACACTCAAGTGTTAAGCAATATTATGGCCTAATCTTAAAACAAAAAAGACAAATTAGCAGGTATAATAATTAAATGTTGTTTTTTTTTTATAAAATACACATCTGAAAAGGAAAGGTTACAATATATATATATATCAATGTTTCTTCTTTCTTCTTATCCAAGCTCTAGTTCCAGTATTCCTTATCTTCTTCAAGAAGTATAACTAATCTTTCTTATTGTCAAAGAGGGTGATAATTAAAGCACTGTGAAACAGTGATAAAGTGCATAGATGAGTTAATATATTATATACATTTGGCAATGCAATAAGAAAGATTAATTATTATACTTCTTGAAAAAGATAAGGTATACTGGAAATAGAGCTTGGATAAGAAGAAAGAAGAAACATTGATATATATGAGTGGATGTATGGAGCATATAAAGATCATTAAGAATTTGATAGACTATGTTAAAGAAAAGGAAGGTAAAGAAGCAGCGGAATATTTAAATAAAAGATGAACATTGTTCTGAAGAAGATTGCTGGGGCAATCAAACTGCCAAAGAGGGTGGTAATTAAAACATTGTGAAACAATGATAAAGTGTGTAGGTGACTTAATATTATATTATATACATTTGTCAATGCAATAAGAAAGAGTATTTAACCATAATTTTAGTTGTTATATAGAATTTTAAATAAACTCATGGTCACAAATTAAATAATTCAATTGATACAGCTTGTGCACAGAATAAATACTCTATTATTGATTAAATTAAATAATTTATGAATGCCCCATATTTTTATTTAATTTGATAGACTAATTCACTAAACACAAAAAATATTTTTTTTATTGAACCAAAATTTTGGTTCAAAAAAGAATTATTATTTGTGTTTAGTGAATTAGTTGAGAAATTAAATAAAAAATTTTTTTAAATATATATGTATTGACTTTTTTAAATTTACAAAGTCCACATTTATTGACAAATTTATGGCAAATGTATATTAAATATATTTCTTTTGTGCATGGGCTACCTTTTGCTTTCTTTTACTTAATCCAAATATTACAAAAAATTATTTTCATTTATTTAAGATACACTTATAACAACAAATTCAAGAATAAATATGATCATAATAAATTCAAAAATAAATGAAAACATTTCATGCAGATTTTCATTTCTGCGTGCATTTTATTTGACATTGATGTATTTTTTATTAAATAATTGATACTGTTTTGATAAATAAATTATTATTATAATAAAATATATTATTTTCTTGATTTTATTTACTATTCAAATCACAAATTTATAATAAATATTCATATTTTATTTTTTATCAATTAGTTTTTCTTTTGCTGATATAATGTGATATAGTTACTCCTTTATCAAAGTCAGGAATCTCTCAGTTACTATGCCCAGAGAAATCTGTTAGCCATTTTACTTTCCCTATCCATTCCCCACCCTGTTTCCCATATTCTTCTCTATCCTGCTCCATCCCATTTCCACAACATCATCTTTGTTTGTTCACTCTATAACTTTATATCTAGACCTCCCTCATCTTTTTCCAAGCCCAACATAAAAACCAAGAACCCACTTTCTGTATAATCACTGTGTTTATATTTATTCTCCCACATCTTCATTATTTGTACCCTTTTTGTTTGCAAGTATTTATATTCAATTTGCAGATGCTATGCTAAGTACTATATAGGTCCATCAAGCAAATAGACGGTATACTATATTAGCATTCATTTGCCTTCAACTTTTTCTTATGACTCGATGGCTCATTATTAATAGATTCTTTGCAATCTTTTGGCATTCATTAACATTTCTATGAAAAATCTTATGATTCATTGTATGATTCATAATCCTTGTAAATTCTCAAAATCATCAATATCAATAGAAGACTACTTTGGATATATTATATTCAGAGTTTTAACAAACATTAATATTTCATCCAAAGATTTTCTTTATGCTATTATCGTCTCTTGTATTACTGTTCATCTTATCATTTAAAGATCATTAACAATTTAGTCACTAAAGCATCAGACTCAAGAACTAAAAATTCCTGGACTAAGGCTCAACTCTAATACCTCTGGTGATAACTAAATATCATATAACATCTTGCATTATGAACCACTTGATTACTTTTAACAACAACTGTCTCACTTTTTTGAAGCCATCACAAGATTATAATTTAGCATTGCATTTTCATACAACATCCAATTACTTATTCACTCACCTTACCATTACTATATTGATCAGATGTAAAATCAAAATCTGTGTTTGGATACCTTATACTAAATTATAAAATGATAATATATGTAGAATAAAAATTATAAAATGAATACTGTCAATATATTTTATTAGGCACTAATTTTATTTCAATTGCTCTAGAATTGCATGGTAGATTATATATGTCACCATATCTCACAATAAATATTTTTTTTACCATAAATATTCTTAGCTTCTCTTCAGTATAGTACAATCATTTTTAATAATGAAAAGTGCCTGAAATCTTCAAACTATCTGCTTCAATGTAAGAAAGCAATCATTATAAAGCAGATGCAAAATGATCCGCTCACTGGATTAACATCCATAACATGTACTAACAACATCCTAAAATCTTAAATTGTGATGTCTCACAGTTAGTTCTCCAGTGATAGCTTATTAAAACTAAGTATCATTAATTTTATTAATCAACCTTAGTATCAATGCTCTAAATGCTATTAAATTTGATATTTGCTTGACTGTTCTCAAGCTGCCTTATGAAAACTTTTCCTCTGACAGTTTTAAAACAGATTTCATCCCTGACATCTATCTGAATTTTATTACCTATCGATTTAAAAATAAAATCTCTTATTTCTATTTAAAAATCCATTTTAATTTCTTGAATGCATTAATATTTTACTAGTATTATTTCCTCTAATAAAAACCTATATGGAAAGCATCAAAGAAAACAATAATGTAACTCATTAAAACTGCTTAAATTTTTGTTAGCTTAAATGAATTTTTAGCTAATTAATCAATTGATGTGCTAGTTAAAATAGTTTTTTGGATATCCATTTGTCTTGATCCTAAGCAGATTATGAAAGCAAGCTTTTTCTAATAAGTTGATGCAAATTTATCATTATTCTCAAACACTTTGTTCTTTTTAGCTAACTTTCTCATTTGCTATACTAAACAATTAATGAATATATTTTTCTACACTCCTAATTCTAAACAAATGAAGTTCTTTAAAGAATTCATGTTATCAAATTTTAGAGCCATTAGTCAAATTAATCCAAACTTTACTTAAAAAACTGTTTTCCATAAATATTGTTAGAGTAAAGCAACCATAGAATATGCTACCAAACAGCAGACAAGATAATTATTTTTTTTCAATTAAAGAAACCGCAGGTATTCTTTATATCCAGTTCTGGAAATAATCAACTCAAAAAACTGAGGTTAACATAACAAATTCCTTTGCCAGCATACATTAATTATGAAAGAAAAAATAAAATACCTCTCATATTTTCCAAAGAAATCAAATTTGAAAAAAAATTAAACCACCAAGTATTCAGACACAGTGCTATTTGTGTAGGCTAACTAAATATTAAGTACCATAAATAAGAATCAAGATTTGGATGACTGACTTCTTCAATATGACCACGATTATCTTGGACATTCTAATAGTACCATCTTTTGTCCCAATATTAGAGGGAAAAACTAATTAATAATGATAATTAAGATATATAACCAATTTGTCTACACTATATATTATTTTAATAGCAATTCTCAAATGATTTTTTTCTTTTTTAAATTGTTATAATGAAGTACAATAATTTTGAAAATTAGATAAAAATAAAAATAAAATATTTTTTAAGAGATTGACAATCAATACTATGAGACTAATTGAGAGAAAAAATTAATTTAGCTTCATATTTTCTTTTTGAATACTTATCACAATGTAATGTAATAGTGATGTCATTTTAGATTAATGGAGTTGTAATTAATTTACTTCTATTAATATATAAATTATTTTTATAAAAAAAGATTTAGAATAACATTCCAGTAATATGAATTTCATATTCTTAATTTGGTAGTGGAGTTCAACAACTATTGAAATTTCATTTTAAAAAATCATATTCATAAAATAATTTTATTTCTAATAGCTCCAAATATAAAATTCACAAATTATGAAAAAATACAACTTAACAATAATATTAAATTAAAATAAAACAAGATATAATAGAATATTCTGATGAATCATACACACAGTCTCATAAACATACGATAAGGCTGCCACATTCATGGCAATTGGTTTCAAGACATTATATACTAAGTGGATAATAAAATAATTTTTCAAAATTTATGTATATAGTAAAAACATTTTAATGCACACACATGCATAAATAGAAAGAAGGTATTATGTATATATATACAATTATAAAATATTTCAATTTAAATGAAAATAATTAATACAAATACAATAGATAAAAGAAACTTCCAAAAAAATCTCTTTTTATTGTTCTTAGAAAATTCCAATCTCTTTTCTGATTGAAGTTTTAATTTTTTTTAAAATTATTTGTAAAAGAAAACTAAAAGATTTTTAGAGAAATTTTTCAAAACTATTAACAGTATTACAAGTTGTCTAAAAAAGACAAAAGCCAGATCTAAACAATTTCTTCTACTATCTTAATTAAATTTCTTTAATATGATTAAAGTAATTTTCAAAAGAAATAAAAAAAAATTTAAACATAAAAAAAAAATCATTTTTAAATTTATATAATTACAATGTTATTAAAATTGTATCTATATTTTATACACATTATTTGCATAATCGTTATGAAAAATTATGATTATAAAATGCAAAAGATGCATTATTTAAATAACAATATAAGTTTAAATTATTTTTTTTTTACTATTTTTTTATTATTTTTTAGATATATTTTTGTCAATAGCGATTAAGCAAATCAGTGTATGATAATACTATGAATGCAGTAAGCCAACTGTACTCTAATTTATTGATGTATATATATGGGGGGAGGGTGTATAAATATATATAAATTATTTATATACAAAAACAGAACCTTCTAAGCTCACAGCAAGAGGGAGTAAAGTGATTATCATCCATGGCTGAATATGGTAAATCATATCCAAAGGATTACTAAGGCCTAAAAAAATTAAAATAATACTTAATACATAAAGTATGCCAATGTATATATTGCATAGAAATGTAAATATAACTAAACTTAATATAATTTAAAAAGCGGTCATATAACATAGAAATCTGATTGTAATTTGTAAAATTAATAATATTACATGAATGCATAAAGACAAAAAATATTTCCCAAACTAAATATTTTTAATTTATATAATATATATATTATTGTTATTATTTTAAGTATCTATTATAATATTCTCATAGATGAAATACACAGCCTGTCCATTAAAGTAGAAGGACTTGCTATCTTAATATATATCTGAGCACTTGTAGCATATATGTGTAGAGATGGTAATCTGGACCAACTGATGATTGCTGGTTTAGCATGAAATACGTATATTGGTGATTATTTATCTTTTCAACATATGTGTGTTCAGGTGTATCAGTGTTATGAGATAGTGTTGAGAGTGGTGGGTCATGTGAAAGTCTGGGCTCATACCCTGTCTATTACATATATTCTCATAATAAATGTTTAGAAAATTTCAGATTGAAGAATTAACACAATAATTTTCATATAAAATTTAAAAATTTTTCTTACCGTTAAATTCCAAAAAAAAAAAAAACGGCTTTAAGTTTGAAATATTTTGTAAATATTAATTTACAAATATGAATGAAAAAAATAAATAAATTTGTAATAATTTTAATAAAAGATTATATAATCATACAGATAAATAGAATTTTAAGAATTAATGAAATAAATAAAAATAATCAAATGACTTTGGGTTCATATAAAATTTGAGTACTGGAAGTGGCAAAAATAGAATCCGTCCAAGAATTTTATATATTACTGATAAATATTATTACAGTTTTATACATTAATTGTGTTTCATTAATATATATATATATATATCATTCTATGTCAAATATAAATAAAATGCAACAAAACATTCACATGTAGCATATATTTTATATACACTTAGTCTCTAAAAATCAGTTTATTCAAAGAATCTCTTGTTACATTTATTGACACAATATTTTACTGGTAAAATATAAAATATTTCATATTATAGTAATCAATAAAAATATTATATTGATTTTTGAAAATTTTTTTTTTACTTTGTGTTTAAATCTTCCTTTATAAACATA
This sequence comes from Epiperipatus broadwayi, assembly GCA_028023455.1. NCBI lineage: Eukaryota > Metazoa > Onychophora > Udeonychophora > Euonychophora > Peripatidae > Epiperipatus > Epiperipatus broadwayi. Next base: position 3,143,405 of record JAQFVV010000143.1, on the reverse strand, counting down.
ACTGTAATTATATATATATAATTCAAATAGATCAATAATATAATAAAATATATTATGTATTGTGTAGTTTTGAGAAAATTTTGCAGACATTAAATTAGAATTAACCAACATATAGCAATCACTTTTATACTAATGTTTACACAAAATTTTAACTGTTCAAAGTTATACAATTTCTGGGATCCAATAAAGCTTAAACTTTCAATGAGATGAAAAAACTCAATTCTAATCAAGTTCTTTTAATTAAAATTAATGCAGCACAATGACGTTTGTAAATCTTGTTAAGTATTTATTTAAAACTTCCACTCAATGGCGATTTCTGGCTCACATCAGAAGTATTGCATCAAAAATTATAGCTAGACTCTGAATGTTAAGCTGATGTTGGACTTAGCAATAGTACTATATAGAAATGAGAACTCATTACTGGCACAATATGTGACAATGAGATTATGTGATGAATTTTTTTTCACACATATATATGCTGAATTCATGGTCTAATTGACTTTGTGTCACTTGCAATTTAATAGAATCATTCAAAATCCTAAAACTGTCAAAATATCTAATACTGATACAAAATTCAAAATAAAGCTGCGATAAAAATTGTGATATAAAATAATACATTCAATATATAAAAATTCTAAAAGGTTATTTATTTTGTTAAAAATTAAATACTGAACTTATAATAACATCGCAGAAATCTAGACTATAAATAAAAAATACCAGATCATTGACAATAAAAATAATAATCAAAATACCAGGTGTGAGTAATAATTATATATGAAGAATCTCAATTCACAGAGGCAAAACTCTCCATACAGTAAGTAGCACCACTCAGTGCAAGCCAGAGTAATCAATGGATGCGTAGAAGATTTGTGGATAAAATCCCTATCTACTGTCCACTCAGCCAATATCCCCAAACTAATTTCTAGCTTGTGGCTTCAATCAGTGAGGTGCCTTGGATCTGAGAACACTGCACCTAGAACTTAGGATCTAATGCCACCTTTCACTTTTTTAGCTAACTAGAAAGCTTTGAATCCAAAATGAAAACACAATAATGTTTTCAAGCTAAGTTCATTAGCTTGTATAGTTGTATAGATCTGAACTCAGTTTAGCATTCACACTTTTTGGTGTCTTTGGTATTCTAAGATCACTTGATCACCGTTTCTTATGCCTGCTCATAACTGTCTTTAAAACAGGCAAACTCTCCATACAGTAATGCCTCTTAGTGCAAGCCAGAGTAATCCAATGGATGCCAGAAAGCTTGTGCATAAAATCCCTATCTAGTGCCTACTCATCCAATATCCCGAGACCAGTTTCAGGCTTGTGGTCTTCATCAATGAAGAACTTTGGATCTGAGAGCATTGAACCTAGATTTTATGATCTAATGCAACCCTCCAGCAGTCACCTTTTATCTCTATTTAACTATAAAACTATTAGATTAAAATTGAAGACACACAATACTATTTTCAATCCAAGCTCATTAGCATATGTAGTCATATAGGTCTGAACTCAGTTCAGTATCCATACATTCTGGTGACCTTGGTTCTTTAATAACCATAGCCATCACTATCCTATTAGCCCGCATTGGTGCTAAACCACAAAATATCACATAATCACAGTTTCTTATGCTTGCTCATAACTGTCATTAAAACAGGCAAAAATCTCAATACAGTAGTGCCTCTCAGCGCAAGCCAGAGTAATCAACGGATGCCAGAAGGCTTGTGCATAAAATGCCTATCTAGTGCCTACTCACCCAATATCCCCAGACTAGTTTCTGGCTTATGGCCTTCGTCAGTGAGGAGCTTTGGATCTGAGATCACTGCATCTAGATTTTAGGATCTAATGCAACCCTCCAGCAATCACCTTTTATCTCTATTTAACTATAAATCTATGAGAATGAACTTTAAAAACACAATAATATTTTCAATCCTGCCTAATTGAATAGTGGTGGCTATGGTTATTAAAGAATCAAAGACACCAAAATGTATGGGAGTGAACTGAGTTCAGATCTATATGACTATATAAGTTAATGAGCTTGGATTGAAAATATTATTGTTTTCAATTTCATTCTCATAGTTTTGTAGTTAAATAGAGATAAAAGGTGGCTGCTGAAAGGTTGCATTAGATCCTGAAATCTAAGTGCAGTGCTCTCAGATGCAAAGCTCCTCACTGACGAAGGCCACAAGCCAGAAACTAGTCTGGGAATATTGGATGAGTAGGCACTGGATAGGGATTTTATGTGCAAACCTTCTGACATCCATTGATTACTCTGGTTTGTGGTGAAAGACACTACTGTATGGAGAATTTTATCTCTTTTAATGACAGTTGCTCAGTGTAAGAAACGATGATCATGTGATGTTTAGTGGTTTAACACTAATCCTACCTAATAGAATAGTGGTGGCTATGATTATTAAAGAACCAAAGACACCAAAATGTATAGGTACTAAACCGAGTTCAGACCTATATGACTATATAAGCTAATGAGCTTGGATTGGAAATATTATTGTTTTCAACTTCATTCTCATGGTTTTGTAGTTAAATAGAGATAAAAGATGGCTGCTGGAGGGTTGCATTAGATCCTGAAATCTAGGTGCAGTCCTCTCATATCCAAAGCTCTTCACTGATGAAATCCACAAGCCAAAAACTAGTCTGGGGATATTGGATGAGTAGGCACTAGATAGGGATTTTATATGCAAGCCTTCTGGCATCCATTGATTACTTTGGCTTGCACTGAGAAGCACTACTGTATGGAGAGTTTTGCCTCTTTTAATGACAGTTATGAGCAAGCATAAGAAATAGTGATCATGTGATGTTTACTGGTTTAACACCAATCCTGCCTAATAGGATGGTTATTAAAGAACCAAAGATACCAAAATGTATGATGACTGAACTGAGTTCAGACCTATATGACTATATAAACTAATGGGCTTGGATTAAAAATATTATTGTCTTTTCCAATTTCATTCTCATAGTTTTGTAGTTAAATAGAGATAAAAGGTAGCTGCTGAAAGGTTGCATTAGATCCTAAAATCTAGGTGCAGAGCTCTCAATCCAAAGCTCCTCACGGACGAAGCCATAAGCTAGAAACTAGTCTGGGGATATTGGATGAGTAGACACTAGATAGGGATTTTATGCATAAGCCTTCTGGAATCCATTGATTACTCTGGCTTGCACTGAGGTACTACTGTATGGAGAGTTTTTCCTGTTGTAATGACAGTTGTGAGCAAGCATAAGAAACAATGATCATGTGATGTTTAGTGGTTTAAAACCAATCCTGCCTAATAGGGTAGTGGTGACTATGATTATTATAGAATCAAAGACACCAAAATATGTGGGTACTGAACTGAGTTCAGACCTATATGACTATATAAGCTAATGAGCTTGGATTGAAAATATTATTGTGTTTTCAATTTCATTCTCATGGTCTTGTAGTTAAATAGAGATAAAAGATGGCTGCTGGAGGGTTGCATTAGATCCTAAAATCTAGGTGCAGTGCTCTCAGATCCAAAGCTCCTCAGCGACGAAGGCCACAAGCCAGAAACTAGTCTGGGGTTATTGGATGAGTAGGCACTAGATAAGGATTTTATGCAGAAGCCTTCTGGCTTGCGCTGAGAGGCACTGTATCCTAAGATCTAGGTGCAGTGCCCTCAGATCCAAGGCTCGTCGCTGATAAAAGCCACAAAGTAGGAACTAATGTGAGGATATTGGATAGTAGACACTAGATAAGGATTTTATGCACAAACCTTCCTGCATCCATTGATTACTCTGGCATGTACTGAATGGCACTATAGTATGGTGAGTTTTGCCTCTGAAAAACAGCTTGGGTGTAATGTTTGATAGTTTAGAATCTCAATTCCCAATACTTTTTCATTCTTTACCACCAAATTCATATTTTCTGTAAAAACTGAAAATTTTTTAAAAGTTCAGGTATCAAAAAATATTTATAGAGAACCTGAAATTAAATAATAAGCTACTTTATAACATTTCAGTCCAAAGTTAATAAAACTTAATGTTTCAGATGAATAAATATATATTGCTTAGATAATTTTCCTTCAATTCTTTAAAAAAAGTTAAGAAATAATAACATTTCTTAGTGATTGTTGGAAAGATCACAGATTAAAATGTTCCAAAATTAAAATGATAGTTATATTAAAAAATAAAAAATTTCACGTTCGTATTTTTAGAAGTAACTGCTATTAACACTGATTAAAACTGTCGATATGAATTTTCAAGCTATTTATCACTAAGGCATGAAATTCTCTTAATGAACTTTTTGTGAATACCAATAAATATGAATCTATAATCTAAAATAGTCAATTATTATTGAACTTTTGCAAAATACATGTGCTAGGTTCACTAAACGGAATAATTCTGACTGGTTCTGACAGCAATTGTGTAATAAGTGATGAACATTTCTCTATTTGGTTAAATAATAAAACAAATGTGAAGTTTCATAAGGCAATTAGATATGTAAAGCAGAAGTTTGATGAAAACAAAAAGATTTAAGAATGGATGATAAATTTAAAAAAATAATCACTTTTTAATTGTGATAATTTTAGAACTTTTTTTGATGTATTGAACATTCATACAAACTACAAAATGTTATCATAATACTATTAAATCAGTGGATAGCATTCATTTACATGATAATGATATTTTGAATAAAATCATCTTTTGATTAATGATATAAAGAATTTAGATGATTTTTTAAATAATACAGTATATCCAATTTATGAAATTACAGATTTGCTCAAAAAATATATAATTGATGAAAATAATTTTATAAATAGACTACTCAGATAATCAAAATACAATGATGATATGTCAGTTTCCTAATTATTGAATTTTTTTAAGTTTGTATAGATCCATGAAATTATTCTATATGAATCTTCTACTATTCCAATTTTAAAAATGAAGGGATAGAAAATATTATAGTAATGATCGTAGATTATCTCTGATATCTACTGAAGTAAAATATTTCCATAAATTTATTAAATAGACTATTTCCAGTCGTATATGAATAATTAACAAAAACTCAGTTTTCAAGAATCAAAAAGCATTGTAGACAGATTTTTGTTGTCAGGAAAATGAATTTAAACTCATATGAAGTTAATTGCTGTTCTCACTATAATAGAATTATACCACTAGTACCTGGTAGCATGAAAGAGAGCATTAATACTGATAATGGAAAATAAAAACTGGTGTTAAATAGAAAAGTGTACTAAGTCCTATTTTGTTTTGTATTCTTATAACAGTGATCTTTAGAACAGCTTATAAGGGTTTCATGAATAGGCATCATGATGTGGTATATAACTGATAATTGAGTTTTTAATCTGAACTGATAAAAAGCTTAAATAAAAGCTTCATTTTGTTGTTTTTAAATTTGTAGATGCTGAAGACTGTTTTAATCTTTCCAATTTAAAGGATGATCTACAGGATGTTAGTGATTTGAAATTCAATCTATAAAATCTTTAATAAATGGCATTCAAAAATGCAGATATTTATCAACTGGGAACAAAGAAAATTTTCAAAATTTTTTAGATTGGATAGTTACATACTCGAGAATATATAAGGGGTTTGAACTCATCCCCTATATATTACATATTGGAGTGTAGGTATGAAAAAGCCTGTACTGTAGAAAAAATTCATATATTAAAATATAGTGCTGTAAGGTCTGCCCATCCCTCATATATGTATGTAAATGGATTATGTCATGTACATGAGGGGTCAGATTGACTTACGGTCAACATGAGTAGGATGAGAAGGTTGTCAATGTGGGTTTTGAGCATTCCATCATCAGCTTTTCAATGAAATGGATGGCTGAAAAATTGTGGGGTGGATTGAAGCCTGTCCATTAAAGTATGAAGATTGGCTATCTTAATATAAGCTAAGCAATGATTGTACATATGTGTGATGATAATCTTGCCCAACTGACAAATGCTGCTTTACCACAAATGTTGGTGATTATTTATCTTTTTGACATGCATGTGATCAAGTGTGTCAGCAGTATGAGATAGCATGGATAGTTGAGGATTATGTGAAAGTCTCAACCCCCTATATATTAATTACATATTGGAGTGCAGGTATGAAAAAGCCTGTACAGTAGAAAAAATTCATATATACTTGAGAATGTTGATCTATTTAAAAAACTTTGTAGCTTTTTGGTAGAAAAGCACATTTGAATGTTGAAATACATCATAGATTTCTAATATGCAATTGGTGCATTTAACACTTTTCAACCCATATGCTTCATTAGTTTAAATTAATTAGATTAATTGTATGGACATGAATTACAAAGCTTCTTTAACATAATATAAAAACAATGGAAACATTTGATTTAAAAATATTCTGTAAAATTCTGAAAATACAGTGGCAAGGACAAACAATAGGCTTGCTGAATATATAATACTGAATTTATTATTGTAACAGTTCATATTCAATGAACTGGCTATCTTAAATAAATAAATAGTAACATGTTTTCTTTAAAAAAAATTATAACTTTCCACTGACAATCATATACCTTTAACATTACAAAGATTTTCTTAAAGATACTTTAAAGAATTGATTCAGTATTTAATTTATATAGTTATCACCAAAATCACATCAAACTTTTTATTTTTTATCTTTTCCTATCTCTTTTGTTGTTGCTGTTATTTTCTGGAGTTATAATGACCATATTCTCTGGTTACTAATGAAGTTATATTAAGTAAGACATGATTCATCATCATCAACCATTATCAATCCACTGCAGGATGGTCTCTCCAAGTTCAATCCATCTTCTCTGATCTTTAGTTTCTCTTCTCGTCATCACCCCTGCACACTTTCTTATTTCATCCATCTGTCTCACATGTGGTTTCTTTCTGGTTCTTTTTACAATCTCTTGGAATCCAGTTTAGTATTTAAATTTTCCATCTATTATCATCTCTTCTAGCAGTATGTCCAGCCGAACTACACTCCAGTCTTTTACTTTTTTCAATGAGGTCAGTAACACCTGTTGTTCTCTTACCCATATATTAAATTTTCATTCTCTTCTTTTTATTCCTAATATGCATCTTTCCATACTTCTTTGAGTGATCTGAAGTCTCTGTATTCCTCTTCTATTAAGTATCCAAGTCTCAGGTCCATAGTAAGAATTGGTAAAACACATTTATTAAAAACTTTCCTTTTCAAACACATAAGCATATTTCCTTTTAGTATCACATTATTTCTACCAAAAGCACTCCAATACCAAGTTTAATTCTATGATTAATTTCATCCATTATGTTTCCATCTGTATTAATAAACTGACCAAGGTATTTGTAACTGTTAAGTTCTTCTAAGTCATCATAATCAATCTTTATTTTCATATTTTGAGAAAATCCGTTGAACATTACTTTAGTCTTTTTAACATTTATCTTTAGTCCTACTTTCATCTGATAACTCCTGCAACATTTCCTGCAGATCTAAAGCATTATTTACAACAACAACTACATCATCTGCAAAATCTAAATGATTTAAATAAACTCCATTTATTCACTCCTTTAGCTTCCCATTTTAATCCACAAAATACTTCTTGCAGCACTGCTGAAAAAAATTTTGGAGATATTGAGTCACCCTGTCTTAGACCATTTTCAATGTTGACTTTCCTAGAATCATTATGTAATCTAATTGTAGCTGTTGCATTTTAACATGTTGCACTTTTGCATGGTTACATGTAGGTATATATATTTAAAAGAAATATTCCAAATATTTAGCATGTTAATATTATTGTAAATATGATAATAAAAAAATTCTGATAAAAATAAGGCTATTTATATTCTAATATTAGCATCAAAAATCTTGTGAAGTGCATCTATATATTTTGAAAACAAATCAACAATACTTTTCATCTGATAATTTTACCCAAAACTAAAAAAAAAGTTATATACAAAATTAAACAAATGTGAATTTAACAAAATACTAAAGTTTTATTATATAAAACTTTTCAAAGTTTCTCTTTGATGTTTGTTTTATCCAAAACAAAATTACAACTTCAATATGATTGTGATAACAAGCTGAGAGTTGCACACAATGATAAATTGCTCATGGACCCTTATTTGGATTCAATAATGCTGATATTCATATAATTATTCCTACTTCTGAAGAATTTATAATTGCAAAATAAGGCATTAGGATAAATGCACATAGTTTCAAAATATGAATTATCCAATGTTTCAGAAAAATTAAATTTATACTTTGAAATTTTCTTGCGTGTGTTTTGCCATTGTTTAATTGAAAAAAAAAAAAAAAACAGAAAAAAAAAAAGATTACCAATGTCTAAGAACTTATTTAAAAATGAATAAAATAATATACACAGAGATTTCGTAACTTGTAATAATTTGAGTCAATTTGAACTTTTAGAAAATATATCACAACATTTTAGTCAAGCAAGTTAAAAAACAAACCTTTGGTATTGAGAAAATGTTTGTTATTGACAAAAGCATTCAAATAAAATCTTCAAATTTCTTTCTAAACTCAAATATCACAAACCATGTTAAACATTTACTAAGTGACGACAATAATCACAATCCAGTTGAATGTGGTACTTCCTGTTTTCTAAGGCAATGAATGTGTTATTATTGATTCTAATAATATGAAAACACTAAACTTTGGATGAAGTATTAATAACTTTATTCAAAATAATAATAAATTGTATTTATTTTGAATAATGTTTTGATGTTTATAATTGATAAGAGATTTTGTTTCTAATAAAAGCTTTTCATTTCTTTCTTCAGGGGGGTGTAATCGTTAATGTTAAAATTAACAGTTATTAGATTTATTTTATTAATATGAAACTGCAGCTGACTGAAGCTATTGTGTAGCTTGAAGATTTGTTCTATATTTTATTAGACTATAATGGTGACTTACTTGCATTTTTCTTTAAGCGACATCTTATCTACAATAGCTATTAAAATTTTCCAAATGAATTTTCCAGTCTGAATAATGATTAGCTATTATAGTGTAAAAGATTTTCTAACTTTTAGTCTTGTGTACATATAACATCTGTTTGATTGTTAAAAGTGATTTGGCTGAGAATAGTGAACTTACTCCGCTATACTAATAATTTAATAACAGTCCATTCAGATGATGATAACAAATGGGTTTATACTTGTTTCCATGAAGAATGCTTCCAATGTTCTTTTTGTTTTTGGCTAGTTTATAATTATTAGGAATAAAATTATGCTTAAAATAATCTTAAATTAAGATACTGTAGTTATTTCAACAGTTTTTATAGGAAGAGAATTCTTTATTTTAAATACTTTCTTTCTACTAGTAGGTTAAATTATTCAATTAGCAGTAATAGTTTTTATAGGAAGAGAATTCTTTATTTTAAATACTTTCTTTCTACTAGTAGGTTAAATTATTCAATTAGCAGTACTAGTGATGATTCTTATTCATCAAAAAATACTTTTTTGATAAATCATACAATTCTCTAATCAATTCCCAATATTTCAACTATATTCTATAGACTTTCTCATAAGGCTCATTAATTACTGGGAGAAAAACAACAAATTAGAGTTACATATTAAACAACCATTTATATTCAAACATATATTGTATATTCTACATTTTGTAAAAGAATGCAGTATACATTTAAATTAATATTATACAAACTCTACATACTTCTGTTTTAATATCTTCCTTGAGAAGACTATGTTACAAAAATAGTTTTATACAAAATCTTTTTTAAAAATTAAATCTAAATTTATTATTTATTTTTAATTCTAATTACTAGATATATTATCTTATCAGGATAATATCAAGAAACAATATAACTTTAAATATAATCTTGAGATAATTAAAGTCCTATATCCAAATGTATAATTAAACTTATTATTAATATATTCTATTCAACTTAAGCTTTAAGTTTTTTATGCATAGATTCTCTTTTATTCTTCTTTTTTTATAATATTTCATATTTTCTAATATTTTAATTATAAAATGACCCTCCTCCCATCTTCCCTCTCTCTCTCCTTTTCTCTCTTGCCTATTTAAATACCAGTGGATTCTTATTTCTAATATGGAGCTTCAATCTTAACTTATTCTTTGTCATTCCTACATAATCTATCTTAATTGCTTTCTTTTCCCAAACTCTTTTTAATCTATTTGAATTGTCTTCCTTTTTAAAAGTAAGCATATTAAGCTAGCAACTACTCAGGGGATATTGGATGAGTAGGTATTAGATAGGGATTTTATGCACAAACCTTCCTGCATCCATTGATTACTCTAGCTTACACTAAGTGGTACTACTGTATGGAAAGTTTTGTCTTTGTGTAGTTTTGTCTTGATAGAGCAGGCTTAACAGGCTAGCGGTCTTTAGTTGTAATCTTTGCTTGAAACAATACTATCACTAATGAGTCACTTTGGAACAGGATTTGAGGCAGAAATTTATTAGGCAAAGATTGTATGTTCAAACAGCCCTATTTAGAGACTCCTCTGGATTACCATGGAAATGAAAGGAATCTAAAAAATGTAGTCTAAAAACGGCCTATCTAATACAGTCTGACTAGATTGTCATACCTGGGAATTATTCATTAAGGTAGTAGACATAATAATAGTGGTAGAATTAAAGCTAAGTATTGTAAATATATTTTTTTTTCCTTTTAAATATAGTTATATGATTTACGCAAACTTTACTGGATACAAACTCTTTAAGATCAGAAGAAAAAACAGCACTGATGGTTAAGAAGTGGACAAGATTTAAGATCAATAAAGATGTTCTTAATGAAACTCATCTTTCATAAAAAGAAAACTTAATAGAAAAGATAGATGGCTACAATTTTTTTTTTTGAAAAGGCAGATCAGTTAATGACAGGAAAAAGCATGATGTTAGATTTGCTGCAAAGTCTAACTTACTATCTTCTATTCTTAAAATTGCTTAAAAAATAATAAAGATTAGTGCATATACTCCTATATTAGATTTAGAAGATTCAAAGAAAAAAGGTTTTATTCTTAGCAGATAACATTATTATAGAAATAATATTAAAATATTGAGTTTTTCTTCTTGGAAGACTTTAATGCACATGTCGATACAAATAGTAGATTTTGGTCCAAAGTTTCTGGAAGTAACAGTATTGAATTTCAGAAATGATTCTCTTTTATAATGTCTGTGATATGTTGAACAAGCAGAATGAGCATTTGATCAATTTTTGAATAATAATACAAGAATTAAGTTGATAGATTTACTTAGTTTTGGTTAAAGATTTCCAGATTACTAAAGTCAAAACAGTTCTTTGTAATCTTAAAAATAGAAACGCTGCCGGTTCTGATGAAATATCTAGAGAAGTTTCATGATGTGATAGTGATATATTGGCTTCAAAAATATTGGAATTTTTTTAACAAAATATGGACTCATTAAATTGTATCATATGACATTAAAAATGCTTCTATTGTTGTCAAGTTTTAAAAATAAAAAAATAAACAAAATTGCAATAATTAGCATGGAATATCATTATTATTCAGTATAGCAAAGGTACTTTCAAGAATTTTGTTGAATAGGTTGTTTTCAATCAAAAATGAATAATTATCCGACGGTGTGGGTTTAGAGAATAAGCACTACAAAAAATGTCAGGAACAAAAGAGTAATTCATACATTGCTTTTGCTAATTTAGTCGAGGCATTTAATTCAGTTAAACGGTTTATAGTGTTGTTTAAAACTGGCTGGCGGTCCGTCAAAGATTATTCAAATTATATGGTTTCTATCTGATAGAATGAAAGAACATGTTATTAATACCATAGAAAATCTAAGGCATTTGAAATGAAAACATAGTAAACAAGAATGTGTACTTGTTTCAATACCATTTTCTATTTTTATAGTTAGCTTAATGAAAAAGAGATAAAGATGTGATACAGTTTGATGATGAACTTTTTAATTAGAATCAATTAAAAGCAAAAACTTGAACTTCATTTTTCTGAGGATTTTAGATTCTAAGTATGTAATGAGTGTGCTATATTTTCTAGCACAAAAGATGATTATAACATAACATAGTATGAACTTAATTTAATAGTTAATGTTCAACAAACTAAAATTCTTTATCAGCCAATGATGGAGGAAAATCCTCAACAGCTTTTAGTTTAGACGGTTATCAATTTTCTGACTGTAAACCAATTTAAATATCTTGGTAGTCCTATAAATAGAAAGATAGGCTTAGATGCTAAGACACAGCACATATTCCAATATGTTTCTATTGATTACAGTAAGATAAAAGAGGGTTGGGTACTTCATCATGGGAAATAACTACTATAATTAAACTATATGTATAAAGAGCTATTATTTTATCTGATTTATTGTATGGAAGTGAGACTTGGATATTCCATTGATACAATATAAAGTCATTAGAAAAATTTCATTAAGGATACCCTGTAAAATTTTAAAACATACAATGGCAGGATCACAAAACCAATTAATATGCTCTTCAACTTGCTAAATGTGATACTATAAGAACCCTTATTGTAAAATCACACTTTTATTGGATTGGACATATAAAAAAAATAAACATTATAAAACTTCCTAAAAAGATTGGTTTTCATGAGAGAGAAGCAGATCCCGTTCATGTTATTTCGAAAACATTCTAAAAAAATGCAATGCTGATTATTTCCATTGAAAAAATAGGGCAGAGAATAGAATACATTGAAGAGCTACAATTACATATGGTGTGGAAGTTTTCTACAGAAGAAGTTAAAACACAGCATCTACTGAAAGGAGACCCTTTGATTCCTCTTGGAGGCCTTAAAGGAACCGAGCAGGGCAAATTCCTAATGTCCACTCCATACGTTCTTGTCGTTGCAGCTGTTATTACTATGTGATTATTCATATAGTATACGAACATGGATGGGCTGCTCACCAACACGCATTAGCCAGCGTGGTGAGTTTATTGACTTTTTACCTCTGAGTTTAAGATCAAGAAACACCATGGTCTTTCTTCTCAGTGCCGGATAAGGCAGAATGAATGTTTGTGTAAATGATAAATATTTTCCCAATACATATATACAATTATGACAAACAAAAATAAAGCATGGCCCTTATTCCCAGGAGGCTGTAAAGTCACCAACCAAGGCAGCGGTTGGTGGCTGAAGGTGGAGGGTGCTAAAAATTCCCTGATTGCGGACCCAGGCTGCCATTTGATGACGACTTTTTATTTAGGTACTTACAACTGCAGATCACTTTCAAGTGAAGGAAGATTGCAAGAATTAGAAGAAGAACTGTCTTATATTAAATGGGACATTATTGGACTTTGTGAAGTTAGAAGAAAAGGAGAAGAAACAATTGATTTAAAAAGTGGACATATACTCTATTATAAAGGCACACATATTGGAAATACAAGTGGAGTAGGATTCATTATAAATAAAAAGTGGAAGAACAATATTGTAGAGATTGATGGTGTATCGGATAGAGTGGCAAGATTAATTATACAACTTAATAGCAAATACCAAATGCAGATAATTCAGATTTATGCCCCAACAAGTTCTCATAGTGATGAAGTAGTAAAAGATTTTTATATGGATGTACAAAAGGTTTTTGATCAGAGTAAACAACATTTTAAAATTGTTATGGGAGACTTTAATTCTAGAATTGGTAGACAAATGAAAGATGAAATTCCTGTAGGTAATTTTGGTTATGGTAATAGAAACGAGAGAGGACATAGACTTGTGGAGTTTGCAGAAAAAGAAAAACTTTATATTATGAATTCATTTTTTGAGAAAAATGTTCAAAGGAAATGGACATGGAAGCATCCAAATGAAGGTACAGCAGAATTGGATTATATTTTGACTAACAGAAAATACATATTTCAAGATTGTAATGTTCTTAATAAATTTAACACAGGAAGTGATCATCGATTAGTAAGGTGTAAATTACGTGTTAATGTAAAACTAGAGAGACAAAAATTATTAAGAAAAACAATATTTACAGTTGATATTCCTAATCTTCAGAAACATTCTAATGAATTTAAATTAGAACTTACAAATAGGTTTCAAGTGTTAGGAGATTTTGAACATGATTCAGATTTGAATGAAATTAATATGAAAATAACGGATACACTTTTAAAAACTGCAACAAACATAGCTGGTAGAAAAAAGCAGCAATTGACTAATAAAATTTCTACTGAGACTAGAGAATTTATGAAGAAAAGAAGGAATATGAAGATATACAAAAATGATGTATTAAAAAGAATTGAATATCTCGAATTTTGTAAATGGTACGGAAAAGAGTTGAAAATGATATAAGAAAGTATAACTGTGAAATAGCAAGGAAAGCTGTAGAAGAAAATAAAAGTCTCAAAAATGTTAAACAACATTTTGGTATTGGTAGGAAATTTATATCTGCAATAAGAAAAAAAGATGGAATTATTACTAAAAAGAGAGATGACATCATGAAATTGGTAGAAGATTTTTATCAAGAATTATATAGTAATAAAGAACAAGTACCTCCTATATCTATTACATCTTCCGAATTGCCCAGAATTTTAAATGAAGAAGTGAGACATGCAATTAAGTGTATGAAGAAAGGAAAGGCTCCAGGAAATGATGGAATTATAATTGATATATTAAAAGAAGCAGGTGAAGAAATAGAAACAATTTTAGCAAAGTTATATACCAAATGTCTAAATGATAAAGATGTACCGGAAGATTGGAAGAATGCAGTAATAATATTAATATTTAAAAAAGGTGATAAAAAAGATATTAGAAATTACAGACCTATCAGCCTTTTATCAGTTTTATATAAAATTTTTACCAAGATAATTACAACTCGTCTACAGAGAACTTTGGATTTCCACCAACCAAGAAAACAAGCTGGATTTAAAAGTGGTTTTAGTACAATAGATCATATCCAGGTAGTGAGAGAAGTCATAGAAAGGACAAACGAATATGAGTTGTCATTATGTTTTGGATTTGTAGATTATGAAAAGGCATTCGATTCTATACACATTTCTTCAGTGATTAAAGCATTGGATCATCAAGGTATAGATCCAGGATATTGTCATATTTTAAAGAATATTTATAAAAATGCAACAGCAACAATTAGATTACATAATGATACTGGAAAAATCAACATTGAGAAAGGTGTAAGACAAGGTGACTCCATATCTCTAAAACTCTTTACAGCAGTGCTGCAAGAAGTATTTTGTGGATTAAAATGCGAAACTAAAGGAGTGAAAGTAAATGGAGAGTATTTAAGTCATTTAGATTTTGCAGATGATGTAGTTGTTTTTGCAAATAATGCTTCAGAGCTGCAGGAAATGTTGCAGGAGTTAGCAGATGGAAGTAAAAAAGTAGAACTAAAGATAAATGTTAAAAAGACTAAAGTAATGTTTAATCGATTTGCTAAAAATATGAAAATAAAGATTGATTATGAAGAATTAGAAGAAGTTAACAGTTACAAATACCTTGGTCAGATTATTAATACAGATGGAAACATAATGGAGGAAATTAATCATAGAATTAAACTTGTTTGGAGTGCTTTTGGTAGAAATAACTTGATACTAAAAGGAAATATGCCTATGTGTTTGAAAAGGATGGTTTTTAAAAAATGTGTTTTACCAGTTCTTACTTATGGATCTGAGACTTGGACACTTAATAGAAGAGCAATACAGAGACTTCAGACCACTCAAAGGAGTATGGAGAGATGTATGTTGGGAGTAACAAGAAGAGATCGAAAACGCAATGTATGGGTAAGACAACAAACAGGTGTTACTGACCTTATTGAAAAAAATTAAAAGATTGAAATGGAGTTGGGCTGGACATATTGCTAGAAGAGATGATAATAGATGGACAATTGAAATTTTAAACTGGATTCCAAGAGATTGTAAAAGACCCAGAAAGAGACCACATGTGAGATGGATGGATGAAATAAGAAAATGTGCAGGGGTGTTGTGGAGAAGAGAAGCTAAAGATCGGAGAAGATGGATTAAACTTGAAGAGACCTTCATCCTGCAGTGGATTGATAATGGTTGATGATGATGATGATGTTCTATATATTTAAAATATTTGTGATTCATATATGGGTTCATATAGTTATCACAAAATTAATCTCTAAAACATCACATGATCACTATCTCCCATGCTTGCTCATAACTGTTGTTAAAATGGGCAAAACTCTCTCCATACAGTAGTGCCATTCAAAGCAAGACAGAGTAATCAATGGATGCCAGGAGGCTTGTGCATAAAATCCCTATCTAGTGCCTACTTATCCAATATCCCCAAACTAGTTTCTGGCTTGTGGCCTTCTTCAGTGAGGAGCCTTGGATCTGAGAGCACTGCACCTAGATCTTAGGATCTAATGCAACCCTCCAGCAGCCACCTTTTTTCTCTCTACATAACTACAAAATTATGAGAATAAAATTGAAAACATACAATATTTTCAATTTAAGCTCAATAGCTTATATAATCATAAGGTCTGAACTCAATTTAGCACCCATACATTTTGGTGTCTTTGGTTCTTTTATAACCATAGCCACCACCTTCCTATTAGGCAGGATTGGTATTAAACCTTTAAATATCACATAATCACTACCTCCCATGCCTGCTCATAACTGTTGTTAAAATAGGCAAAAGAGTAGGCACTAGATAGGAATTTTATGCACAAGCCTCCTGGCATCCATTGATTACTCTGTCATGCTTTGAGTGGCACTACTGTATGGAGAAAGTTTTGCCTATTTAAAATTAATATCTAGAGTGATTTTTTTATTACCTTTTTTTTTTCTTGAAGTTGAAATGACCATACTCATTTATAAGCGTCTACTTGTGATAATATTTATTTATTTTAAAACTTCCAAATATGACATAAGAATAAAGGTATATAGATTTTATCTAATATTAACTTAAATGTACTTTAAAAAAAAAAAGTAGATATATATGTATGTGTAGATATTGAAGCAGTCAATCTTAGCTTAAGATTGAGCTTCATGTTTCCACCTACTAACCTGTACTCAAACCCTATATCCCATCCTGCTCCTTTTGTCATGTATATATATTTTATGTATATATTTGAGATGCGCGCCTGAGATATAAAATTTTAACGTTTCAATAACATTTTTTAAAAATTATTATTAATTCTTTTTTATTAATTATTAGTTCTTTTTTTTATTAAAGTACATAGATGCGGCTCAAAAATATATATATAGGAGCAAAATCTTACTAACAAAATATTGATTTTTTTTAAAGTATTTTATTATACGTCATATTTTAAAACTTTTTCTTTTAAATTACTTGTTTTTCCTATTAATCTGTATATTTTATATAATCCAAGATGGAAGATGCAACCGTAATTGTCCAAAAATAATTAAAGGGTTGGAAACAGTATTGTTTTAATCTGGGGAAGGTATTTTTAATTAAAGTTTTTACTTAAAATAAAATGGGCTTAAGATTAAAGATTTTCTTTTGTTATAAACATTTTTGTCAAATCTATTTCTAATCTGGAAATAAATTTGAATTTATCTTTGGACATTATCTTACTGTTGCATCTTCAAAAACAATCGATAAAGAAAATGTAAGAAATTTTAAGATCAGAGATTAGATTTTAAGCTAAAACTAAGTGATTAAAAGCATTCCAGAAATACCCGAGAAGAGTATAAAATGGCTGGATTTTAAGTCAGAGATGGATTAGATACTATTGAGAGAACTATATTGTAAACATATTACAAGTCACTTGAAACTTAAAATGATGTAGTAGTAAATCCACCACTCTTCTCGGCCCTGTTGGGTCATCACCTTCTGCTGCCGTACCATTCTGCTGCCCAAGAGTGAAGTAAAAGCCCGACTGGAGAATTGTGGAATGCTGAATAAAAGCTTGCTGTTATTTAAGAACCAATTGCCATGCATGAGCAGACTTTGAAATATGAACTCTTAAAATGGTGCAAGGTAAATTTTCAAGCCACAAGTAAAGCTAGTCTAACTAATCTCAAACTCTATTATCAAGACTTCTTCTCCTAATGTATTATTTAACTAATTTGCTCTTAAGTAATTTCTATAAACTTAATTCTCTCTCATATGCTCTTTACTTTCCTTAACATTGGTGCGGTCATTTATTTATATGTATTTAGTATTTGATTTATATATCTGCTTGCTTATTAGTAATATGCCAATTTCCAGTAACCTGGCGAACGTAATTTCTAAAATCCTTTTTGTCTTTCAATTAAATCTCCATTAATTAAGTTTATTAACGTTCCCTTAAAACATAATGCATTATTGCGGTCATTTATTTATATGTATTTAGTATTTGATTTATATATCTGCTTGCTTTTTATTAATATGCCAATTTCCAGCAACCTGGCGAACGTAATTTCTAAAATCCTTTTTGTCTTTCAATTAAATCTCCATTAATTAAGTTTATTAACGTTCCCTTAAAACATAATGCATTATTAATTTATACGCTCACCAGATTGTTTTTACGAATCAACATTTTATTTGTTTTAGTATAAAAATATATTTGTTTAACTCTGGATTTTCTACCCGGGGTGAATTCAGAGCGTAGGCTAATTAACACTTTGAAATCTTTTAAAAAGTTTTTTTTTTTATTAAATTCTGAAAGAGTGACCTATTAATTATTTTCTATAACTGCTAGTCTTCTTTTATTTTTCCATACTCTTAAAATTTCAAATATTGTATTTAAATATTCCAGTTACTATAAAAACCATGAAGGTGGGATTGAATTATTTTAAATATCAGAAAAAAAAAAAAGGGGGGGGGGTTAAATTTTAATATTTTTTTATTTTAGTTATTAAGTAAAATATTGTATCTATATATATATATATTATAACTGCATAGCATATTATTTGTCTAAATTATGGTATTCAAACAAGGGTCATTTATTTTAAAGCAGTAAATCATATTTCATGTCGTTAGTGACATTCATTCATACTGCATTACTGACATTCGGCTCATCTTCGTGATAATATATATGTGCTTCTTAATCCGGGGGTTGCGACAAGTTCGACCCATAGATTTCTTCTCAAGCCTTGTCCTGAGGATAGTTAATCATCCCAGGACCATTTATTTCATATAAAAATGCCTCTGGCGGTCATTCCCATAAGTTTGGCACACGCTATGCATATTCACTTTCTTCATATAAAAAGGCCTCTCACCTTGGTGATGTCCACGACATGCCTATCCACTTTTCTTTAAGCACTGCCCAAGAAAGGGGGTCTTAGACTTCAACTTTCGTCCAGAAGCACGACTTTTCCTGTCATTTTTTGGCTATTATGTCAGTACCGCCCAAACTTTGTATTATTATTATTTCTTTTGCTTATGACCTAATTTTAGTGCTGTAATAATACTGAAATTGTGCTCTGCTTAAAATATATATAAATGCCAACTACTTCTAGTTTTATTAATTAAATTTATTTCAGTCTTATACAATCCCACCATCGTAACTTATTTCTGTATTTAAGAGTATCTATATGCCTTGGGAAAAATAAAGCGTTCTTTTTTCCAATGCTAATTAAAAGAAGTTTCATTAAGTATTTTGTCATATAATCAAATATGTTTTCAAATGTATTTTATTTATTTCCACGACCATCATGGCATGAAAATAGTTTGTATTATATCTGTAATGAATCTCAGAACACTCCCCGAAGTAATAATGTTAGTCACCATGCTTCAGAACCGTAACCCAAAGCATTAATAGCAATTTTATGTAAATTCTTTCTAATAATCGATTGTCATCTTAATATTGGACCCACCAAAGATGTGTGCTTATTTATAATATATCATTTAGCTAATAAAGAGCATATGAGAAATAATAGCATGAATGACTATATATAATCATCTACCACTTGCTCATTTACACACATACTAATGTATGCCATTAATTTATAAATGTATTAATAATTTGTCATTATATTAAACTATTTTTTTTTTGTTGCTTAACTTGTTTGAGTAGTTCGAATTCCTTTTCTTCACTTCCACACATTCAGCTATGCGTGTATATATTTTAGTTAAGTCATAGTTAATAGATGTCTCATTGTCTTCTCCGCTCTGCTAGTGGGCCGGATTAAGAATTAATTCTCATGTGCCATCATTGTTGTTATCCATTAGGTGTTTAATCTGGGGCTTAGAGAGTGGGTTCAAATTCAGGCTGGTCCCTGACCTAAATCTCGGGCTTAACTGGGTTTGAAGTACAGTTTGTGAGTTCCAGCTCATATTATATGGATAAACATGTTTTGACCGGTACAATATAATATAAAGTTTAATATTACATTCTAAATAATCTTTTTAGTAATAAATAAATCCTATAACAAGGATTATAGAATATGGCTGAAACAGTGAAAATTGTTTGAAAAATTCTGTGATAAAAATATATGTGAAAGATTATAACCCGGGCTAATTGATCAATGCTGATTCAGCACAAAATGAACCTTGAAGGTCATATGTAATGGAATGGAAGTTATTAATTACATCAATAAAAAATTTATGTTACAGTGTAATAAACAAAAGCTTTATCAAATCAAGTCATTTTTAATGTCTTTTTTTGATGAATAAGATTATGTATCATATTAAGAAGTAAAGAATGCTGTTTTATATTATGATTGATGATTCTTCTATTGGTTGTGTTGTTCTATTAATTTTAATTATTTGTTTAAATAGTCCTGATCTTTTACATAAACATAACACTATAGTGATTTTTAACTTTAACTCTTGTTTTATTACTTCAATTCGTTAGTAAATTCTACATGCAAAAACTAATTATAGTTAAAAAACTTAGGAAGGATCTTTGTTCACAACCTGAAATTTTAATATAAAAATTTCTAACTACTAAGATGCTTGGCAGGAATCAATAAAATAAAAAAATCTTAATACATGCTTGAATTGTTGAGGCATAGTAGTAATATTGAATAAGTCATTCACTGACAAGATTATATCCTTTCTGATATTGAAAGCCACATTGCTTTTTTTTTTTTTTCTTTTCAATGATCTGAATAATAGATAATAAGTTTTCTTAATCTAAAATCCATTTATTTACTTTATTTCATCCTTTCCTAGGCTGTCAATGTAAACTAAATTTACTTCCATCTTCACCCCATCATATTCCTTTTTGTTCATATTTTACACCTTCCCAGTTAATGATAATCTCCTTGCAGCCTCAGATTTTTCTTCCTCATGCCTCAATATTATCATTAAATTTAATTTACACTATACAGATCAGAAATACTTGGGAAATATAAATTGTTTCTTCCTCAAGCATTATAGTTTATCCTGCTTAGTCTTATATTCATAATTTTTATATTCATGAACTTTTGAAATGTTGCTGCTGCTTAATATAGACATTAGGAATAATACATTAAAAAATAAAAACCCAGCAAAAAGAAGACAAGATAAAACTAAACTAAGCTAAAACATGTGCAAAATTCTCCATACAGTAGTGCTACCCAGTGCAAACCAGAGTAATCAATGGATGCAAGAAGGTTTATGCATAAAATCCCTATCTAGTGCCTACTCAACCAGTATCTTCATACTAGTTTCTAGCTTGTGGCTTTCATCAGTGAGGAACTTTGAATCTGAGAGCACTGCACTTGGATCTCAGGATCTAATGCAACTCTCTAGCAGTCACCTTTTATCTATTTAGTTAACTATAAACCATAGAGTGCAAAATGAAAATTTAGTAATGTTTTCAATCCAAGCTCCTCATTGATGAAAGCCACAAGCTAGAAACTAATGTGGGGATATTGGATGAGTGGGCACTAGATAGAGATTTCATGCATAAACCTTCTTGCATCCATTGATTACTATGTCTTGCACTGGGTGGCATTACTGTATGGAGAATTTTTCCTGTTTTAACAACTAGTGTGGGCATATAAAATGATGATCATATGATGTTTAGTAGTTTAAAACTAAATTAAAATAATAAGTACAGCTTATTAAAAGATTGTTAGAGAAGAGAAGATGAAACTAAGTATACATTTCAATATAAGAGATGTAAAATCAAGGGATGAAAAAGATTATACCTAACTATGGCATCTCAAGATTAATAATTAATTTTGTCCTCAAAAAACTGTATTCGATAGATGTGTGTCCATGAGGGCATATGATATATAAATGTATGTTTTGTGAGGACTAATGATTTTTTTAATACTATATAATAATTAATATTCTTAGTATACATTAATTATTAATTTGTAAAAACTGAACGAAATAATTTGATATATTGTAAATTAATAAAATTCAACAATCTAACCAATCACATTAAATGAAAATATTTTTTCGTAATTAAATATTAAAATGATATTTACCTAAATCTTTTTTTTGAGTCACAATCTGGGTAAGTGTCCACCGCAAACCAGCCATTAAAGAGGCTGTTAAGACAAGAACAAAACCTTCTATGTTGAACTGAGCAGCTTGATAAGTAAAAAGAAATAATCCACTTGAAATAAGAGATGCAATCAGTATCAACGAATAATGCTGCAATATAAAAGTATGCAGATATAAAAATCAAATTTAGAATGAATAATAAAAAAAAAAATTGAACTGGATACTAAATTATATATAAAATATACAGCGGTTAAACATTTGACTCTTATTTAATCCAGCTATTAAATTGAACATCTAATTTATATAAACTATATATGCTTCTTGGGCATTTACTAGATATAAAAAATTGGCAGTCTGCTAAATTCACATACATAAATATTGAATAGAAGTAGATTCATGAGTCTATTACTTAATGTATATAAATAAAAGAAAAATTAATAATCATTACAAAGGGAATATAAATTAAAAACATATAGTAAATTGACAACACAAACACATAAAAAAGTTTAAATTTATTTCTGATAAATTTCTATCATTAATTATTTATAGGTTATTAATATTAATTCAATATAGATATAAGAGCTCTTTACTCAAGTGGAAAGAACTTATTTTAACAATGGTTATGAAAACCTAGTTAATCTCTCTATTCAACAACAAGTTTTCATTTCACTTCTTCCTCAACAGTTGCTGATCCTTGTAACTTGTGCACTGAGGCATAGAGTAAATAATAAACCTGGAACATATTCTTTATAGCATTGTTTTTAAAAATGGTTTTCTGCACATTTTAAATTTGTTTTTAGATTCTTGAATAATTTTTTAAAACAATTTGTTGTTTTGGCCATTAGACAGTTTCTTCTTCTTTTGAGGCTTTTGATAAGATTAATAATTTTAAAATGGAAAGTAATTGGGTATTTGGCAGTTTAGATATTGAAAATATGTATCAGTCTGTTAATAGGTTAAGCAGTATTGATGTTCTTATGTCTGTGTTGATTAAGAAAGGTTTTTTATCAAAAAATAAAATTAAGGTAATTAAAGATTTGCTTTTATTATTGGAAGATTCTATGTATTTTACTTATAAAGGTAATTTTTATAAAATTAAGGAAGGGTGGAGAATAAGTTATATAATTTCTCCTTTAATATGTTCAGTTTATATTAATTATATGGAAGAGGAAATAATTATTAAAAAGAATTGTTTATATGTAAAGTTATTTGTCAGATATGTAGTTGATTGTTTATTTGTAGTAGAGAATGATAAATTGAAGGAATTTGTAAATGAGTTTAATTGTTTTGATCCTTCTATAAGATATGTGTTAGAAGGAGGAGGGTTAGATTTTGCTAAGTTAAAATTTTTAGATATTTTGATGATAAGAAATGTAGAGACTAATTGTTTACTATGCAGTCATTTTGTTAAAAGTAGAGAATTAAGATCTATAATTAAACCTGATAGCTATCAGTCTGTATCTCATAAAGTAGCTGCTTTAGGGAATTATTGTTATAGGAATAAAAAATTAAATAATTCTAGATCAATTCTATAGAGTATTTGAGTGTTGGCTACTCTGATAAATTTGTTAAAAGTATTTTATTTAATAATAATATTTGCAAGGATGTAAAAAATAAAGAAAAATGTGATTTTATTTCTTTGCCATTTAAATTGTCTTCTTATAAAATTGTATGTAGGAATAGCAAATTGTTTGGAAATAAGAAAATTGCTTGGAAAAGGGGTAATACATTGAATAATTTATTAAATAATACAAAGGTAATTTTTGATAGGAGGACTATTCCTGGTGTAGTATATTTTATCCCTTGTTTTTTTTTTGTAAGAATATCTACATAGGTCAAAGTAGTTTGAGTTTAAAAATAAAGGTTCATAAAACTAGAATTAGAAATAGATATCTTAGTTCTGCTTTGTATGTCCATGAAAAAGATACAGGCCCACTATTAATTTTGATAGAGCTAAGATTGTCTTCTTTGAGAGAAATAAAATAAAAAAAGAATTAAAGAATCTTTATTATTGAAAATTTATTATTCTGAAGCAATTAACTTATTTAAGAGTTCTTTTAATATTAAGAATGAATGGGAAGTGAATGGATTTGTGGGTAATGTTTAATATTATATATATATATTGTAGTTTTTGTAGTTCTTTACACTTGAGAAGTCTGCTTGTAGCAGTGAAACCTTTGGTTGTGTTTTAATATTATTTTTTTGCTGGTCTGGTTGAATTTTGGATTTGGGGTAATTTTAATTATATATATATACAATCATCTTTCATTATCAGAAAAATTAAAAATAAAACAGTACAGTTATATCTATGCTTTAAGTCAGGGGTGGGCAAAGTTTTCTGACAACAAGCTACATGGATTTTATAAGATGTCTAGCAGGCTGAATGTAAAAAAAAATATTTTTACTATCTGATACATGAGGTATATTCATAGTAAAATATTGCAATCCAGCTGGTTACTGACTATCCATTTAAAAAAAGAAGAAAAATATAAAACTTTTAAATCCACTTCAGATAATTGTAGAATGATGTCATTGTACGTATGTGTGAGTGTATAGTGTGTGTATGCCCATATGATCAAATTTTGTTCCCAAAATAATTCAAAAAAGAAATAAAATTTTGTGGTGTAATTTTATTATCACAATCTTGATAGACTAACTTAAACACCTATTGTTGGTCAGTAACATTAGTTCATGGAAATTTTCAATTGGATACAATTCAAATTCTGGTTTACAGATCATGCAAAAAAATTATTTAACATTTTTGCGATAATTTTTTTTTTAAAAATGTATACTTGAACGTAGGCCATGGGCCACTCACATAATCATCATAGGCCACAGTTTGACCATCCTTTGTCTAAAACATGGATAAATTTATGGTCATGATTGAGAGTTGCAAGAAAAGTTGGAGAAATAGACATCTGTAAATCAAAAATTTTATTAAAATAATTATTGATGAATTGCTTTATTTGCATTATACTGTAATGGAAGTTGAAGCCATGAACATTTATTGTTGATAAATTTGTTATGCATAATATTTATCTATTTTGAACAAGTAAACATTGTTGACAATTACTGTCAATGTTAATGACCACTCTTATGAAACAAAGACAAAAAAATCCCTACAGATAGTTGTAGATCTATTTAGCAATGAGATTTTTCTACGTTATCCATCTCATCCAAGCATAACTTTTCATGTTGCACACAATAATCACCATGTCATACAAATGTTTTAAATGACTCTAATATATTCATGCTTAAAGAATGATGAAAGAAATATTAGATTACCTAACTAGACAGAATTAATTGTTAATAGTGAAAACAAAGCTATGATTTTCTTGCAAAATAAATAATATTGACCAGATAATTAAAAGAGTAAAAGAGGATATTTGCACTCAACAACTAAAAAATATAATTAAATTTTCCCATAAAAGATATAAAAGAAAACAAAAGAAATTTACTATATAATTACAGATAATTGAAAGATATTAATTGGAAATCCGGTCGATTTAGCAATTATATCTTATTTTAAAAATAAATTCTTACAACTATATATCTGATTTTCTAACTGGATGGAAAGCTTCAATGTCATGCTAATTCTACTTTTATTTTGTATAATGTTGAAACTCAAATCAATAAAATGAACATAATTACTACTTTAATAATAATATAACATTACTGAAATTCAATATAAAAATTTCAATTACATACTAGTGCCTTACTTGATAAATATGACAGTCTCACAACACATTTTTTCAACAGATTATTTTTATAACAAACTGCATCATGATAACTAGCATGTACTACTCTCCAAATTCTGACCTATATCCATGCAAAATATTCATATGAAATTATTTGCATGCAAAATCCTTCAAAAGATTCATCCAATTCTCACAACATTCACACAATCTTTATAAAACATATCAATAAGCCTAAGTATTTGATAGTAATACCTGATCCGATTAAAAACACTTCATTTAACAATATCTCTCACTTCCTTCATAATAAAAAAAAAATGTAAAGCAACAAATTACTATTGGGAATAA
The DNA here is from genome assembly GCA_028023455.1 of Epiperipatus broadwayi. Lineage (NCBI taxonomy): Eukaryota > Metazoa > Onychophora > Udeonychophora > Euonychophora > Peripatidae > Epiperipatus > Epiperipatus broadwayi. The sequence continues at coordinate 3,117,102 of JAQFVV010000143.1, read as the reverse complement.
GGCACATACAAAATTATTTGATATTAACTTATCTACTCAAATAAAATTAAAAAACCTTAACATAGATTAACTTTAAACTGATATATATGATTTTTTTTTTTTTTTTTTACAATAAATATTGGAAACTAATAACACATAATAAAATTATACTCATACAGTCCTCCCGGATCATCCTTTCGATCTCCCCATTTTACTGCAGATTCTTACTTTAAATTTTGTTTTGTGTTATTTTATTTGATTCTGTTCTGTGTGCACACATACCACATTAGATAATTCCTTGAGAAATTCTGGTCTATTTCACTGAAGCACTCCTTGAGATTTATCATTTCTGTTCTGAGTTTTAGGACAAAATCCATGTCCCTTTTAGTTGCAAATTATTTTTCCAAGGCCTTTATTGAAGGAATCACTTTTACATATGATCAATTTTTATAATGGAATGTAATAAATTTTCATTTTTAGTTATAATCCTTAATCCATTTTGGGTTCTTGGCATTAATTGCTTTTTCATAGTTGAAGATAACCAGCTTTTAAGTTTTGACATGTATAATGAATCAATTTAGCTTCACTTTAGATGTCCATTTACCAGTGTATTTCTCATTCCAATGACGATGATTTTATACTTCATATGGGATTTTAGCATTCAGTTCCACCTTATTTTAAGAAATCAGAATTATTTTCTCTTGAAATTTTGGATAATACAAATAGCTAACTCTTTTAAATTTAATAAAATTAAGTTTGCAATAATTATTCATAGAACACAGTGTTTCGTCGATTTTTCCTGAGCAAAATTCCTTCTGCAATTTAAGCTTCATTACTTGCTGATCACTGATAAATTGGGTACATTTGAATGAAAGAAAAATCATGACATTGGTCAACTTTTGGAGAAGAAAGGATGTGCCTAATATAGAAAGTTACTCACAATTCATTTTGTAACAATATTACAAAATTTGATGAAGTTTCTCATTCAGAAAACAAAATGGAAAAATTAATATCAAACACAATTTTTGTATTGAAAAATTGCTTATTGAATCTGACGAGGTTTCTCTAGATAACCGATGATGAATAACCCTTTCTAAAGGACAGATTAACCTTTTATACTATCTGGACCCCTTCCTTGCCCTCCTGAATGATTGACCTGCCAAACCATTTGTGTCTATATTTTAATTGGTTAATTACCTATTGTTTTGCTTTTTTTTTCTAAAATTATACATTCCCACTTCACAAATATCATGTGATTTTCTTTAGTATTTTCCCACTCGTGGAAATTCCTTTGAAAAAATAAAATGAAAGAAAAAAAATTTTTTTTTAATAAAAAAAAAAAAAAGCATAGCAACCTAACTTCAAACCCAGAATCTTGAATGAAAATTAGCCGCTATGAATTAATTATCGAAACAAATTAATTCTTCTTTAGAGGAGCTTTCCAATGAGATAACATATGATAATTACTAATCAATAATTAACCCTTTAATTAAAAACTCATAATTAAATCTACACATACACACACCGGCACACACATACAATTCTAATTAAACCAATTGCTCAATACTTTGATTAATTCTTGATTTTTTTCTATGACAATTTGATTTTATTAATTATTGTATTTTAACTTATTATTGTAAAATTATGATTGTCTATTTTCATTCCCCCAAAGTAGTTTCACAATTTTAACATACCCCTCCTTTCTTTTCCAATCTCCAAACTATTAAGATAATTTATAAACATTGCTCCCCATAAACTTCTCAATTATGTCTTTGGCTTTTAAATTACTTTATGAATCGATACTAAATAAAATAATTTTTGCTTATAAACCTTTATGATTAAATATTGACTTTGCGTACTAAGTAAAATTATGCAATCCATAAGAATATGACTTTAATTCAAACTTAGCATTGGCTAGAAAGCTTGTCTGTTAAAAAAATATATATATAGCTCATGAGGAAAATTTTATCAAACACTGTCATATATAACTAAGTCTTAAATCTAATGGAGCTTTGGGCAAACCCAAAGACTACTATATATATGTGTTTCTAATCTGGGGGTGGCGACAGATTTGAAGCCAAAGATTTTTCTTTATGTCCTGTCCTGTGGATAGTTGCACTCAGATTGCGTGTATTTCTGTAATTTAAAACATTGAGTGTGCTTATAATATTGCGAGTATGTGCGTGTATAATCGTCCTGTTAATTAGAATATAAAATTACAGTCTTAAATATTTATATACGCATATATTCATGTACGTTTGTTAAAACTGAAATAAACATAACGGTGTATAGATAAAATTTATATATATAACAAAATAATAAGTTTAAATTTATAAAAATTACTTATTTAATTTTCAATATTCATTTTAAATAATTTTCAAGTTAAATAATTTTCAGTTCTATTGTTTGTTTAAAATTACACAAGCAGTAAGTTGTTTATGAGTTTTAACATTTCGTCTAAAAATAAATCTTTGGCTAAAATTTGACCCATTATAAATTATAACTAAGACCAATTATAAAATTCAGTCAGGCATAAAGTACTGTGGCCAAACTATAACTATGAAGCAAATTGGAATATTTTTGGGAATATATCTTTGTTTCTGGATGTATCTGTGATGTAAATTGGAATAATAGAGCCTTTAAGTCCAGATTTAGCTATACTAAATATTTTACTAAGTGGATATTTAGTTAAAGGAAAATTCGAACCAATAATCAGGTGATGTGGCAAGACTAAAAGGAGGAGGAAACTACTGTCAAAAATATAATATAAAAGGGGCCTGTAGTAGCCATCAATATCCTAATCCTTCTACTTCTTCTTCAAGTGCTTATTGCTGTTGCTGTTAAAAAATTGCCGAAATATTTCTGAAGACCAGTGCTGAAAAATTAAATAAGAAAACTGTTTCTGCTGTACTTTAGCAAGCTGAATCCTAGAAAGCCAGTACCCAAGCTGTTCCAATGATGATTGTTGACTAGAGACAAGAGACAGCCGTCTACTTGTCTCAGGACAAATGGCTACCGATGAGAGAAAACACCAACTTCAGCCATTCCCAGCCTGTGATGGAGAAAGCTGCCACAGAAGTAAATCTTCCAGCTACACCCAGACTCAAACCTAGAGAAACCACAGCAAATGAAACAGAGAGAAGATGCACAAGAAAGATGCCTTGAAAGACTCTATCAAGATTACCAGTAAATCATTCTGCAGAATACGTAATTCCATAACTAAACTTATTCTAAATGAAAAGCTAGCTAACTAATAAATCCCGTATTAATTATATCATTTAAATGTTACACTAAAACTGTTTATATTAAATTTATTTAAAGCTTAGAGCACTCAAAATTCTTGCTTGATCATTAATATTTTAAGTAAGTATAAATATTTAGTTTCTATAAAACCATTTCAAACAAAGTTTCATTTCTAAATTATAATTTTATTGATTGTTTTCTGCAATTTATTCTTATGCTATCTATCGTTAGTTTTAACTTCATGTTTATTAATTTATGCTATGTTCGTCAGAATGGAGTTTTGTGAGTAATAAATTATCAGGGGAGGGGCGAGTAATCACTTTTTACTATATCAGATTATTGTAATATAAAGAATATAGGCAAAACTCCCTTCTGAAATAAAACTTATTTACGCTAGAGTGAATCAGTTATTTATAATGCCCAAAATAAGTTATTTAAAACGCATCTTTTGCTCAAGTTATATAAAATGAAAATATTTTGCTAAAGTTATTTAAAATGTATATTTTGCGTATGTTATTTAAAACGCATCTTTTGCTCAAGTTATTTAAAATGAAAATATTTTGCTAAAGTTATTTAAAATGTATATTTTGAATATGTTATTTAAAATGCAGATTTTGTTCATGTTATTTAAGATGTATATTTGCATAAGTTATTTAAAATATGTGTTTTACCAGTTATTTAAAAAGTATATTTTACGCAAGCTATTTAAAATGTAGGTTTTGCGTGTTTAAAACACATTTTGCGTTATTAGTAAGGCCTATTTTGACGAGTTATTTGAGATTAATATTTGAGTAATTTATTTAAGAATCAATATTTTGCGTGAGCTATTTAATAATCCATATTTGATTTAGATTATTTAAAAATCAGTTCGTTTGATATTAGATAAAACTTATACTACATATAATTAATGTTTCAAGTTCTAATAAATCTTTAAACTTTTGCCATTTAATTAAAGATTAAGATGCTATGCAGAGAGCCTTAAATCAGATTCTCATTATCGCCTTTATCAAGTGACTTAATAATCTCATTTATGAACTGACCAGTGATAGTAGTAATGAAAGAAGCTAAGATTTTGGCGTAATTAATTTATAAAATATTAATTTAGCATTGCGAATGTGTTGCTAGTTAGCATAAATATGCATATCTTCTTGCTATATCTATAATGGCCTACATCAGGATCATTTCCATGTCAAGTCATGCCTCAAAAGTTTAGGGAGCTATGACATTTATTCGTATTTGGAGGAACCAAAGCGTTCCAAAGGGCTCGTAAGCCACTCTTCTGCTCACTTTAATAAAAAGGCCTCTTCCATTATAGCAAGCAGATCGGTTTGGGGAACCGTTTACTAGGTAATAAACCTCAATTAAGAATACATTCGAGGCACATTTATTCTGATACTATAGTTTATAATGCACTAGAATCTGATGTTTGACTGCCACACCTTAGTTCAGCTTCCCTAGAAAGTAACTTCGGTTTTGATCCGATTCAGAATCTGACTTAATGTGTTTATCTGTGTAGCAATTATATATCACGCAAATATCTTTATGGTTAAGTTTAAACTTAGTAATAATAATATAATCTCTATCAGTTATCAATAAATTGATCACTCTAACTGTTACTTATTTTCACTATATAAAACATAGCGTAAGTTTAGACATGGAAGAAGGCATAAGCCTATTTAAAAGTCATAGATTAATTAAATCATTTGTAACCCTGAGCATCCACTCACAAACGTGTGAGTATTATATAAATTGCTTTATGATATTATTTTATAAACCTGAGCCACTCACCTGCGTGCGAGTATTATATAAATTGCTTTATATTATTTTATAAACCTGAGCCACTCACCTGCATGTGAGCACTATATAAATTGCTTTGAGATATTATTTTATAACCCTGAACCATTCATTTGCATGTCAGCCCTGTATAATTAGCTTTGTAACCCTGAGTCACTCACCTGTGTGTGAGCACACTATATAACTCGCTGTAATATATTCTTCATAACCCTGAGTATTTACTCATCTGCGTGTGAGCCAGATATATCCAATTTATTTTGCTTTATTATTTATTAAGTATTATATTAAATTTATGAAGTATAAATTTGTCTCAGTCTCCATTCTTGCTCATTACCTTATGAATCACTAGTTAAGTTATATAATATGTAGTGGGGGAGGGTGTCTTATGTTTTACTGCTTTACTATTGCTGGAATGTGAATAAAGAGATATCAAGTGTAACCTCAGGCATGTCATTCGCGATGGGTTGACTTGGAAGCACGAGTGAGAGGGTTGAGGTATGATCAGATGTAGGATATTACTATCCTGACTTGGTCAGCTTTTGGTTCTCTGGCTCAGACTCTCGGTCTGTTCAGCAAATGTACAAACCTGACTGTTACAATATATGTGCTTCTAATCTGGGGTTTGCGACAGATTTGAACCCAAAGATTTTTCTTTATGTCCTATCCTGTGGATAGTTGACCTTCCTGGGACCTTCTTCGTATAAAAGGCCTCTGCATTTCGGTGATATCCATGTCATGCCTAAGCACTGCCCTAAGAAGGGGGTCTTAGATTTCATTTTCATCCAGAAGCACAACATTTCCTGTTATTTCTTCACCATTATGTCAGTACCACCACTTCTTTGTATTATTATTTCTTTTGTTTCATGACCTAGTTTTGATGTTATAATATTAAATTTGAGTTCTAGTCAAAATATATGTAAATGCTGAGTATAACTAATTTTATTAATTAATAATGTGATTTCAATCTTATTATTCAATCCCACCACCATAATTTATTATTTCTGTATTTAAGAGTATACGCCCTGGTGAAACTCAAGAAATTTGGTCTTTTAAGTGTTAAGTAAAAAAATTTTTCAATAAATATTTTGTCATAAATTCAAATATAATCTTTCAAGTGTATTTTATTTATTTTCATGACCCCAATGGCGTGAAAATAGTTTTCTTATATATGTAATGAATCTTGGAATGCTCCCCGAAATAATGTTAGTCACTGTGTTTCAGAACAGTAATCCAAAGTGGTAATAGTAATCTTATGTAATCTTCCTTAATAATTGATTGGCATCTTAATACCGTACCCACCAAAGATGTGTATCAAATTATATATACGATTTAGTTAATAAAAGAGCATATGAGAATCTTTAGCATGAAGTTCAATATGTAATTATCTACCATTTGGTCGACTGCTCATCACGCACAGACTAATGTATATAATTAATTGATTATATTAAACTATTTGCTATTGTCTAACTTGTTTGAGTAGTTCGAATTTCTTTTTCTTCACTTTCACACATACAACCATGTGTATGCTTTTGTTAGTTAAGTTATAATATAGTTAATATTAAGTCTCATTGTCTTCTCCGCTCTGCTAGTGGGTCGGATTTAGAATAAATTCTCATGTGCCGACATTATATGTTATTTATTAGGTGTTTGATCTGAGGCTTAGGGAATGGGTTCGAATTCAGGTTGGTACCTGACCTAAATCTCAGGCTTGACTGGGTATGAAGTACATCTTTTGATTTCCAGCTCATGTTACATGGATCAACATGGTTTTGACTGGTACAATATTTATTTATATATTTTATTGTAGTTCCATGATTATGACCGATCTGATCGAAAGCAATGCTTAGATATTATTTTTATTAAAAATTTTAAACTTTCTTGCATAGTTTTCCATTACTATTATTATTACATTCAAATTAAGAGAAGAAAATATTTTATGCTATGAATTATTTACAAAAAGGTTCCCACCTAAAGAAAATAACTATTTGAAATATGTTTAAGTTTATATTTTATTAATTTTTATTAATAATACTTAAATATTTTTATAAAAATATTAATAGCTGAGGTTCAACAAAATACCATTTATATCTCATCTGAAAGTAGTACAGTACTTTTACTCAAATGCTCTCAACATATTCAGTGTTCCACCATAAAAATTAAGCTAGCACAATATGAAGATCCTGTAAACTCTTTCTTCAATTCGTCATTCATTCAGACATCGTATATAGTAATTTAAAGTGAGTGTTCCATCCTCACGCTTTCCTTGCCAGTACTTCAGATTTGCTCATATATAAGCATTTGAGTCATAGGAATAAGTGGATTCATTTTATTCCTGCATAAATACTATATCTTGTATTGGAGAGTAAGTATTCATTTATTATTATTAACACTCACAAAAGCGTATGCACAATTAGCTTGAAAGGCTGATATTTGAATGTAATCAGAAAGAAAAATTTTACTTTCCATTATGCTATGTTATAACTGCTAAAACTATTATTTTTATAGCATTGATAGTATTTAATATAAATATATCACAGATACAAACTGCAAAACCTCTGTAAAAAGAAAAAAAATTTTTTTATTAGCAGCAAATTCACTTTATTTAGTTTAAATGCAAATTGATTTTGCTTCTTAAACCTACCATTTAAAAAAAAGAAGAGAGAATGATATATTTTATGTCATTTATCATCATCATTTTCGACCATTATCAATCCACTGCTGGGTGAAGGTCTCTCCAAATTCAATTCATCTTCTCTGATCTCTAGCTTCTCCTATCCACAACACTTTTCCTTATCTCATGCATCCATCTCTCATCTTGTCTTTTTGTAGGTTATTTACAAACTCTTGGAATCCAGTTTAAGATTTCAACTGATCCATCTATTATCATCTTTTCTAGCAATAATGTCCAGCCCAACTCCATTTCAGTCTCTTAATTTTTTCAATGACTTCAGTAATACCTGTTTGTTCTCTCATCCATATATTTAGTTTTCAATCTTCTTATTACTTTACATATTGATATAAAAATAACTTTATTTCTTTATCAATTGACTATTCAAACTTGAATACTAATTTAGAAAAAAAAATTTTTTCTTTTTTAAAATATATATATATATTAACTTTATTAATCATGAATTTGTTAATTACAGAACACCCATTATTTTGAATGTTATTAGAAATAGAATGTTTCAAACTTTTTTATATAAAAAATAATTAGACTTAATAAAAACATTTTTGATATGGAAATACTATGAAATATAAACATTCTGAAAAAATAAAACACTTTAATACATCATAACATTAAAGATTTATATCCCCCCCCCCTCTCATACAAATTAGATTAACCAAAAAGTTATGGTATGGGCTACTTATGTGAGTTGAGAATTAGCTGTAATTAGTTCCCCATAATATTATTTTTTTAAAATTTTATTTATAAATTGTAATTGTATTGATAAAATAAATAATGAAATATAACTATGTTAATAAAATATTACTGTAAAATAACTTTTGGTCCATATTGTATAATAGTAATAACATATTGCTTTATTGTTAAATGTATTTATGAGTGGAAAAAAACAATTCATTCAACAGTGAAATTCAATTAATAGCAGAATATGATCCCTAAACTATCACTAATTCCATCTTTTCAAGAAGTATAAAAATGATTATAGTGTAATAATTTTTTATTATGATTGAATTTCAAAATAGCAATCCATTATTTAAGCTAAATTAATAATATTTAAATTTATTTAAGTTCAAAAAGAGAGATATTAAAATAATAAAAAAACAGTAGATTTTCCCTACCAGTTTTTCTAAACCAAAGAGTACTGCAAAAAGTAAAATGAAAATAATACAAGATGACTTGGTCATTAGATATCTGGAAATAAACAGAATGTTTGATTACTTAGTATAGTACTAAACAAGATATGGAAGATAATTAAATGTCAAAATCATGCATACATTCTATTTTATAAATATCAGCCACAAATTGTGATTTAAAAAAATGAATATTGCAGAAAAGATTATGCCTGATTTCATGCACATGCAATCTACATTTTTTTTACATGCTTTCTGCCACTATTAATATGTAGTTTTCTTCACTTGAAATATCTCACATACTTTAATTTTTAATAATTGCTTTACTGTTTTGTTTACTTAATGCACACATAAATATACAAATGCCTAGTAAATTTTATTATTTTAAAGCATTAATCAACTTTGGTGTTTTAAATGCATTTAAGAATGCTTTAATTCAAAATAACTATTTGATTAGATGTAAAATTCTTAAATATTTATAAGAAATTGATAAACAGTGCAATTTTTAAATATCCATAAAGTAGCTATTTGCACAGATTTTAAGTTGGTGTAGAACACACAATTTCATATGCTTACTTCTCATACAAGTATGTGCCTTCCCTTTGATAATGGTAACAGCTCTGATATATTACATACCTAATTTTTGTTTTACACAATACTATGAGATTTTTTTTTTAACATCTACCTTACCTAGATAAATATTAACCAATGATTAGCTAGTTTGGCTACAAGTAACTACTTAAAACTTTTTTTATTGAGGCCTAAATAAAAAATTTCTCAGGTCCATTTGCCTGGACATAAGAAGAAGCATATATCAATAACTATGTTATAAGATTCTTAAATTTTCATAATATCTAATGAATAAGGTATAATAAACAGTTCCAGACAGTAGAAGATTAGAATCTTAAGTTAATGCAATAATTATCTCGCAAAAAGCTATGAAATTCAATTTACGAATTGAGATTTCTTCTACGAACATAAATTTCTATCTCATGGACTATCGGTGACAGATTAGTAGATTGATCAAATGCATTTCTTATCGCTAAATATGAAGAATACTCATTGTATTACATCAAGTTTAATATTACAGAAAATTAAAATGTTTTATTTAAATAGATTTTGTGGAGAATAAAATAATAATTATTTTATTTAGTACCGTAAAGAGTTTTGAATCAACAGATTAAACTTCCCTCCAAGTATTATTGAGCTTTTCGGTGCAGTTCACAATGTTAACTGGCAGTATTCTACTATGATCAATTAGAAATTGCCATATTTTGACTCTTCAATACTACTACTAAAGTGTTTAGCAAGCAAGTGGTGACTCCACTGAGCAAAAAATTATTTATAATTTTTATTCTTTTACTGGATACATATGAACTTTATTTTTATTTAGTGTGACAAGAATGATTAGTGAAAATTATGTTACTAACCAGTGAATGAGAAAATCATATATTCCACTATCCAAGTCATATCTATCTATAAATCATGTAAACACAGGTAGAATGTTGAACTCTGAACTTGAATGAAATACACATGATCACCATCTCTTATACTAGCACATAATTATTTATAAACAAGGCAAAACTCTCCATACAGTAGTGCTACCCTGTGCCAACCAGAGTAATCAATGGATGCCCGAAGGCTTGTGCATAAAATCCCTATCTAATGCCTACTCATCCAATATCCCCAGATTAGTTTCTGGCTTGTCGCCTTCGTCAGTGAGGAAAATATTTTTGTGTTTTCAATTTCATTCTCATAGTTTTATAGTTAAGTAGAGATAAAATGTGGTTGCTGGAGGGTTGCATTAGATCCTAAGATCTAGGTGCAGTGCTCTCAGATCCAAATCTCCTTACTGACGAAGGCCACAAGCCAGAAACTAGTCTGGAGATATTGGATGAGTAGGCAGTAGATAGGGATTTTATGCATAAGCCTTCTGGCATCCATTGATTACCCTAGTTGGCACTACTGTATGGAGAGTTTTGCCTTGTTTTTTGAATGAAATAATTGAGATTTAAATAATGTTAGACTCTGGTAAGAAATATACGATTTCAATAACTGTAAATACAATAAGAAATGACATTATAAAATTTACAAAATATAACATTTTGATTTTAAAAAAATTGCCTAGAGATTATATATTTACTGGAGTAAATCTCAAAAGCCCTCTCTTGCAGTGCACATGATAATTAGTAATTTATTAGGAGACATATATGTCTGTGTAATTCTTGATATAATTAAATCAGTTAATTTCTGCAATATCACAAATGAAATGATTATTTTGTTATCTGCTTGAAATAATAGCAACCTACAATCTACTTTCAGTCCCTCAATGCTATTAAACACAGATTTTTAAAATCTCAGTCCAAAAACACATTTAAAAATTATTATAACCAATGGCAGTAAAAACAGGTATATCCATTGAATCTTGTCTATGATGAGCAGTAGAATTGTCTTCATTAATAAATTAATAATAAATGCTGTTTTGGGGTTGCTATTTTTAGATCTAGTGTCTGAAGATATCCTAGCGCCTCTCTGAAGAGTGCCAAAGCACGAAACCATGGTTAGAGATTGGGGGGGGGGGGGTTTCCTGACAGAGATATTTTAAATGCTTTCTCTGGCTAAGCATTTATCACAAAGCATGTTGAGCAATTGATAAATGCTCATTGGGTATATTTGACTAATAATAATTATGTTTATTTTTAATTTTAAATCGTTATTCTCCAGAGAATCATTAATCCATAGATTTAAATATAATTCCAAAACTTATTTAATCATTATATAGAATATATGTGTGCATACATATAAGCAGAAATAATTTGAAGAGTTTGAACATAGGCGCACAGACATTAATAGATAAAGTAGTTTCTGTTTAACATAATTTTTTTAACTAAATAAATCTAAAAGTAGCAATGTTAAAACTTGAACAACAAGTAATTAAGCACACATCTACATAAAACAATATATAGTATGTGTGAATGGATATGTGTGGGAACGTAGACATTTATGTCATTGTAAATAATATTTATTAAAATAAATCAAATTTATGTGTTCTAGATTTAATTAAAGATATTTTGACATTCAATTTAAAAAAAGTTTTCTTAAAAAATAACAAATTAAATTATAGTTTTAAATTAATAGAAAAAAAAATCTGGATATAAGTTATCTCACTTTTTTTTTTAAAGTAAAAAATTGAAAATAAATCTTTCAAACACCAGATGCATAATACAGTTTTATGTAATGGCAGAAAAAAAAAAGACAAATTGAATCATTTGGTGAAGTTATTTTCTAATTAGTGAACAATGTTAATTATGTGGAAGACTCTAAATGTCTTAATGTTTGCAAAACTGAAACTTCCACCTATTAAAAGAATATAAAAATAAAATTTGTTACTTATTCTATTGTATAAGTTAATTCCTGTGTGAGAAAAAAAAAATCCATTGACCTTGTTTGTTAATTCATTTTTATCAATAATTGTGTATCCTCATTGTGGATAGATTTCAATTTTCAGCACTATCTTGAGTATAAAATTAGTCTTTAAATGGTAATAATGTTTGAATAATATTCTTTTAACATACTGTTCTAAAAAGATAATTCCTAAATGTATATTTAATGGCGAAGCAATGCCAGTCTTTTGAAAAAATTTGAATATCTCCGTGAAATAATTTACAAGTTATTTTAATGAAGTCTGGATGAATCAATTCAAAGAAGTTTCTAATAAATATCAAAATTTGACCAATAAACTTTCCCGCATCATTGTGGCAATAATCCCTAGGCTAAATTCCTATTATTCCTTTGCTAATTAATAGTGTAACCAAATATCCATAGTATAAATTGTGCAACATTAGTTACAAAACAAGGTGCTTTTCTCAAGAACTGGACGAGCGGTTTTTAGAGAATATTTTTTAAAAAAAATTATCAATTACAGGCTTCTTGGTGGTTCTGCAGCGCCGCCTGGGGGCTCGTCCAGTTCTTGAGAAAAGCACCCAAAACAAAAATTGTAAAAAACACCATTTCCGGAAACTAGAGATGTATCTTAAGATGGCAAATGTTTCACAAAATCAGCAGAATTTAAGATTGGATCTGAAAAAAAGGCACTATCTGTGATTTTTATTATTAATTTTAAAAAACTAAAAAGTCCATTATTTTCCTTACAGAAAATATGTTACATTACTTTCTTTTACTTTATTAAAAATTATAGTTTAAAATGTACTTTAATATTATGCTAATTACTGTTGTAATATGGAAGAAAGAATTGAGGTTTTTTTTTTTTTTAAAAAAAGTTAATATTTAATGCTCAGTATTAGATTTTAAAAATATAATATCTAAATAGAATGGTTTTATTATTTGAGGGTAAAAAAAATGTATAACTCGATTATTTCTTCCTTCTTTTTTATTTTTTTATTTCACTGGATAAAGAAAATATCAGATTTTAAAGATATTCATTGCAAATTAACTATTAGAATTAATATAGAAACAAAAGAAAAAATTTAAATAAAAAATTTAAATTCAGTTAAACTATTAATTTACATATTTGATAAAAATATGAAAATGTGAAATTAGTTTCTTTTCTCATTTATTTAAATAAAAAATTTAAGACCAATTAACAAATTAAATTACCAATTAATATATTTTCCTAGTTTTATTAAAAGTAGAATGTACATGATTGTCTGCACAATGGACAGACAGAACTCAATCGGAAAGAATTATTTTTAAATTAATCTTTAAGCCAATTAATAAAAAAATTATATTGAATGAAAGTTTTATTTGCTGTAAAGAATATTTTTTTATTCATGCAATTTTAATATATTTGAATAAACATAATAAATCAGCTTGAATCAATTTTATGATAAAAATCCAGTATGTGTAATATTGAACATAGGTGTTCTTTTGTTTTAAATAATTGTACATTAGATCATTCCTTGTATTAGGATGGACAAAATAACCTCTAGACCCAAAGAGCTACTTAATTAAATCTATAAAGTTTAAGCTTGAGAAGCCTGCAATTAAGCAGTTGGTTATATCCTGTGCACTAAATTACTTTATTCTCTATATACATAAATAAGTTGGATAAACTAAAATAATTTTATTTAAATTCATGGATCTTAAAATCTGGTAATTCTTAGTTAATTTTATGGCCAATAACTGTCACTATAATCTAGTATCACACAAGAATTTTATTTAATCCAAGGAAAAATTATAATCATATTTTATATTTTAATAAGGAGATGTTTTTAGTTTAAAGTCACTTATCATTGTAACCATTCTTTTTTTATTATTAATTTATATTTATCTTTTAATTAATTTTTTAAATGTGATTGTACAAATTCTCTCAGAATCTACAAGAATACTTTGGTTATTTTTTTTATGAAAGTAAAAAGAAACTTGTGTAAACTCTGATCTAGCATAGGCATTAAAGAAAAAATAGTTATGTGTTGTATTTCTGTAGGATTTCTATACTAAAACTACTAAACATCACATGATCACCATCTCTTATGATAGCATATAACTGTTATTAAACAGGCAAAACTCTCCATACAGTAGGACTATAGTACTTATTCATTATTGGATAATCTTTAGTCTAATAAATGATTAATAAAAATTATTAGTTATGTATGATTTGGGCTATGAAAAAGAGATATACAGTATATAATATATAGAACAAATACAAGTTGTTAATGTATTATAATGCTGAAAAAATGTAAAGAATTAAATAAATGTTTCTAAAATATAATATGATCATAACTTTAATAATATAGAAAATATTTTCTACAATCATAAAATTGAATCAAGGAAACCGGATTTGAAGCCTATTCCTCAAGTTTCAGGATTCCTTTTCAAACCTTACTTATCTCAAAAGTCATAATTTATTGATAACTTCTACTTATAGGCAAGGCTGTGCCTATATTCCTCTTTAAAATAATTTCAATTAAATGAAGACTGATCGTTGGATGGCAATCATATTATAATCAAGCTTGTTTTTTATCTATGTGTTGGTACACTGAAAATTGTGGAGTTAATTCAATATTTTGTTTTATTGTATGATAATTTGTCTGATACTATATATATATATATAAAATCACTAATAAGACATTCTCTTATAATCTTACAGCAAAAAATTTCTAACAGTAAAAATGTTTAATAATTACAATATACAGATAGTTTTTTGTTTCTCAATCTCAGTGGCTCTTAGCGAGTGCTTATTATAACACTTCCTTCAGAAAGTTGTTACTAGTGTTCTGCAAAATTGTAAAACATTATTGGGAAAATAAAATGATTATCACAAAGTAATGTTCTCACTGTCAAACAATGTTTGAATAAATATAACCAATGTAATATTACAAATTAGATAAGTTACTAGTTAATTTTCAAGTGAACTACAACATCTATCTATTCACATTGCAGTTCTTATTGCATTTGACAAAGTCTGTATATGCAGATTATGGATATGTATTTAGTTTGTATTATGCTATGTATAAATATATAATTAAATTCTAACATTTTTAACATAGATCTCATACATCTTAAATCAAATGTAACTTTTTTTTTACTAATAATTAATATAATACTAGCAAAACATCACATGATCACCATTTCCTATGTTTACACAAGCTGTTATTAACAATAAGTAAACTCTCCAGACAGTAGTGTCACCCAGTGCAAACTTTAGTAATCAATGAATGCAAGTTTTTGCATAAATCCCCATCTATTTTATGCAAAAACCTTCCTGCATCCATTGATTCCTAAAGTTTGCAATGAGAAGCGCTACTGTCTGGAGAGTTTGCTTATAATTAATATAATACTTATTATTATTTTCAATATTTATTAGTTATTTTGATCAATAGTTGGAATGTATTATAATAGAAATAATTCATCATCATCATCATCATCATCAACCATTATCAATCCACTGCAGGATGAAGGTCTCTCCAAGTTCAATCCATTTTTTTCTATCTTTAGCTTCTCTTCTCCACATCACCCCTGCACACTTTCTTATTTCATCCATCCATCTCACATGTGGTCTCTTTCTGGGTCTTTTACAATCTCTTGGAATCCAGTTTAAAATTTCAATTGTCCATCTATTATCATCTCTTCTAACAATATGTCCAGCCCAACTCCACTTTAGTCTTTTAATTTTTTCAATGAGGTCAGTAACACCTGTTTGTTCTCTTACCCATACATTGCGTTTTCGATCCCTTCTTGTTACTCCCAACATGCATCTCTCCATACTTCTTTGAGTGGTCTGAAGTCTCTGTATTGCTCTTCTATTAAGTGTCCAAGTCTCAGATCCATAAGTAAGCACTGGCAAAACACATTTATTAAAAACCTTCCTTTTCAAACACATAGGCATATTTCCTTTTAGTATCAAGTTATTTCTACCAAAAGCACTCCAACCAAGTTTAATTCTATGATTAATTTCATCCATTATATTTCCATCTGTATTAATAATCTGACCAAGGTAATTGTAACTGTTAACTTCTTCTAACTCATCATAATCAATCTTTATTTTCATATTTTGAGAAAATCTATTAAACATTACTTTAGTCTTTTTAACATTTATCTTTAGTCCTACTTTCCTACTTTCATCTGATAACTCCTGCAACATTTCCTGTAGCTCTAAAGCATTATTTGAAAAAAACAACTACATCATCTGCAAAATCTAAATGACTTAAATAATCTCCATTTACTTTCACTCCTTTAGCTTCCCATTTTAATCCACAAAATACTTCTTGCAGCACTGCTGTAAAAAGTTTTGGAGATATGGAGTCACCCTGTCTTACACCCTTTTCAATGTTGATTTTCCTACTATCATTATGTAATCTAATTGTTGCTGTTGCATTTTTATAAATATTCTTTAAAATATGACAATATCCTGGATCTACACCTTGATGATCCAATGCTTTAATCACTGAAGAAATGTTTATAGAATCAAATGCCTTTTCATAGTCTACAAATCCTAAGCATAATGGCAACTCATATTCATTTGTCCTTTCTATAATTTCTCTCAATACCTGGATATGATCTACTGTACTAAAACCACTTTTAAATCCAGCTTGTTCTCTTGGTTGGTGGAAATCCAGTGTTTTCTGTAGACGAGTTGTAATTATCTTAGTAAAAATTTTGTATAAAACTGATAAAAGACTGATAGGTCTGTAATTTCTAATATCTTCTTTATCACCTTTTTTAAATATTAATATTAATACTGCATTCTTCCAATCATCTGGTACATCTTTATCATTTAGACATTTGGTATATAATTTTGCTAAAATTTTTTCTATTTCTTCACCTGCTTCTTTTAATATATCAATTATAATTCCATCATTACCTGGAGCCTTCCCTTTCTTCATAAATTTAATTGCATGTCTCACTTCCTCATTCAAAATTCTGGGCAATTCGGAAGATATAATAGGTATAGGAGGCACTTGTTCTTTATTACTATATAATTCTTGATAGAAGTCTTCTACACATTTCATGATGTCATCTCTCTTTTTAGTAATAATGCCATCTTTTTTCTTATTGCAGATATAAATTTCCTACCAATACCAAAATGTTGTTTTACACTCTTTAGACTTTTATTCTCTTCTACAGCTTTCCTTGCTAGTTCACAATTATACTTTCTTATATCATTTTCAACTCTTTTCCGCACCATTTTACAAAATTCGAGATATTCAATCTTTTTTAATGCATCATTGTTGTATATCCTCATATTCCTTCTTTTCTTCATAAATTCTCTAGTCTCAGTAGAAATTTTATTGGTCAATTGCTGCTTTTTTCTACCAGCTATCTTTGTTGCAGTTTTTAAAAGTGTATCACTTATTTTCCTATTAATGTCATTCAAATCTGAATCATGTTCAAAATCTACTAATACTTGAAACCGATTTGTAAGTTCTAATTTAAATTCATTAGAATGTTTCTGAAGATTAGGAATATCAACTGTAAATATTGTTTTCCTTAATAATTTTTGTCTCTCTAGTTTTGCATTAACATGTATCTTACATCTTACTAATCGATGATCACTTCCTGTGTTAAATTTATTAAGAACATTACAATCTTGAAATATGTATTTTCTGTTAGTCAAAATATAATCCAATTCTGCTGTACCTTCATTTGGATGCTTCCATGTCCATTTCCTTTTAACATTTTTCTCAAAAAAAATAATTCATAATATAAAGTTTTTCTTTTTCTGCAAACTCCACAAGTCTATGTCCTCTCTCATTTCTATTACCATAACCAAAATTACCTACAGCATTTTCATCTTTCATTTGTTTACCAATTCTAGCATTAAAGTCTCCCATAACAATTTTAAAATGTTGTTTACTCTGATCAAAAGCCTTTTGTACATCCATATAAAAATCTTCTACTACTTCATCACTATGAGAACTTGTTGGGGCATAAACCTGAATTATCTGCATTTGGTATCTGCTATTAAGTTGTAAAACTAATCTTGCCACTCTGTCTGATACACCATCAATCTCCACAATGTTATTCTTCCATTTTTTATTTATAATGAATCCTACTCCACTTGTATTTCCAATATTTGTGCCTTTATAGTAGAGTATATGTCCACTTTTTAAATCAATTGTTTCTTCACCTTTTCTTCTAACTTCACAAAGTCCAATAATGTCCCATTTAATATAAGACAGTTCTTCTTCTAACTCTTGCAATCTTCCTTCACTTGAAAGTGATCTGCAGTTGTAAGTACCTAAATAAAAAGTCATCATCAAATGGCAGCCTGAGTCCGCAATCAGGGGATTCTTAGCACCCTCCGCCTTCGGCCACCAACCGCTGCCTTGGATGGTGACTTTACAGCCTCCTGGGAATAAGGGCCATGATTTATTTTTGTCTGTCATGATTGTATATATTAGAAAAAATATTCTTAAACTTGGAGGTAAAAAGCCAATAAACTCACCACGCTGGCTAATGCGTGTTAGTGAGCAGCCCATCCATGTTCATATACTATATGAATAATCACATAGTAATAACAGCTGCAACGACAAGAACGTATGGAGTGGACATTAGCAATTTGCCCTGCTTAGTTCCTTTAAGGGCTCCAAGAGGAATCAAAGGGTCTCCTTTCAGTTAATAGCAAACTCCTTTCTGCAGCCAGAAATAATTATTTATCATTATAATAAGGGGAAATGGATATATATATTAAAATGAAATATTTTGAAGGTATTTAATTCTGATATTGCTAAATCTGAGTACCAAGCTCAAATACCAAATGCAAATTGATTTATACATGTACTATTTTTTTAAAATATATATATATATTAATTTTCACGAATACAGTAATCATTTTTATATTAATGATTTCATTTTTTACTGCTATTTTATTTTGTATTCTATAATTTTAAATTCCATGATTGAATTTCTAAATATATGTTATTGATTTTAATATTATGTTAAAATATATATATATAAACAAAAGTATTCTATGAATTTGAAATGGTTAGAAACAGTTCTATACTATAGTGACATATAAAACATTAAACTAGATAATAATAAAAACAGTATTAGCAATATAACATTTGTATGTAATTTATATAGTAATTTAACATCTTACTAAATTAAAACAGAACACTGAAATGCATTTAAAATTTCAAAAAGAACAGTGAAAGCGTATTTCATAGACTTCATATAGAAATCTGAATATTTACTGTTTATGTATGGAAAAATAAATCTCTATTATAACAAAAAAATAATAAAAAATGCATTTACTAAAAGTTTAATCTCTAAATTATAATAGACTTCGAAAGAAGCCACAAATTTTAATTAAAATATTAATAAAAATAAGCTTTTAATATTTATATAAAACTACAAGCTAAAAAAAAAAATTAAAAAATGTTAATTTAAAACTTCAACTATATAATATAAAGAATGCAAGTTTAAAGGCTATATAATCATATGAAATTTATATATACTTTATAATATTTTTAAACTTACAATGAAATGGTAATAAATTCAAAACTCCAATTTGATAATCCAATATCCAAACCACTTGTCAAACCTGATTTTTTTTTTTTTTAATATCAAAAAAAAAAAAAGAGACATTATTGTTAATGCAGAAGTATATATACAATATATAAAGTAAAATGAGTATATGATAGATATGAAATTTAAACAGAAGAAAAAACACTTCTGGAAACTATGTATAAATATGACTCATACATCAATAAATACAAAGAATATTCTTCATATTTATTAATATATGAGTATTGTGCATATAACTTCCGGAAATGATTTACCTCAATTTAAATTTCATATATATTAAACTATGTGCATCAATCTATATATATATGCATAAAAAACTTATGAATTACTGTAAAAAAATCCCTTGTGTGTGTTTGTACTATGAGTGTATATATTTCTTTGCTAATATTAATAAATGATAGATATTTACAATAAAATGATATAATCTTCAATAACTTCTCTTCCTCTTTCCTTCTTTATTTTTGCTTTTCTAATATATAACATATAATAACCACATTCCACTCTTTTGACACTTTGAAGCAAAATATATTACATTGAATATATTACATTGAATTTATAAAATTATGGCAAAAAAAAACAGATGAATAAATATAAATATGATAATAATTAACAATAGAAATAAAGGATAAAGTAGATTTTAAAGTTATATATTAATAGTAAGTTTTATGAATAACGTTATGTTAATAATTAAGTTGGTAAAATTGTAAAAATGTAATTGTGCCGGTCAAAATCATGTATTCATTCAACAAGACCAATAATCCAAGCAAAAGTACCTTTAATCCAACCATACCCAAGATACAGATGTCAGGGGAATGGTAATCCTAACCTATTTGCCTGAACTATTGTCTCTCTGACCATAACCTATTTGCCTGAACTATTGTCTCTCTGACCAATGGAAAACGTTTGTGATGACACTAGCAGTCCTTAATTTTATTCCGTCCCAGCTGGAGATCATGGTTCACAAAAAGACTCAAAATAATAAAGGATTTATATGAGAAAGTAATGATCTAGTGAATTCTGATGATTGCAGAATGGTACAGATATGGTTTGATATCAATTACTAATAGTTTGAACCATAACAATTATAATTCTTTCTGGCAACATTACAAAGAAGTGAATTTAAATTAAAGAAATATTATAAATAAATAGAGTAATTAATATTAGAGATTCGGAGTGGTGACAAACTAAGCTAATTTAAAATAATATTATAGGAATTTATTAAGAAATCGAGTTTGTTATACAAAATAAGTTGGCTTTTGTTTATACAACTAGGTTAATATATGAATTCATTGTGATGCGGCTAAATGTAAGGCATTTGATAACAAAGTAAAATTTGTTAATTGGTCTGCCAAGAACCAATCAGTAATAAAATATCATTAGCCCTCTTTAAGATATTACAAATAAATCTATTATATATATAGATAGATAACAAAAGATGAAAGATGTGCATTTATAACACTATTACATTTAAATCAGTTGTATATAATGAGTGTGGAAAGCAAAATAGTTCTTAAATAAATAATTGACAATCATATAGTCAGATTTAATTAATTGGGATTGGTTGGTTAAGGACGTGCCATCATGGCAGAGAGCATTTCAGGTTTGCTAAATAAAGATATAAAATGATGATGAAGGCAGTATGCTGTTATATATTACAACAAAAGAATGAATGAATGAGGTCTGTTACGAACCTCTAGGTGGCTTTGCTAAAAGAAATCCCTGGTATATACAGGTAGATGATGAGAAATGCTGGCCCTCCAGCCAAAACAGGTCTCTGAATAATAATAATAGATTTGATGTGCTGGACTTTCCATACACATCTTAATGACAATGCCCGAAAAAGGATCCCTTCGTAGAAAATATGTCTACTTTGAGGGAAAGTCAAAGATTGGACTGGTCATATTTAAACTTCCGAAGGTCCTGAGGAGTAAGTAGCAAAGCAAGAACAACAATAATAAAGAAATGGTTGTAACTATAAATACATAATGCCTTAGATGTATATAGATAGATAGTGTATCACTAACGAAAATAATAACTTAAATCCTGATTAAAATAATCGCCTCCCTGACATAATAGAAAGTCCCCAGAAACCTTAGGCCATTAATGAATGAATCATAAATTATAATATAAAAAGAAAGCCAAGAATTAAAACTAAAATATAAATTGTTTTCCACATTTTCCAAATATTTCATGTATTAGTAAGTTATTAAACAGTTCATCATCGATAATTACAGAATAAGACTGTCTTTTAATTAACATAGACGGGGCATTGAATATCAAACTCACTTCTGGTGTAGTTTGACAACATACAGCATAATAAATTGTATATCGCAATTTTTACTATTTTTCTGACAAATAAAAATATATGTGTATGAAACATAAAATGCTATGATAAATGTGCTTTCAATGATTTTCTTTCAAGACATTTGTTTTACAGAAATCGTGATAGATTTTACTTAACTGATTTAATAAAATTCTTATCCTTTCAGAAATAATTACGAGGGCACTTTTAAGTTAGAGATAATAATAAAATGCCTAACTTTTAAAATAATTTCAATCATTTAAAAATAATTTTATAATATGAGGTACAAAACTAAATGAGCTTTCTCTATTAATTAATTTAATGGAAATAATCTAAAATGATTTTTAACTGGAGAAAATAAGAGAGAGGGTTTAAAGTTAGTTATTCACTGAGTTTTATACTTGGCAGTTTCAATAAGTCAATATTATAAATAAACCAACAAAAAATTAATTTAAATTTGCCACATCAAAATAATGTGAGATTTTTATAAGAATTAATATTTTTAAATTTAAGAGAAAAAAATTAAAAGATGCATTTTAAAATTAAGTTGTATAAACATTACAGATATATATAATATAAATTAATATTGATTTAGAAAACAAAGTAAGCTAGAATCATAGGTTTGCAACAAATTGGAGGTTACCTCAGAACCAATTGGTAGACGTTACATGCCTTGAAACAGGCAGTTACAAAGTCAGATCATTTAGCAGGCTTCCTTGACACAGTACAGTCTCAGGCTAGGTATTAAGAGCACTGGAATGGCATGGTGATGAGCTGGTAGAACAAAGCTCCGAAAAGCAAATGGCCGATCTTTTCACCCCATCATTTCTTTAGGTATGATGTACTATAAATCTAAAATACTCTCTTCGGTGAAGTATTCTTCCAATAATCTCCTTCAATAATTCTTCTTATCAAAATTTTCCACTATTTATCTGATATGGCTTTATCTATAGGATTCAATCTACATTGACAACTACCAATTGCAATTGCTCTAAGCCAGTAGTCTTCAACCTTTTCACACCTGTGGCCCGGCAAAAATAAAGATAAGATTTCGCGGACCGGCAGAAGTTTACAGATAAATTTTCTTAAAGATGTAACCTGCTTAGCCTTAGATAAGCATAATTGTTATAATTGACCAAAACAGCACACTACACATGCTGAACACAGAAAACAGTACAATAACAATCGTTCTCATTAATGTGCTTGCATTTATTTCTATGTTTATTATTTCATTGTTAAAACATTCTAGAATAAAATGTTATTCACCTGAATGTTGGGAAATATCATAGCTAGTGTAATCACATGGCAATGATTATGATAAATGTATTATCTGTATTTAATATTAAATATACAAGATGGTTATATATATATGGAGGTTGTCTTTTGATAGTAGTAAGGGCAAAATAGAAATCGCATAATTAATCACCGTATTTTAAATCTGAAAAAATAAAACGAAACGTGTAAAAATATCAAGTTTTGATGTTATTATAATTTTTTTTTTTTTTGTGCTGGTGTGTTGAAAGATTCAAAAAATGTAATTAATAGAAAAAGTTTTTTTAAAAAAATGGTAAAATAGATATCGCGTAATAGAAATAAAGCCAAAAAAAAAATCGCAAAGTTATTTTTTGCTTGTTTTTATTTTTAAAAAAAGGTTAACAGAAATTGGTTTTAAAAATAAAAGTTTTAGTATATTAGCAGTATACAAATAAAACCAAAAAATATTGCCTTATAGGCCAAAAAAAAAGTGGGCGTATTTTTAAACAAAAAAAAAAAAAAAGAAAACGAAACTTAAAAAAGTCAAAAGTTTTGATCTTGTTTTAACACATAAACAATGCTGACAAGCAACCGTGATTGGCTATCAAAAGACAACTGGAGTTTGTATAATAAAAAAACCTTTTTTTTTTAATTTTGAATTTTTTTAGAAAAATAATAAATTTAATTCTATCTATCCATAAACATCTGTGATAAATAGAAAAACAAATTAATTTATGTATGATTGATTAGATTTCGTTTTGGTTCTGTTTCTTATTTTTTAATAGGGTAAAAATGCGATGAAAAAATAAATAAAAACTGTTTATATTAATTAAAAGTTTAAAATCTTATTATTTTGTTATTACTAACTTTCTTGCCAGTATAGCACGGCCCGGCAGAAAACTTCTGCGGCCCAGTGATTGAAGACCACTGCTCTAAGCAGTTCTCTGAGGTTGGTGTCTGCTTGGGAGAGAAATCTATAATCCTGCATTAAACATGCTCCAAGGGTTCATTTGCTAATTAAAAAAAACAGCAACAAGCATATTAAGTTTATCAGTCATTGTATTAACAAAGGCTATTTAATTAAGGTTTAGATTAACAAAAATGTAAATTTTATTCAGAAAAATTTTAGGAATTTGGTATAATGACTTTCAAACTTATATTTGATATAAAATTTAAATACAAATTTACAAAATATTTCTTACAAATATTGGATTGTTTACATAATTGATTATTTAATGTACATTTATCAAAAGATAAATATAAAATGTTACCAACTGATTAATTGAAGAAAAATGAACTTTAATATAAGAATTTAAAATATTTGTAAAAATTTATAGATATCTAGGATTCAATTCAATTTAATAAAATAAACACAATATACATTTTACAAATATAAAATAAATAAACTATTATAAAAAGATTAGTTTTAATTATAAAATAAAATTAATGAAATATAAAAGATTATAATATTGATTATAAATATACTACCACCTATTATGAGATGGGTGTCAGTTAATATAAAAGGTTGGGTTCAAACCCATACTAGTGCTGATGACATTGGCACTAGGCAAAGCAGAAATATGTACTATATTTCCAGCTTCATAATAGATATATGTATGAAATATGATTGTATTAATATAATGTTTAAATTTTTATAGATCTGACGAAGACTGCTAGGAACAGTCAAAACTATAATATTAAATATATTTTGCTTCAGTGTCAAAAGAGTGGAATGTGGTCAATATATGTTAAAATGATATAAGAAAAGCATGTGAAAAAAAAAGTAAACTAATAACATACATCTGATATTCACTTTTGGAAATATTAGCAG
Organism: Epiperipatus broadwayi; assembly: GCA_028023455.1. Lineage (NCBI taxonomy): Eukaryota > Metazoa > Onychophora > Udeonychophora > Euonychophora > Peripatidae > Epiperipatus > Epiperipatus broadwayi. Next base: position 3,091,897 of record JAQFVV010000143.1, on the reverse strand, counting down.
AAATAAAATGAAGAATATTAAATAATTAAAATATAAATTAATTCTTATGCATAATATTTTCAATTTATAATTATATATATATATACTGATTTTAAATGCATTAAAATTCATTTTATGAAGATGATTGCCACTTATTAGCCATGTACACCAACATATTGCAAATATATATATATTATTTTTATTATATAAATAACTAATTACACCTCTTCCGATAAAATATATGTACCCTAATCTAAAAAAGAAATTGCTATTTAAGATCTTTTAAGAAACATGGCTTTACAGTATAATGGTTAGGGTAGCCACCTGGGATTATGGTTTGAATAAACTATTACAGGAAGGCTTAGCATTTTTCTATCACTAGATGGGCCATAGCCAACCATAAAATATTGGCAAGCAAATGGTTATCTAATTATTAGTTAGAAAATGTTCTCAGATTAGTTTGGATTTGTCAATAAGTATTAATACAATTCTTTAAAAACAAAAAATATCATTGTAATACATTGTGACTTTCATTCCTGTTGGGACACAAATCATATTCTTATGGGTATTCAGACTGATTTATCTTATTTTTAAGACACATCAGACTCTTATTTTCAACAAGATGTTATTTTCTTTCAAAAAAAAAAAACAAAGATCAAGTGAATGCTGATGAGTTAATGTCCTGGTTCTTGAGCATTAAATGTAGAATTTGAGTTTTGATCTACTGTTTCTTCATATTAAAATAATTTAACCACATAAAACAAAAATAAGACAGAAGATCTTGAGAATAGCGTTCACAATCTTGATATAATTTTAAAGTCATCTTTTTTTTTTTTTTTTAGTTTTCATTTTATTACAGTATTCATTTTTCAATTGATTTTAGAAACAACAAAGAATAAATAATCATCCAGAGATTAGTCAACATAAAAAGGAATGTTTTATTTACAATGTTACAAATTTACATAATATCATAAAACCATATTAAACATTGAATTATTATTCACCAAATTCAGTAAAATTTGCTTTCATTTTTTTAAATGAAATGATGCCTAGTATTATTATAAGTGTGTTTTAACACAAATTAGAATTTTTAATAATTTTCAAAATCTTTTGATAAAGAATGAACATAGACAACCAGGTGATATTTATTAAAAATCCTTATAATTAATGCAGAAAATCATTAAGTAGGTAAAAGAAAATTAAAACTATATCTTGAAATATTACATAATATAATAAAATTTCTATAGACTTTCTATTAATTACATAGTAATTACTAATACTGGATACAATTTTCACTTGAAGCATATCAAATAAAGATGGTTTCATTAGCCATAAGAACTTTTCAAATCGATTTTGTTTGGTAACTGTCAGATATTTGTCTTCATTTGTACCTCTAGAATAACAGTAAAGCCATCTTTCAGGAAGTGTAAAATAAAATGGCAATAAGTTATCCACCAATAATTTTCTGGGAAGAATCCTGAAAAAAATGGCTGCCTGTTTAATGTTCATAAATATAAATTTCAATTACGCAGTTGCAAATACTGCGACATAGTTTATTAAAGTTGAAAAATTTGAAATAGGTATTTGCTACAAAATTAAACAGATAATCCAAATTTATTATGTTGGTATAAGCAACAGAGAGTCCATATTTATAATATTGCTACTAACAATACTATTTGATACTTCAAAAATCAGTTGCTAATTTAATGAAAACACTAAAAATTATTAATTTACTTTTCACCATCTATTGCAGAATTAAGACACTATGCCTAATGATTACATATTTATCTTTTATATCATTTAAAATCGATTATCATCTCTTGAATAAATCAGAATTTCTCTTAAATTTATTAAGAAGTTTTATAGTGTAGATTTAAAAATGCATTTAATAATGCTTAGAGCCAATAATAAATATATTTAAAAAAGGCACATGGCTTTAATGCTCGGGAGTTCGTAAAAAGTATGAGCGCCAGACCAGTGATGCCAGAATCAATCCCGGGGCCTCCCAATCCCAAGTCAGATGCCCTATCATCTGTGCCAAATGGGGAAAGACAAAAAAAGCATATGGTTTTACTGCTCAAGAGTTCATAAAAAGTTCTAGCATCAGAATCACCCCCTAATCCCAAAGTGAACGCTCTACCATCTGTGCCAAATTATGCAGGGTAGCCAATAACATAATATGATAGCAATAATAATAAATTGCTTAATATAATTTTTTTATATAATAATTCATATCCACTAGCATTACGTATTACAAAAACATTAATTATTTTAATAATTTCATATTTTATCTAATATATATTTACCTAGTGTAAGCTTGTGGCTAAGACCTGTAGAGGTCCCTACCTTCGAATTTTTCAGACGCTTATTCCTAAGGTTACAGCCTTAGTAAATATTACTTAATATAATAATGTGCGTTTAATAAAATTTATAATTACTACTCTATTACATTAATTTCTAAATGATCATAACGGTAAATTTTGCTAGAATACTTATACCTAATTTAAATCATTTCGTTTTGAATGTGATTCAAAAATAGTTACAAAACCAAAAACACTTTCATTTATTAATAAAAATTACAGTTAGAATGAATAAGTTATACTGGTTTTGTAGATTATGAAAAAGATTTAATTCTATAAGCATTTCAGTCCAGATTGAAACTTTGAAATATCATATCAAATCAGAATATTATCACCTTCTGAAGAATATAATCTTATCACTGGTAAAGTAATACAATGGCGATTTCATCTATGCAAAAGTTTTTACAACAGTTTTATTAAAACTATTTTATCAAGAACAATGGGCAGTAAATATGGATAGATATTATTTGAATCATCTGAGGTTTGCAAATGATATGAATGTTTTTGTAAATAATGCTTCCGTGCTGAAGGAAATGCTAAATGGGCGATCAGATTTAGTAAAAAAAAAAAAGTATGGCTAAAGATAATCTACTTATAGAATTAATGTTCAACAAGTTTTGAAAAGAATATATATTACAGAATTAGAACAAAAGAGCTTATAAATACTAAGTTATAAAATTAAAAAAGCATCATATGATCCCAGTTTCCAAAATGGTTTCAGGAGCAAATTCTATTTATTCTACTCCACAATATCCAGCTATTGTAAGTTTGAAAAATTAATTAGCTGCTAGATGATAATGTTTAGTAAATTTCTATCCATTTCTATTTATCTTATCTATATGTCCAAACCAGTTTTGACTTACGGCCTACATTAGTAATGAGCTTCAGATTTGGATTTATCACTTCTAGATCTTTTGGATTTAATGCACTTTTCATTATGTAGCTATCTTTTATTCTTTTTTTTACTATTAAATTAATAATATGGAATTCAAAAACAAGTTTTAGTTTTGAACTTATGTCAATTTTCTTGCATAGAATAGACATATAAATCTAAGATCAATCCGAGGTTTATATATTTTGGTATCATATAATTTTATAATGACTGTAGGCATCTTTATCCTTTAACTAGAGATGTTATAAAACCAAAAAACAACATGATCCCAGCCTAAACAAAACTCCACTGCAACAAGTTTTGTTCATTCTATTCCAATTCTGCCATCTTTACTACTTAAATAATCAAAAGATGTTAAATAACAGGACTTATTATATATCACTATTCAGTACTACTTTATTCACAACTCTAAAATATATAGTTACTGAATTGATGTCAAATCTATATACTGAAATGTTACATATCGACACACATCCCGTTTCACTTACTGTATTTCATAGTAGTATTTGTTTTGAGTTTAAACCTAGCCAAGTGCATGTATATTCATGTGTATTAATGGATACATACACATAGCTATATATAATACATATATCTGATTATATTTTAAATGATAAATTAAACATTTAATTGAATAAACATTGTTATATACGTATTAGCTAAAGAATGCATCCAAGAAAAAACTGTTTAGTAAAATGTGTAAAAAGATAATAAGCCATCTTAAAAAACAGATATCATTATTAAAAATAAAAAAACTATTTAGTAAAATGTGTAAAAAGATAGTACAGAATAATAATAACAAAAAAGAGAAAGATAACTCTATTAAAAAAATGTTAGCACAACACAGCATTGAACACAGACTTGACATTTCAGAGGTGGTTACTATATCGATATTCCCAAGTAAACAACACATTTAAAACTTGTAAGACATTATTGATAAATATAATTTCATCATATTCAGAATTAATGTAATTAAGAAGCAATATTTTTAAAAGAAGTTTTATTTTTAAACAAATTATTAATAATAATATGTTACTTTTTATATAAATTAGGATATTTAAATAGAAATGATTGGGAAATCTCAACATTTTTATTTACATATAAATTTTATTAATTATAGTGATTAAAGGACATCCTGTTCAGTTTTGTGCAATGGTAGAATATATATGAAATATGTTTTGAGGTTAGAGCAACTGCCACAATAAGTTTAAATAAAGAAATATTTCTCATATGTTAAAATAATAAATATATACAATCAGAATGTGTTTCTATGAATAAAGTTTTTTAATAATTATCACAACAAAATGACATTAGTCTGTTTGGTTTAGCATAATGATAAGAGTATATATGTAGTATATTTCGAGCTCATGCCAGAAATTTTTAGCCCAGATAATTGTCGCAAATAACTTTAAGAAGTATTCCTCTTGTATTTAAATAAAAAATATTTACACCCAGAACATATTTCCAAAGATGAAATGATTTGAAAACATAAACAATTTTATGTACATATAAATTTTACTAATTATCTTGGTATCCCATTAGTGAAGCACCTTTCTGTCCCACACATCCAGGCATAGCAGTCCTGTCATCTAGCATCTATTGACTACTCAAACTTGCAAATAGATGGCAGCATAGAAGTTTAATAAATAGAGTTTGTTCCCGAAATATCTAGTATTAATATGAATAAAAGATAATAAATGAAAGTAATCACAGGATTATATTTAGATGGATTAGTTTCTATAAAATTAATTAATAGTATGTGTTTCTTTATCTTAAAAAAAAAAAAATGCTGTAAGTAAATATTTTCTTTTACTACTACTACTATTTTATGAGTCTAAAATTTCAACATTTTATCAATCAACATATACTGCAAAAGATAAAGCACATTATGAAGAGATGGATGTTAGGATTATCAAGGAAAAATCAAAAGTAAAATATATATAGGTAAAAGAACAAACAAGATTCACTAACATCATGAAAAAAATAAAAAAATATAGCCTTCTCAGATACATCACTAAAAAAAAAAAATTAAAAAACAAACAATAACCCATAAACAGTTGAAATTCTAAGCTAAGTCCAAGAAGACTTTCAATAATCGATGGAATTATCTGACATTATTGAAATAAATTCCAAAAGACTATTATACTGCAGTCAATAGTTGAAAATGATATTATCATATCAAAATTTGAAAAAAAAAGGTAATATGACATATATAAATTTAATATTTTAATAACAAGAAATGTTAAAATTTAACATTTAGCAGATAAAAAAAATAAACATTTTGTTATTGTGCAAACTTAATTAAACAAGTGAATAATTTGCAAAAAAATTTTCATCAGAAATAATATTAAAACTTATTTAAAAATGAAAATTAATGAATAATAAAGGAATAAAACAAAACAAAATGAAAAATTTTATGCATGATACTTAAAAGTTTACAGATGTAGCTTCCTCTGCTACCAATAATTCTGTTGATATACAGATTTAGCAAAATAGAGAAATGAATTGACAGTAAATAAAGCTATCTTCTGTTGAAAATTATATTAAATGTATAAAAAATAATTCATTTGAAAGAATATGATCGTAGAACTCTTCATCTAAAATAGAAAGTAATGTGGAGCAAAGCTGACAAGCTTACATTAAGGTTTCCTTTGAAGGTACAATACATTAGTTTAAAACATTTACCTTTGCCACATGTATGTTTATAGTGATCACTGTAATAAAATGATAGAATAAGATTCAAAACCTAAAGAATCTAGAATTAATTCCCAAGTAAGGACAAAAATTCAATGTGGTTAATAGTAAAGAATTATAGGGCTTAATCTGTCAGTTAGATGCTCAAACAACAAATGATCTCCCGAGCAAGTGAACATGTGAGTTTTTATTACAGGATTCATTAATCAGAGCTAGTTTCATCCAAATTAAAATAAATTTTATTTAGAAAGAGCAAAATTATTTCATTAAAATATTGCAGTGTTGAGGATCGATGGAGTGAATTTATTTTAAAGTGTGCTAATTAATACACAAATTCATAAGTGATATTACAAATCAATCAGAATTGTTTTTAATATGAACTGTCAAGAATATCCTGCCTACCTACCTTTGAACACCTATATATAAACAAAGATTCTGTTCGCTGAATACACCTTTTAAATATTTATGTTGAGAAAATTATAATCAACCAAATCACACTTTTCTAAAACAGAGATAAATCAAAAAAATTTCCATGAAATAATAACATAGTTGATTCTTATTTATTATTATTAAGATGGCAAAACAAGTTTCTTACATATATCTGATTCAAAAATAGTTAGAGATTTATACTTTACTTTCATGATTATTAATTTCAACATTAAATATCATGTCAACCTGTCTGCTGCTTTCCTCTTTATGCATTGTTCTGTTTTTAATATTAAGTTCTTTTCTTTCCTATAACCCGCATACTCCAAAATTTCTCTCCACCTTTAAGTACATGCTATCAAATTTCTGTTCTGTCTGCTTCATAATTTCTTTAATAAATTTTCAATGTTTCTATTTTGTTAATCTTATCATTTCTTCCAATTTATCTTTTCCATTTTTCTCCAAATCAATATTCCAAAATTAGAATCTCTTCTCTATTCAAAACTGTATTCCAAAAAAAGATATTATCTTAAATTGATCTTAATGAGTTATAAAAAAAACCTTATAGTCTTATTAAAAGCTATTTGGCAATTGTAGTTTGCAAACTGTTTTCTTTTCATCTATCTTAATTTGCTATATCCACTTCAATACATAAATATATTTACTTTTAGATTCATTTACTGCCACTCAAACTTACACTAATTAAGATTCCTTTTAATTGTGGAGACAGCACCCTTATATACATTTCAATGCTTATATAAGCATACATTTTAAACATAAAAGATATAATATAAAAAAAAGAGGGAGAAAGATTGAACAACTTTTAAATAAATTTAAGATTACTTAATTTATTTTTAAAACATACAAGATTTTCTCAAGTCAGGAAGAAAATGTTAGAAATTAAAATTTAATACAAAAAAAATGCACACTTACCAGGAGGAAGTAACTGTTTAACGTATGCCGACCATGACAGAGTGATATTGTCCCTTTTGTAACATAGTGATAAAAAAGATCGAATAATCTGGGCCAATATAAATTTTATTACTAGATGACAAATCACAACAGATAGAGGAAATTTAAATTTCTGTTTTTAAAAAAAAAAAAAATCATTTTAGAAAAATTGTTTAAATTATAGTCAATTAGGTATTCACAAAAGCATAAATACGAACATATATTCCAAATGTTTAATTCTTTATTTTTGAAATTTAAAAAAAATTACTATTTAAAATTTCTAAGATCTAAAAAATGGGTATCTTTCTTTTTATTAAAGTAGATGTTTTCTGATTGGCTGTAATTAAATTTCCTTAAAAACAAGCTACATATATGTATGTTTTATATGACTTCATCTTATGTATTGATACTTTTTTTACTTTTCCTATGCCATTTACTGTAAGCTTTAGTAAGTAGTAACAACTGCCAAATGTCATGTCTGGATTCTATCATTACTTACTAAAGGTTGCAATAAGTGGCATAGAGAAGGTGAACACGTATTTGCTATAACAGCAATATGTAAGCTGAAGTTACGTATTAGGTCATGTGATAGTTTATTGGTTTATACCAAATACTGGCCACAAGATAGATGTGCCCATAGTTATTAAAAAACTAAAGGCATTATAATATATAGAAACTGAGCTGGATTCAGACCTATACAACTATATAAGCTAGGTGACTTAGATTGAAAACATTTATATGCTTTTCAGTTTGAGCTTGATAATATAACCCAGAGGTAAATGATAGTTGCTGGAAAAAAAAGTGCATTATATTCTAAAGGTCCAGGTGCACTGTTCCAAGATCCAAATTTCCTCACTGATGAAAGCCATATGCTTGAAACTAGTCTAGGAATTTTGGATGGGACAGCATAGGATAGAGATTATTAAGCACTGCCATCTGACACCAATCATTACTTACTAAAGTTTATAGTAAATGCACAGACAAGATAAAAAAAAATATGCTGCTACAATGTGCATGTTTGAGGATAAACAGATAGTGTGCTTCTTTATACCATAATAAACAAATTTTTATCATTCTCCTGAGATTGATAAGTTATTAGCTAATGTAAAAGTAGTGATAAAGGTTAAAAAATGTTTAGAATTCCTGAATTTCAAACATAGACTCCTATTCGACAATGATTTTTTTATTTGGTCACCTATAATTGCAAGTCGCAATCAAAAGAAAAAAAATCACAAATTGTAAAATTTGTAGGAAAAATGAAGAAATAATTGGTTTAAAATCAGGTATGCATTTTTACTATAATAGCATAAATATTAAAAATATAAGTCAAATAGGATTCATTACAAAGATGAAAGAATATTTTGATGACTGCTGATATATCTGAAAGGATAGTAAGAATAGTTATTCAACTTAATGGAAAATACCAATAAATGTAATTCAGTTTTATGACCCAATAAGTTAACAATTCAATAAAGAGGTAGAATATTTTTATTCACTAATGCTGAAATTGAAAATTATTTGAAATATAAAAATACAATGAGAAATATACTTAGGGCTTTGCAGAAAAAGAAAAATTACAACCAATTCCTCTTTTTTTTTTCAAAAGATAATGGGCATAGAAGCATCCAGATAAAGATACAGTAGAATAATTTGATGAACAAAGTTCATATTTCATGACTAGTATATTTTATTAGATTTAGCATAAAAAATGATCACTGATTACTGAAATACATACATCAACCATTACAATCCACTGCAGGATGAAGGTCTCTCCAAGTTCAATCCATCTTTTCCGATCTTTAGCTTCTCTTCTCCACATCACCCCGGCACATTTTATTTCATCCATCCATCTTACATGTGGCCTCTTTCTGGGTCTTTGACAATCTCTTGGAATCCAGTTTAAGATTTCAATTGTCCATCTACTATCACCTCTTCTAGCAATATGTCCAGTCCAACTCCAATCTTTTAATTTTTTCAATGAGGTCAGTAACACCTGTTTGTTCTCTTACCCATGCATTGTGTTTTCGATCTCTTCTTGTTACTCCCAACATGCATCTCTCCATACTTTTCTGAGTGGTCTGAAGTCTCTGTATTGCTCTTTTATTAAGTGTCCAAGTCTCAGATCCATAAGTAAGAACTGGTAAAACACATGTGTTAAAAACCTTCCTTTTCAAACACAACGGCATATTTCCTTTTAGTATCAAGTTATTTCTACCAAAAGCACTCCAACCAAGTTTAATTCTATGATTAATTGCCTCCATTATGTTTCCATTTGTATTAATAATCTGACCAAGATATTTGTAATTGTGAACTTCTTCTAATTCATCATAATCAATCTTAAAACTTTGCCTATCAAAATGTAATGCTTAGAAATCAATCTTTATTTTCACATTTTGAGCAAATCGATTAAACATTACTTTAGTCTTTTTAACATTTATCTTTAGTCCTACTTTCCTACTTTCATCTGATAACCCCTGCAACATTTCCTGCAGCTCTAAAGCATTATTTGCAAAAACAACTACATCACCTGTAAAATCTAAATGACTTAAATAATCTCTATTTACTTTCATTCCTTTAGTTTCCCATTTAAAACACAAAATACTTCTTGCAGTACTGCTGTAAAAAGTTTTGCAGATATGGAGTCACCTTATCTTACACCCTTCTCAATGTTGACCTTTCCAGTATTATTATATAATCTAATTGTTGCTGTTGCATTTTTATAAATATTCTTTAAAATATGACCATATCCTGGATCTATACCTTGATGATCCAATGTTTTAATCACTGAAGAAATGCTTATAGAATCAAATGCCTTTTCATAATCTACAAATCCAAAACATAATGGTAATTCATATTCATTTATCCTTTCTATAACTTCTCTCAGTACCTGGATATGATCTACTGTACTAAAACCACTTTTAAATCTGGCTTGTTCTCTTGGTTGGTGGAAATCCAATGTTCTCTGTAGACGAGTTGTAATTATCTTGGTAAAAACTTTGTATAAAACTGATAAAAGACTCATAGGTCTCTAATATCTAATATCTTCTTTATCACCTTTTTTAAATATTAATATTATTACTGCATTCTTCCAATCATCTGGTACATTTTTATCACTTAGACATTTGGTATATAACTTTGCTAAAAAAATTTCTATTTCTTCACCTGCTTCTTTTGATATATCAATTATAATTCCATCATTACCTGGAGCTTTCCTTTCTTCATACATTTTATTGCATGTCTCACTTATTCATTTAAAATTCTGGGCAATTCAGAAGATGTAATAGATATAGGAGGTACTTGTTCTTTATTATTATATAATTTTTGATAAAAGTCTTCTACCCATTTCATGATGTCATCTCTCTTTTTAATAATAATTCCATCTTTTTTTCTTATTGCAGATATAAATTTCCTACCAATACCAAAATGTTGTTTTATATTCTTGAGACTTTTATTTTCTTCTACAGCTTTCCTTGCTAGCTCACAGTTATACTTTCTTATATCATTTTCAACTCTTTTCCGCACCATTTTACAAAATTTGACATATTCAATCCTTTTTAATACCTCATCTTTGTATATCTTCATATTCGTTCTTTTCTTCATAAATTCTCTAGTCTCAATAGAAATTTTATTGGTCAAATGCTGTTTTTTTCTAACAGCTATTTTTGTTGCAGTTTTTAAAAGTGTATCAGTTATTTTCATATTAATTTCATTCAAATCTGAATCATGTTCAAAATCAACTAATATTTGAAACTGATTTGTAAGTTCTAATTTAAATTCATTACAATGTTTCTGAAGATTAGGAATATCAACTGTAAATATTGTTTTCTTTAATAATTTTTGTCTCTCTAGCTTTACATTAACATGTATCTTACACCTTACTAAACGATGATCACTTCCTGTGTTAAATTTATTAAGAACATTACAATCTTGAAATATGTATTTTCTGATAGTCAAAATATAATCTAATTCTGCTATACCTTCATTTGGATGCTTCCATGTCCATTTCCTTTTAACATTTTTCTCAAAAAAAAAATTCATAATATAGTTTTTCTTTTTCTGCAAAATTCACAAGTCTATATCCTCTCTCATTTCTATTACCATAACCGATATTACCTACAGCACTTTCATCTTTTATTTGCTTAACAATTCCAGCATTAAAGTCTCCCATAACAATTTTACAATGTCGTTTACTCTGATCAAAAGCCTTTTGTACACCCATATAAAAATCTTCTGTTACTTCATCACTATGAGAACTTATTGGGGAATAAACTTGAATCATCTGCATTTGATATCTGTTATTAAGTTGTATAACTAATCTTGCCATTCTGTCCAATACACCATCAATCTCCACAATGTTGTTCTTCCACTTTTTATTTATAATGACTCCTATTCCACTTGTATTTCCAATATTTATGCCTTTATAATACAGTACATGTCAACTTTTTAAATCAATTGTCTCTTCACCTTGTAACTTCACAAAGTCCAGTAATGTCCCATTTAATATAAGACAATCAATCACAAATCAGTATGGACATTCAATTCCAAGGGGAAGAAAAACCTGCTCTAGAAATAAATTTTGTAATGACTATATAAACCAATCTATGAAGTACAAATACATCCACATACTGAACATGCATGCCATTTTTATGTTAGATATTTTGTAATAGTACCGTTTAATTTCATCAGCAGAAAACTTGTCTTTCTGAAATATTTCACAATGTCTAATATGTAGTCCTCCAATGTATATATTCTCTGATAATGTCTCCAATAAAAACAATCAATATAGCATTTCTTTAAAATGTCTTCGAGATAATTTTTATAATGTAGACGAAGTATAAGCTTACCAAAAAACACTATTTTAGGAAGTCTTGCATCGTTGATTCATTTTACATGCCCCATCCAAAATGTGCATATTTCAAAGGATAATGTTTATTAAATTTAGCATACTGATGAAAAAAATGTATGTAAGATGTTATAACAGAACTAAGTGGATGGTTAAAACAGATAAAGAAATAAACAAATAATTCTACTATAACCAACAGGGTATTAAAATCAAAATCTGAAATGCATATGATTGATTTATTCCAAGCAATTCAATAATCCATCATACTGAAGCAACTAAATACCCTAGGTTGGATAAATGATGATGATCATTGCATTTGCAGATGATCTTAACTGTGGTCTTGTTTGCCTAAATGACAAATGCATCATCATCCAATGTAACATCTCAGAAAAATTAAAGCATTAAAGCATTTCTTTACTAACCAATCTTTGGGAAATGCAATAATAATGTTCACTACCTTTAACCTCGATTGTAAAACATAACCACACATAACCAATTATCTCATTTGCACCACTAGTTCCCAAAATATCAACTTTATATATGATAATAACTAATTACCATACACTAACTCAAAACTTAATTTTCAATTAACATACACAGCACATAACATTATATAACTCAAACAACATATAGAATTGAAGATAAAGAAGTATAAAAGCTTTAAACATTAACAAAACAAATAATTTACAGAAATAAGTTTTGAATATAATACAAAATGAGCATTCCATAATCAAATAATTGACACATCAATATTCATATCAATTTTAAAATAACTCTGAACATATATATATACATCCACTATGGCATGTAATAGCCCAAAATCATATATAAAACTTTTTATAGTCTGTAAAAGAGATAGACTATATTGACATATGATTTTTAAATGTACACAAATAAATAATGAAGTAAATTATATATCAGTGCAAATCAAATCTTCTTCTCTTTTAAAATTGAAATGTTAGCTACTAATGCCATTAAATATAAATACATATTATGAAGAGAAAAGGAAACAAAATATTAATTTCAATATTAATAAAACATTACACAATGAACTATACAATAGATTAATAATAATGATAATAATAATAATAATAATTCAATTTAATTGATTTATTTGTAAATAGAAGCTTAGTAGCCAGGAATATTTACAGAAATAATGTAAGAATATATGTATATTATTGTTTCTGATATCTATTATATAATTCCTTACATAATATGTCATCAAGTTTATTTTTAAATTTTATTTTATTTAAATGGAAAATATCCACCTCTTTGAATCTATTGTTATGTTCCATTTGCAATCTATAAACAAGTGAATAAGTCACTCTTCTTAATGTTTGTATATAAAATAAATCCTTTTAGAGTTAAACATTGAAATTTTGAGAGAAATCTTATTTGCCATATATTCTGATATTTTATCATTTATTATTTTAAGTAAAAACATCATGCCTGCAATTAATCTGGATGTAACATCATTAACATATCTATAACATTTACCTTAAATTTGTTGAAGATTGTTTATAGTTGAATAATTGCAATCATTCCATATCGTAGATGCATAGCGCAGGACTGGTATTATCAGAATATTAAATAATAATTTGTAAGTTTTTAATTTGAGTTTAATATTTAATCTCAAGATTAGACCCATAATTTTAGAGGCTTTATTTATTGCTATCAGAATGTAATTATTAAAAAAAAAATTTTAATAAAGGTACTACTAAAATCTTTCTACATATTATTCCTATTGTATTCTACAACTATTAATATAATAAGCAATATTAATCATAGTTTTTTTGGGGTAAGTTACTGTACTACATTTATTTATGTTAAATTTCATGTTATTAGTTTCACATTATTTACCAAACTTATTAACATAACTTTGCAATATCTTAAAATCATTTGCATTTATAATTTCTAAAAATAGTTTAGTATCATCAGCATATCATATAATGTTTTTCTCATTTATCATAGATATTAAAATAGATGTATAAATGGCAAAAAAAAAAAAAACTAAGGGATACTTCTTGTTGAATTCCATATTTGAAGATTCTTCATTAATATTTATGTAATTATTTCTATCAGTAAGAAATGAATGTAAAAATTTTAGGAGCTTGATGGATAATCCCATTGCGTTTGCTTTCAATTGACAATGATCTACTCTATCAAAAGCTTTAGAGAGATCAAAATAAATGAAATCAAGTTGATATTTGAGATCTATGGCTTCTGATATAGCATTTGAAATATAAACCAAAAATTTTTATGTAGAGTCCATGGATAAACCCATATATAAAGAATGAAAAAATATTTTTCAGTTGGTATAGATGATGATGATGCTGATGATGATAATGATGATGATGATGATAATAATAATAATAATAATAATAATAACAACAACAACAACAATACTCTCAAATATAATTAAAATTAGTAACAAAAAAAATTATGAACTTGATTAAATGAATAAATATAAACAATTTCACCTATATTTTTGGAATTTGAATTCTAATTCAACTTCAGAATATTGTGTATAACTTTTTGAATTTTGTAGATTAACTTGAATTCCTTATGTGTCCACCATAGTCTGTTTAAATTCTTCCTAGTACTTGTTTTCTAATGAGCAGTCCTTATGTTGATAAATTTCTTCTTGCTGTGAGGTTACATGCTTTGAAATTACTTTTATTAGTAGTTAAAATTTTATTATCTTTTCATCATGATATATGGAGATTTGGCAGGTAAGTCTTTTATAAATGTTACCAAAATCACGTTTTTCTTTATTTTTCTGTAATATCCTATAAATACAATTTATCCAAAGCACTTCGAATACTTTTTAACAAAACTCTTTATTTGTACACCTTACGTTTCGATTTTCAAGAGCTCTGAAGAAGAATGCAGGAAAGTCGAAACGTAAGGTGTACAAATAAAGAGTTTTGTTAAAAAGTGTTCAAAGTGCTTTGGATAAATTATAAGTCTTTTACATTCAGTCAGTTACATCATAAGACAGGTAAACAGTTCAATGTATGGAGATATTTTGAAAAATCTGGTGAGCAAGATTTCAGCAAGAATGGCTATAACTGGTACAATCAATGGATCTAGTTGCAAGTCAGTCTAGTGATTACAGCAAAGTAGTGAGAGAAGCTTTTCCATGCTGCTATGACACGAGAATGTTTCAGCTACTATATCACAAAATATTTGTTAAACTGTAAATTAGAACTTCTCTTGCTACTAATTTATTTGTGCAAATAATAGACATCTACCAAATTTTGGAATGTTGACTTTTCTCTAATGTTTGAAACCATATGTAAATATTTTCTTGACTTATGGTGCAACTGAATCTAAATATTAAAATTATTGCTTCATAATCTCATGCTGTCTTTTCCTTAGTTGGTTAAAGCATTACCTTAAAATTCAATATTCAAAAATCTAAGGGTCCAGATTTGATTCCCATTCTATTACTGTCACTAGTCAGGCCAGCAACATCTGAAAAAGAGAGGAGAATAATGCCTTTCGAAACATTGAGCATATACTAGCCTGTGTGCTATATTACTAACAGTTGAATGTAATTGGAATATTTAAATAGAGTTACATTTTTCTAAAGACAATTAATACTTAATATTAGATGATGGAAATAGTCCAATATGTAAATACAAGTATGTGACATGTTTTCTGTTTATAAGTAAGCAAGCTGTGTAGACATTTCAAAATTATTTGCTAAATTGTTGATCAGACTAGCCACATTCCTAAATAATTTATTATAATTTTAGTCAATTTAAAAAATAATAATAATTTTTTTTTCTTCTTTGCACATTATAAATTTTCATTTTACTGAATCATTCTTACATAAAAATTATTACAAATTTTGAATATTATTTACACTCATAAAAAAAAACTAATTTTACCAAATATCAGTCTCTGCATTTCTAATATTTTTTTTACCCATTTCACCTTTATAATTTATTAATGAAAAACAATTATTAATTCTGAACATTACTTTATCTTCTATTACAGTAAACTTTTTTAACTTTTATAGCATACCTTTGGGATCAATAAAAAACTGTATATTCATTCATGATTCAACCTTCCCTCTAAATAAACAAATAAAACACCCATTCTTGAGTGCTCACACTTTAATATTTCTATTTATCTGCAGAAATCTAATTGGTTGTTTTAATGTTATTAATTCTTTTATATATATATGTCAAAGCGTTGACTGAGAAGCAAACTCAGGCCAACTGCATGGAAGGCAGCTATGCTAACTGCTAGGCCACCAACCTTTGACAATGTGTACTTTACTTAGTAATCCTTAATGAAATATTAGTAAGCTTTAACAAGAAAATGCTTATTTATTACATAAGAGATTAAAGATCATTATTGACTCTAGTTGTATGTGATAGGTAATGTCCAAACCTTCAGAATATATAGGTATTGTTATACTATGTGATCTACCTCATGTTTTTTAATCTATCTACCAGATGGTACTTTAGAGAAAAAATACACTGAAGAAATTAATTCATAAGCAATTAAAATATTTGACAAAAGAAAAAAGCAAATATGGTTCCTAATTTTAAAAAATAACTCCTGAATGACAATAAGACAACAGCGATTTTTTTTCCACTTTACTATTGGAGTTACAACTTTCAAATAGCAGAGAAGTCTTTGTTTTCACAGAAATTGTTTTTGAAAAAAAAAAAACTAAATTAATAAATAAAACGAAAAAGCTCATTTTAAAAAAATATATAAACAGCCATTAGTTTCATGTTTTACTTTGTGATCTGGAAATTACATTTCAAACACTTATTATTATCATTTAATTTATATTGATTAATATTTTTTTAATGTTTACATTTTTTTTAAATAAATGTATAATTACATTAAATGTCTTATAGATTCGATTCTATTTTTTAATTGTTTTTATTTAACATGTTTACTGCTATTGGTGTTGTTAAAACAATTTCAGAGATATATTGAAAAAGATAAAGGGATTGGTATACATTTTGAGGATTTTAAAAAAGCATTTGATAAAATAATCTGGAATAAATTTATGACCATCTTAAAAAAATAAAGGAATATTTGAGAGATTGATTTGGAATATCTATATTGGACAAAGGATAAGAATTAGTTTAGGAAATAATGAAAATGATGAAGTGAATATAAAAGAGGAGATAGGCAAGAATGGAGTATGTCATCTGCTCTTTTTAATATTTATTTAGAAGACATGTTAAATCAATTATTTAAACTGTGGAGGAGCAAATGTTGGAGGTAAAATAATAAAATGTATAAGATTTGAAGATGATATGGCTCTTATAGCTGAGGATGAAAAATGTCTTCAGAATATGTGGAATAAAGTGGAGGAAGGATATATAGAATATGGAATGAAGATTAATGTTGAGAAGAGTGTTATGGATAGGGAGGAATGAAAAAAAAGCTGCAAATTGAAATCCATGTTAACACAGTTCAAGAAGTAAAGGGATTTAGATATTTGGGCAGTTGGATGAGTGAGAATGGAAGCAGTGAAGATGAAGTTAAAATAAGACTAGCATTGGCAAAGAAGGCATTTATTGAGAGAAAAAATATATTTTGTAAACCTTTAAAGAGAGAATTGAGGAAAATATTAATTAAATGCTATGTGTGGAAGGTACTATTATATGGTTATGAAACATGGACAATGAGTAATAAAATTAGGAACAGATTGGAGACCTTTGTGATGTTTTCATGGAGAAGAATGGAAAAAATCAGTTTGATGAAGGTTGCCTTGATAGCAGTGGGAAATGTTGATTACTATCTTTATTGTGAATCTTTAGGTGGTTACTGGTTGGTTTCTAATGGTATATATATACATACAATGTCATGATTGTATAGAATTTAAATAGAATTTTAAAAAAGACTTCTTATACATGTCTAGAACATAATTAATTTAATACAGATAATTTTATTTGGTATTTATTACTTACATTAATTGCAAAGTGTTAAGTTTCTATGAATTTATATTATAAACATTCATAAAAGCAATCCCTGTATTTTTTACAAATCACTGCATATTTCTTTCACATTATTCAGATATCTAATATTTAACACCTTCTTTAAGGACGATGCTTGATTTATTTAGCTGCATGGCTCATTTCTAATTATTGCAAAGTTAGTATAATAATCTGCTGAGTCTTGTAATTCTAGATTTTTGGTAAAGTTGATCAGAGTGTTTTTACTATCTTTCAAGAAATGAATAGAGCTGCTACCATTCTTGCTGATACAGTTAAAGGGCAAATATCTAATATATTGTTATAGTTAATCTTAAATCCTGATTTTTAATAATTGCAGAAGGTTGTATTTCTTGCAATCAGATATAAAAGTATATCCCAATTTCCAAACTAAATAGTGATGTTTATTCAAAAATCTTACAAAAATGCCAAGAAAGAAAAATTGAAATTATAACCCAATAGTTTAATATTGGTGGTAAAAAATGCTATTTTTAATATATTGGTTACATATGAGCTAGAGGCCAATAGTTTTCTAGAGTATGATCAATTTTTTTTTTTATTAATTAATGTTGTTCTCTTAAATAATCAGATCAAGGTAACAATTAATTTGGATTTTTTTTTTTTTTTTTACTAATTCTAATTAATATAAAGATATGCAAACTAAATTTTATGAATCTTGAGTAGGCTTCAATGTTTATAAAGACTATTTTGCATATTTTAATGGTGATGCTTAATTATAATTTCTGAAGTGCAACATTCATTCACACTTTAACAGTTTTCTTAAACACATAACATTTGTATTATATAAAAGCTATATTCATTTCTATGACTGATATGCACGATTCTTATTTTGTAACCTTGTACATAAGGCTGAGTTTATAAAATAACTAGTTTTTCTGAAACTATGAAAATCAAGTTGCTGACCACATCTTTTGCTTTAGAAATTATTATTGGCTTGCCAAAAAATGTAAGTATTTGATAGAACAGAATAGATATTTATTAACACATGCTGATCCAAGGACATTCTGAAACTTAATACATCCTTAGAAGTTGGGATATCTTTGAAGATAAGTACATCATCAATGATAAAAGAAAATGTGTAAATTTACATATGATATATCAATTAGGGGATTATTAGCACATGTGGTTAATTTTGAGGGGCATTCCTTGAAGAAGTCAATTCTTTATCACTATTGGCAATGACCAAAATTAACATATAGGTGTCTGATAAAAGACTGAGACATGCAGGAAAGTAGATTCATTATAGTCAAGGACAGATTTGAAATTCAGAATTAAAACACAGAAATTTGTACATTTGTTTTTATATACTGAGCAACTTTTTGTAACTGTATGGAAGCATGAAACTTTTGATAGGCAGCACATTATAATGGCAAACAAACCGCATGGTCAATTTCTTAGAAGATGATGGAACAAAAAAGTGACAAACTGAGCATATAGTAAAGATATTTTTTTAAATTCAGCATAAAACCAGGATACCCTAGTTCATGAATTGGCCACTATCATCACTTAGTTAGGGTGCAGAATGGATTGAAGCCTGTCCATTAAAGTATGAATATTGGGTACCTTAATATATATCTGAGCACTTATTGCATATATGTGTAGAGATAATAATCTGGACCAACTAATGATTGCTGGTTTAGCATGAAATATGTATATTGGTGATTGTTTATCTTTTTGACATATATGTTTTCAAGTGTATCAGTGTTATGAGATAGAGTGGAGAGTGTTGGATAGTGTGAAAGTCTGCATTCATATACCCTATATATATATATTTATCATCACTTAGCCAAACTGACCAGAGAAATTAATATAAATATATATATATTAACTGACTAGCAATAAGATATTGACTAACTTTTTTTAAAAATGATGATCCAACAGAAGGATCTGATCAAAACATTTTATAAAATCAGTATAATTTTTTACAAACAGATTTAGTTTTAATATAAATGACATTTATATGAGCAAAAGGTTAATTATTACTGGTGATTTTGCTTAAACATGTATTTGTAATATGATGACTTTAGAATAGATAGTAATATAAGTATTTTGCTTGGCTGTAGTACTCTATTACCTAGTTACTCAATCTGTCTTATGGACACATTATAATTTTGTCATTTTATCAAAAATAAAAATATATCACAATTCAACAATTTATCTTTTCTTTCCAAATTCCATTGATATGCATAAGAGTCTTATATTTAATACATTTTTTAAATTACTGCATAAATGTTATCTAGGAATATATTAATACTCAAAAAAAAAAAAAACAATTTGACTTAACATTCATAGCTTTTTATTTCAGTTTCCTGTGCAGTAATTGCTATTACCTATTTTAAAAATAAATACAGAGAATAATAAAAAAAGTTAACTAATGATATTATAAATGATGATATGGAACTATATCATGGTTATTGAAGTACAATCTTGCTGCCTTTGTAGGATGGATCACATAGCAAAACTAATCATATTCCAAGATTTCTGTATCTCAAATAAAATTCACATATAAAAAATGAAAAACCCTAACAAACCTCATCTCGCTTTCCTAAGAAATAGTCAGAATTATAGTAAAATATTTTTATATATTTCAGAAAAAGTATATAAGCAATATATGCAGGACTGGAAAAAATAATACCAGCAAAATAACCACTTTCAATTATTAATATAATGTAATATTTAAACAGCATTAAACTGTTGCAAATTTCCAATAACTATAGAATCAAAAAAAAAAAAGTTAGATAAAATTTAAAACTATGCCAAACTGTAAATGAGATCACAAAGAAAGGATACTAGCAAAAGAATACAGCAAAAAACTATTAATAGATTTCTGCACAGAGATCTTTTATAATGAATTTTAGATTATTAAAAATGAATAATTTTGGTATTCTCAAATATTTACTTTCCACTAAATGAGACTTTCCTATAGTTTACAAAATCTATATATTACTGAACTGCTACTGAATGATCTATTTCTATCTAATAATAACATTCACCAGTACAGATAAATGCTCGATCGATATAAATATCAGACGAAAAGATCATTATAAGCCAGAAAAGCCAGTAATGCAAAATAGTCAAGAATTAAAAGTTCTTGGAGAAACTATGTGGAACAATTATGAAAGCAACTAATGATGAAAAAATCAAATCATAGCTGCTATGGAAGGTAAAACAAAAACAAGTATGGAAAAATTGAAGTATCATTGAATTCTCCAAACTTAAACGGTTTTACTTTAGACTATAAATTTTTAATTGTTCAACAGACTTAAAAATTATACGCATCTAAAATAAAAATAGTATTAAATTTAATAATACAAAAAGTAGTAAAAGATTTCTATCTTACTGATTCTAATTTTTATAATAAAGAAAAATTATTAACTCAAACTTAAAAATAGATTGTCACATCGAATTTCTGTTAGCAAGATTATCTTTAAACAGGCAAAACTCTCCATACAATAGTGTCACTCAGTGCAAGCAAGAGTAATCAACTATTGTATGGAGAGTTTTGCCTGTTTAATAACAGTTATGAGCAAGCATAAGAACCAGTGATCATGTGATGTTTAAAGATTATCTTTATTTACTGTTATATTTGATAGATCTATGTAATATATTCATTGGTAAACACATACAATCTTTTTATTGACATTAATTGACTTGAATCTACATTTTAATTTGTAATAAAATCAGAAGATTAAAAAGTAAATAATGTAAAATCAAATCCATAACATATGGTTCTAAATCCTGTCGGGATAATGAAATTTGTATTTAGTAACAAACTACACATATACGCACACATATTGATGTGTATACATGAATTAAAAACCAAAAAAATACTTTTTTTATTTAATAGTTTTATTAAATTGCAACGAACTGAAAATGCAAATATGAAAATTATGGATAGAGGGAGCCTATTGTATTCAATATCCCAATCAATATTACAATATGATAAACTTAGAATACAATTTTTCATTCATTATTAAAAAGTATGTAACTGATTGCCAGATATATGAAAGATGGAATTATTTAACTATCTATACCAGGACAAACTAATAAATATCTGATCTAATTATTAATTTTATTGGAAATTTCATAACAGTGAGGTATTAAAAAAAATAAGCATAATAGTTAGCAATAAAATTTACATAAATAACATAATTTCAAAACAAAAATGTTTACATAATTAGCACAAAACAAGATTAAATATATATATATGTACATATATTTTAAATAAAAATAAAATAAAATAGTAATTTATATAATATTACAATACTAGCCAAAAATAAAATTTTATTAAAATTCTTCCACAACCATGGTTGTAGAGTTAAAAATAGATATCATAACTCAGCTTTACATATTCATAAATAATACTTTTATAAAGCGCAGACGGTATTGAAAATTAAATTGAGAGAGTGCAAACTTCTCAAGCGCTTGTGACTATTAGTAACCAATCAGATCTTAAGCACTGGGACAGAGAATTTAACAAGAAAAGAGTGGTTCCCACTCTCTTCTTTACTTGTCTTTCAATATATCCAAGCCAGTCCAAAGTACTTATATCTGAGAGCGTGAATCTTAAATATCATCACACTTAATTGACTGAGTTCAAATTATAAACATACAGCATGAAATCTTTCGATTTACTACGCAGTAGTTTTTCGATGTTATAACAAGCGCTTAAGAAGTTTGCACTCTCTCAATTTAATTTTCAATACCGTCTGTGCTTTATAAAAATATTATTTACATATATTGCTGCAAAGTTATAACATCGAAAAACTACTGCGTAGTAAATCGAAAGATTTCATGCTGTATGTTTATAATTTGAACTCAGTCAATTACGTGTGATGATATTTAAGATAGAAAGACAAGTAAAGAAGAGAGTGGGAACCACTCTTTTCTTGTTAAATTCTCTGTCCCAGTGCTTAAGATCTGATTGCTTACTAATAGTCACAGCGCTTAAGAAGTTTGCACTCTTTCAATTTAATTTTCAATACTGTCTGCGCTTTATAAAAATATTATTCACATATATTGCTGCAAAGTTATAACATCGAAAAACTATTGCGTAGTAAATCGAAAGATTTCATGCTGTATGTTTATAATTTGAACTCAGTCAATTAAGTGTGATGATATTTAAGATTCACGCTCTCAGCTATAAGTACTTTAGACTGGCTTGGATATATAGAAAAACAAGTAAAGAAGAGAGTGGGAACCACTCTTGTCTTGTTAAATTCTCTGTCCCAGTGCTTAAGATCTGATTGGTTACTAATAGTCACAAGCGCTTGAGAAGTTTGCACTCTCTCAATTTAATATTCATAAACTGAATACAGATCATAAATTATTTGATAATGCAGAGGTTATCTTTAAGGGAAAAAAAATGAATTGTAAAAAGGAGTAAAAGAAACTTTGATGATAAAATTTTTTGAATCTGATGTCATCAATCTCATGAAGACATCCCTTGATGTCAAAGGAAGTTGGTTGTTGAAGTGAATGATGAGAAGGATATTCTGCTTTGTATATATTATAATGGTTGGGGTAGATAGACACTTTCATTATCTGCCATATAGGGTTCCACTAGGCCATTTGAACCTAGAAAATTTATAATGTAGGCAGATACTCCTTGGAAAAAAAATCCAATTTTTATATTGACCATTAACCGATGCCACTAGCTCAAGGAGAAGCAGAGATTTATAATCCAAATTCTTAAAATATATTTTTAATAAAGAAAAAGATTTTAAAAAAATAAGCCACTGCCAGTAATAATCACAAAACATTTATTTATGCACATATAATTTTGAGGAATAAATTAATATTGCTTTAGATTTTATTATTAATTTTAAATTTAAATTATTTTAGTAAGTCCGCACAGAAGGACAGTTTATATAATATTTTTATTTTAAAATGTTGAGTATAGATAGGCTACATAGAGTACACAATTAAAAACTTTTCAAAACTTTTAACCTCAGCCTAAAAGTTCATAGCCAAAACATGCTAGCTTCCTGATATACAGACGCAACCAATGCAATATGAAAATGTTAGCATAAAACCATGCTGACAGGGAATGTGAGTCTGCAGCATGATATTATTTAAAAGAAATGATCCTCATCCAGTACAGGAATGTGCGTCTGTCTGGCGAAGGAATCATATATATAAAACATTAAAAGGAAATGCTTTGTATGGAGGGAAAGCGGTCTTTGCTGACTTATAGTCCCTATCCATTGTAACGATCCGGAGAAGGCAACTTCACTTAATCAGCACTACAGGGCACCATCTAGGCATTTGAACCTAGAAAAATTTATAAAGTAGGCAGATACGTAAGTCAAAAAAAAAAAAATTTTTTTTTTTTTTTTTTTTAAATTTTGATTCCGGTCGTTAGCCCATGTCACTAGCTCAGTGGAATAGCAGAGATTAAATAATATAATATCTTATCTAATTATATTTCAATATTAAAAAAATAAATAAAATAAGCCACTGCCAGTAATTAACGTACAAACATTTATTTATGCACATATATATAAGATTTAAAATTATTTTAGTATTAGTTTTACATTTTAACATTTAACATTATTTTTAACTTTACCTTAGATTTTAATTTACATTTTAATTTCTATTATATTATAAGTTTACATTTTAATTAAGTTCGCACAGATGGGATTATAAAAGCTTGTTTTAATATGTTGTTATAGATCGGTTACATAGATTACACGGTTAAAAACATCTCAAAGTAAACATAAACGATCAAAATATAAAATCATTGATACTGGCAATTGCAGAGGGAAATTTATAAGTAACCCAGTAGTATTCACCATAAGATACTTGCATTGTCACCAATGACTTAAAAGACATCCGAATAAATACATTTTAGATACTCACCGTAAGGTATCATTATTTATCGAATGTCTATATATTTTGATCAAATATGAAAACCCAAAACATACTTAACCGATAACCAATCCATGCAAGCGTCCATAAACAACTTAAATTTAATGCATTTTTATTTAGGGTCGAGTATGAATAGACTACATAAATTTGCTTTTGAAAATAAACATTCTATCCCTATTTAACCTTAGGCTAAAATTCGCAGTCAAACTGGCATCAATCCATCTGATATATCGATGTATTCAATGTAATACGAAATACGGCGGCACCAAAAGTTAAGAGAAGAAATTGCCTCTCGTCAAATAGGATTGTGACATCTATCAGACAAGAAGAGCAATAAAAAAAAAACTCCATAGAAAGGAACTGCGCTCTGCGTCTTATAATTCCTTCCATAGGCAAAACGGGAGAGTGCGGCGTATGAAGCGATTCTGCCAGTAGCGAATCTCCGACTACATCTACTAACTACATCAATATATCCAATCCATTGACCCAATTTAACAACGACACAAATAACCTAAGATTACCCTCCCCTAATATAACTTTACAAATCTATACAGCCATTCACGCCCGACTTAAGTTTAACATTTATATAATTAATTTAACGAAAAACAAAAAAAATCATGATAAAAACTTAAATAACAAAAAATACATAAATGGAAATGATTTTACATAAATAAGAAAAAAAAATACATCAAATAACACTATTAATAAAGAATTTAGTTTGGTCAGATAGGATTCTATTTGTAACAATTAAATTACTAGGAAAGTTTAAAATTTAAAGTTCTTAGTGTTTTCAAATTAATATTGTTCGTTATATTTTATAAAGTTCTTACGGTTTTAGAAATGTTCATCTTTTACAGTTGCTTGCCGTTTGAAATCCAGCGTTAAATTTCCCGATGATCCTGTGGTCCTCTGAATATAAGAAAAGCGATGTTTCATTTTTCCATTTTATAACAACTGAAGGGATTGAACGTGCGTCTTTTTCAATCCCTTCTCCTTCACTTCCGCACTATTACATATCTGTCACATCGTAAATAATCAATAATAATCACTTCCAAATTTTCCTTTTATACGTATTCGAAGGATTGACTTGGCATTATGTCATCGATGTGATGATCCTTTCGCTGAGGTCCGATTTCCCGATGGATTTCTTTCATTGGCTATTTGTTTCTATTGTTTTCCTATCTGACCGATGTTTTTACATTTAGATGCCCAAGGCTGGTTTACATTTGACTAATTAAATTTATCATTTCCATTTCTGATTAATTAACCTGTTTTCCAAATCAAAGATATATTTAAAGATATAATTTTATCTCCAAATCTCTTTAAAATTTAGTTTTAAAATACTTTTTCTTTAATAAAGTTTTATTTTAATAATTTTTCATTATCTGTGCGATTTAATATATACGAGTTTAAGATGATATTTAATTTCAATTTTTAATTCTTAAAGAAAATTTTTAAATGCGAACTTTTTAATTTACTTTCATGTTTAATAAATATAAAAAAAAAAAACAATGTAACGAACGTCTGTGCTCGTTACACCATAGAGCAAAAAGGGAAATCGATGGCAGGTAAGTACTCCACGTCCATTGCAATGCAATGGCAACACATAGTCTGAAATTAAACCCAATGACCTAACCCCAAGCTTAACGAGTCTATGCAGTCATCTACAGCCCAACTTTAAATTTAATAATTTAGTTAATAAATACAAAAATATAAAAAAATGGAAATGATTAAAGCAAACATTATACATAACAAAAAAAATATTAACAAATTGAGAGTTCTTTTGATAGTCAGATAAAGAGTTCATTTAAAAATTTACTATTAGATTACTAATTGCAAGTTGGTAAAAGTTCCATATTGAATATCACAATTTATACTTACCATGATTTCAGCAGATTTATAGAAGTTCATCCTAGTGATCACTTTTGCAGATTGTCTGCCCTCCTTGAAACGAAGCCGCTACTAGCCATTCATTTGGTCAGGAACTGTTATCGGGAGGTCTCAGCTGGTGCATGCAAAGGAAACTAATTTTATTGCAAGACCCCTACATCATGGAGTCCACAATACAGCTACAAGATTAATAGTCAGATTAAAACAACCACTAATGAATTCAATAATTTTCTCTTTTATCATTTCTGGCCTCCCTTATCACAAATTCAAGGGACCGATTGAACATGACGTCATTTGTTCTTAAGGTCCGGATATTTTCCTTTCTGGTCCGTGCATGGCTTGGTGCTTGCATTGCTCATTCTACTTCACAATCTTTAATTTTTTTTATCTCTTATCTGACCTTTCAATTATTTAAGTGTTCCAAGAGCTAGTTTGCATTACATTTAATTAATAAAACAATCATTTCCATTTACTAAGATTAAACATGATTCTTAAAATAGAAATTAATTAATATTTATTTCTATTTAGTTTTATATAACTTTTTACTAAAAGTACTAATCTTTAGATCTTTACTTTTTTATATATATTTCTTACTTTTAAATACTTTTTTTTTTTTAAGTTTTCCATCTGTGCGATATATATATGTTAAACATAACTCTTAATTTTCCTTTAGTTTTTAATAAATCAATTTTATTTAAGATTTATTTTTCCCTTTATTTTAATTTTAAAATAATGTAAGCGCATATGTATACTTTTACAGTATATGTTATACGTTTTTTTGACTTTCACTTGAAAGGGTCTATTTGCTATAGATGAAATCATGATTGTGGAAGAAGTTCAGTAAAATTTTGTTTTTTGGATAATACTGTAATGTTATATGAATTTCTATTTTATATACACACTTTATATGTCAAAAACAACTGATGCACTTGCTGGTTAAATTATTATATTCTGCGTAGTTCAGTACAGCGATAAAAGACAGCAATGACAGTTCAAGATTAATAGATTGAAGCTCAAGTTAATTCTTTTGGAGCTTAAACTTCACAATTTCTGAGGAACTAGTTTTATTACATATAAAAGATTATATGATAAGTGAATTTAAAATTCACTAAAATATTCAATAAGCGAAATAATTGAGTGGATGTCTATTGCATTAATAAATTTGATTAAATTAGATTTAAGAAAAAACTTAATGTGAAAAAGAAAGTTTGTTAGTAAAATCTAAATTATGCACATTGAACTTATTAGAAGTCTATACTGCTACATAAGAAAAATTACAACTTAGGTAAACTTTTTTTGGTCAAGATTCTCTACATGTCCTTTCTAACTGATGCTATTGTAATATATAATTGTAAGTACTTTGATCAATATTTTACTGATTTTTTTTTTTTTAATATAAAGAAGCTTGTCTTGCCCAGAATATGTATAATGGAATCCTGTAAACCATTTTTCTGTCATACCAAGGACTTGGATCTATTTGCTTCATACAAATTTCTATCCATATGGTCAGCTTTTTATTGCTGGCAGTTGCCCATATTTTTCAAACATGGAAATAATGGACCTATTCATGAGATATCTTCGAAGCAAATGGCTCACTCAACTTTAACTTAAAACCATTAATTTCATCTTAAAACAAATCTGATTATATTAATGATGGTAAGATATTGATAAATTTAGTAAATTGTTATCATTTCGAATATGCTGACATTTCTACTTTTTTTTATTAGTGGCCTGTAAAGGTGAAGCATTTACATAAATTTTATTTTCATTATAACATCAAAGTAATATTCAATGACATAACTGGTTGGATCAAAGGTATTCAAGTGATGACTGCAAATGAAATGAGAGATGCATGTGAATGTAATAATTTTATGACAGTGATAATTTTCAGTTTTATACATTATCAATACCTAAAATAATTGATAAAATAAAATAATATGTATCGATAATTCTGAAATTATATCAATAGGCATTAAACGAACTTTCTGAAGATGAATCAATTTCAGCCCATGAAGGTTACTCTAAATGAATACTTAGTAAATCAAAATTACAATCCTTTCAAAGTAAGAAATGATATAATTACTATATTTTCTTTATATTTATGAAAACATTTCTTTGCCTAAAACAACAAGAACAAGCAAAAAGTTTTCTGCAAAATGTATAGTGATGTTTTTACAGATAATTTTGTAGTTACATACTTTAATTTATTTATTTAAACATGAAATTGATCTGTGATTTGGCTGCAGATAGATCTGATAATGTAAATATTATAAAAAATTATTTAATATCATCCTCATTTAAAAATTTTGCAATGCAAATAATGTTCTTTTAAAACTATTTCCATAACTGCAACAGATGCTAAATGGTAAAACCCAAATTAAACAATCTGATTTAATTATATTATCATTGAAAGTAAATATATCTGTTAATGCCAAAGCTACAAAATTAAATATATTTTAATAGTGTGTTGATAAATATCTATTTCTTCCTCAAAGTAACATTATGAGGAGATGCAAAAAATGTTGTCATGGTTAACAAAATGCTAATTATGTCACTGGTAATACTAACCAGTACAGAAACTTATATAAAATTATAAATAGCTATATACTATTTAAAAAATTTTGTGAAATCACCATGACATAAATTAAAACAAGGAGACTGACATTTTTTTTCAAGTAATGTGTTTTTTTTTTTTGGCCAAATCACCTAGACGACCAATACTGATTATTATAAATATAATCACACTTATCAGCACACATAATGAGTATAACCATTGCAACTCCAAGAAGAAAAAAACAAAACACTAAATATGAGTTTTTTTAATGCTTATACAAATCAATGTATAAAACACAAGTATGTCCACATATAGAACATGCGATCCATTACTCTATTTGATATTTTGTGCTGTCTTTTAACTCCTTCTGCAAAAAACTTTTCTTTCTGGAATACTCCAATACCATGTCTTATTGCAATTCTTCAATATATTCTATTTTCTGCCATAACTTTCCAATGAATATCTTATAATATAAATTGGGTTTGTCTCTCCTGAGAAAATTATATTAAAGTTCACCACAAATCACTCTTTTAAGAAATTTTGCATCACTGATTAGTTTCATATGTCCAATCTAACAAAGTTAATAGTGAACTTTATAATATCTCATTCAGCAAGATAAAGAACATATTCATTGGGCTTATGATCTTGTCAAAGTTTTAAAATTTTACGAGAGTATCTAAAAATGATCTTTTCTAATGTCTTTATAATGCATCAACATGATGTCCAAGTTTCATTTCCACACAATAAATTTGATAAATTAATCCTATATATAGCTAATTTAGTTGGAGTAGTTATTTTCCTGTGATAAAATGCATATATTTTAACTTGTTAAAACATCTGTATAATATTGACGTCTGTGCAGCACCTCAACAAAATAATAAATCCCTGCATTATTTCGAATATAAGATGCCCAAATTTAAGACACAGTAAAATTTTAAGCGTAGAAAATTCGAAAAAAAAAAGTCTATAAGTTAACAAAATTTTTGTTTTGAATTTAAGATGCACCCTCACTTTTACAGATCCAAAATTTGGATAAAAAATGCATCTTATATTCGAAATAATACGATATTAAACTCAAGTCTAATAATTCAAAGCATTAAGTCTATTCTGTAGAATGTTTTTTCAACTACCAAAATTAGAACACTTATCAGTATACTGTAAATTCAGAATTCAAAAAAATAAAGTTATTGTTTTTACTTTTAACTGATTAAAAATTAAAAATTCCACCATTAAACTTATATCACACTTTGATCCCTAATTTATTAAACTACCTATGAACGGCTCAAAAATAGAAAACAATATTGGAGCAAGTACACATCTTTGTTTATTATTAGTTTTTATTTCAAATAATATCTCAGATTTACATTTACTATTTCATCGTGTAGAAACTGTGTAACATGAATAAACTTAGGTCGACAACTGATTAATTTTAAACAATGCTATAGAACTATTTGATTAACTGTCAAATGCTTTGACCAAATCAATAACACAAAGTAATACAGTATATAAATTTTGTTCCCAATACTTTTTTTGCATTTTCCTGGCAACAAATACCATGTCTATAGTGCTTTAATTCTCTAAAACTACAATAAGACAGTGATAACTATATACCTATGATTGAAAGTGATTTATTCAATAAAATCCTTACAATGCTGTTGTAGATAGTAATATTTCCTAACAATTACTGCAACCTTGTCTATTCTCTTTATTCTTAAAAACTGGACCAACAGAAGCATTCTTAAAATCAGATAGCATAACTTTGGGAGCCTATAAATTCCTAAAAAAAATTCCAATATTTTTGAAGATATCATATCACAATATATTTAAAAAAAATTTCAGATACTCATCAGGATCCGAAGCCTTTCCATTCTTAAAATTACAAAGAGTTTTTTTTTACTTTATTAAAAAAAATATCTTTGTCAAATCTGAATGACCAAAGTCTGCATGTTTTAATTCATCAATTACTTTAAGTCTTCTTAAAATCACACGTTCAATTTATTATTTTGCTATGCAGAAAATGCCATATCTTTCCAATTAATCAATTCACTAATAATATTATTGTCAGACAACCAGTGTGATTTCAGAAGAGAAACTCCTTATCCCAGTAACATGATAATCCTGAAAGTTCAAATAAGCAATTTTAGTGTTTAATAGCTGTCGAAATTTGGCATGAATAGACAGAATTCTAAAAAAAATACATATCAATTTTCTTGTAAATATGACTGGCATAAGATCTACTTTTTATATGCAACCACCATTTTAACCTTGAAGCACATTAACCTATGGTTGATCCAACAATCAGCACTTGTATTCTGACTTCTAACTACTCTCTATATAATTTTTAATAACAAAACACAAATTCATCAATGTATTAAATAAAATAATATAGGCAAGTAAGACTTCAGTGAAATGCATCCAATTTAAAGTACCCTGAATCTGATGTACAGCATCATTTAAAATGTTGATGTACGTGTTTAGTTATTTATATATATATAGCTATTTTTAGCTTGGAGGAAGAGATAAACATACAGATTAATCTAGGCTGATTAACAAATTTTATGTGCTAAATGTAAAAGTCACACACACATATTACAACCTTCATTACTGAAAAAGATACGAAACATATGTTGACACTGAATTCAAGATTTATCCTTACATATTATGATTTTATTATATTCTAAATGTTGATAACCTGAATAAAATTTGTAAGAGAATTCTTACATTTAACCACAACCAGCAAAAAATTAATAAGACATTTCAATTAGTCATACTATTTAGGCTAACTTCAAATTTATAATGACAACTTGTTTTTTAAATAGTGAGCAAATTAAAGTATACACTGGAATATTAATTTTTAAAAATAGAAAAAATAAGACAAATACTGTTATCAATACAATGCATCTAGTTAAAAAGTTTACCTTGATAAACCATTTTTGATAAAACGTTAATCCAATAGAAAAAGCAAAATAAACGGCGACCAAAACAATAGTTTTTACTACGTAGGCAACAAACGTAAAACCGCATAATTCAGAAAAATATTCATGCAATTTCATACAACTGAAATATATTTCTTTTTGGGCACGTTTCTTTGAGCCCATAACCAAGCATAGATTACATTAAAACAAAATAATAATTAAAAGAACAAAAAGTTGGTCAAATAATTTTCAAAATTTTGTTTGTTGTGCAAGTTTCCATCTTGGATTGATTTAAGCGCCTCTATTAAAACTTTACTGAAGTTTTAATCAACTAGAAAAAAATAAAGTGTCAATAAATAAAAATAATTTAAAAGACAGTCACTAGATGACAGTAAACACATTCTCGTAAATAAGTCGATAGGGCAAGTTCTATAAATCAGAGATTGAAAATATTGAGTGAGAGAAATAATGTTATTTTGTGGATGTGTGGGATTGTTTTATTGGAAAGAGGGAGTTATATAGTAAAGATGGATTGCATTTAGGAAAACAAGGTAGTGTAGTTTTAGGGAGTCAGATTTATAAAGAATATATTTCAGGAAACTTATAAAGGAGGGTGGGATTTTAAATTGCAATATTATCAAAAAGAAGAAGAATAGATGGAATGTATGAAATAAGCAAAAGAAATTTGATTTAGATATAAGTATAGATATGGAGAAGGAATGGGTCTGTAAAATTAATGGTAAGAAAGTTATTTATAAATGTAATGGAGAAGAAAGAATTAAAAGAAAAAAAGAGTAGTTAGGAAAAAAGAAATTGTTAAAAGTGGGTATTTGAATGTGCAAGGTGGTAGGAGACCAGAAAAGTGGATGGAATTAAATGAAGAGCTTGAGGTATTAACAGTAATGGAAACACATTTAAGCTAAAAAGAAGAACCTATTCTGGAACATTTAGTATGGCAGGGTATAAATAGAAAAGAAAAAAGGGTTTGTGGTATAGGTGTTATATCAAAAAAAAATTATTGTTAAATGTCAAGAACATTTGTGGTTTGAAATAAGGTTGGGCAGACAAGAATGAATGGTGGCTATAGTTCATGTAGCCACTGGAGATAGTCAAATTTTAATGGAGTGGAATAATAGCATATATGAATGTCTAGTTAAGGATATACAAAGTTTTTTAAAAAGGGGGAAGAGAATAATGGTTATAGGAGATATGAATGGACATATTGAAGAAATTGATGATGTAGATAATAAAAAGGGACAACATTTAAAGAAATTTTGTCAGAGAGTGAATTTCAGTATTGGAAATTTATCAAATATTTATGACTGACAATACATATGGTCTAGAAATAATATATTTTACACAATAGATTATATATTGGTAGAGAAAGAGGGAATGAATAAAGTACGGAAAATAAAGGTGTTTGATAATGAAGAGAAAGTATGTACTAGTTATCATAACTTTATTGTAATTGAAATGGTTAGTAATGTGATGGAGAATAGAAATAAAAGTAGATATAATAGTGAAAGATGTGAATGGAGAATGAATGATAACAATACGTTGGAAGAATATAAAATACAAGTTGAAGAAATCATGGAAGAATTGGTTGGGGATGAGTATAAGGACTGGTGTAATGAAATAGAAAAAGTGGCAAATAGGGTTTTAGGTGAGAATATTCAGAAGAATAAATGTAATAAAAAATGAGAATTAGTAAAAGAGAGGAAAGAAGCATGCAGAGAATATAAGTGTGCTATTAAGAACAAGGAAAGCAAAAAAGATATTAATGCTAAATGGGGAAAGTACTTAGAAAAGAAGAAGTTGGTTAAAATGGATAATTATAGAGAGAGAATGGAATTGAATAGTAAATTGTTGGAGGATATTAATAAAAGTGGAAGAGATGGGAGTAAAAAAATTTGGAATTACGTTAAAAGGAGAAATGTAGGGGAAGGAGATATAGTATTACAAGATGATGAGGGAATAGCTAGAGAAGACAGAGAGAATCTTAAATAGATATGTAATGAATATAAAAAAGATGTTAGATGTGATAAAGTGATAGAAAATATGAAAGCATATAGTAATGGGAATATTAGGTTTACAAAAAATAAACTGAATGAGGTAGAAAAGAAATTGAAAAGTGGAAAGGCAAGAGGTTTAGATGGATGAGCAGCAGGTATAGTAATGAATTTAGGATGTAGGGCAAAAGTAAAATTATTCTGTTTTAATAAGATGGCACAGAATAGAGTTTTTACGAGTAGTTGGAATAATACAAGAGAAAGATTATATTTAAAGAAAAATGTAAGTATCATAAAAAGTTAAAATAATTATAGACCGATAGTGGTAACATCAGTTTTATATAAAGTTTTCTCGAATATGGTGGCTAGAAGAGTTGTAAAATGGATGGAAGGGAACAATGTAGTGGGGGAAATGCAAGGAGGTTTTAGATTAGATAGGCATATAGGAGATAGTTTATTTGTAGTTACACAACTTATGGATATGAGTAGGAATTCAGGTAAGCAGTTATATATGAGTTTTATAGATATAGAGAAGGCATATGATAAAGTAAATGGATTATGGATAAGTTTAGCAAATTTGGGAATGGATGAAGCTTTAGTATATATTATTAAGAAATTATATGAAAATAATTATTAAGAAATTATATGAAACTAATTACTATATATATATCAATTAGGGAATATATAATCAGTTAAAGTTAAAAATGGGGTAGGACTAAGGCAAGGATGCACTATGTCACCCATTTTGTTTTTGTTGTATTTGAGTGAAATGGAAAGAACAATAAAAAGATTAGTAAGAGGAATAGAGATACTGTTAATAGGTGGTAAGGGAGTATATACTTTTTCAGGTTTTTTTTTTGCAGATGATATATTTTTGTGTGCAGAAAGAAGAGAAGATATGAATGTTATGCTGAGAACATGTGCATGAGTGGGTAAAGAGATGGGGATTAAATTTAGTGAAGAAAAATCAAATATAATGATGGTTAATACTGAGGAAAGAGAAGATGTAGAATTTTTATTGAGGGATATAAAGTTAAGTGTGGTGAATAGATATAGTTATTTGAGAATTATCTTAAGTAATCAGGAAAATTGTTTAAATGAATGGGAGAAAAAAATTGATAAATGAAGCAAAGAAAAGAAAGGGATTGATAAAGAAATTAAGTGTTTTCATATAATAAATATGATGTTGCTAGAATTATATGGGAGTTGCAGTAGCAGGGTTAACATATGGTAATGATGCATTATGATGCATTATGTGTGAGTGAAGGGTATTAGATTACTTAGAAAAAGTACAAAGGCAAGTAGAAAGACATGTATTGGATGCAGATGTATGAGCAGCAAGGGAAGAAATTCAAGGAGAAATGGGATGGGCAAGTTTTTATATGAAAGATGCAAAAAGTAAAATGGAAATGTTTGGTAGATTGTAGTTTATGGATAATAAAAGAATAGCCAAAATAGTATTCAATTGGGTTAAGAATAAAGGGCAGGCAATAAGGTGGTTGAGAAAAATACAGTATGCAAAAGATTTGGATAAAGAATTTATATCAGTATATTTGTACAAAAGATGGGAAGATTGTGTTAGGAGGATTGTTAAGTGTTATAGTGGTAAGGAATGGGATAAAAGAATAGATTTATTAATAAAGAATAGGGAGTAAGAGAGATGGAGAACTAGTATGGAGAATAAAAAGAGTTTAAATATATATAAAAGTAAACAAAATATTAGGTGTGAATTAATATATGATAATAGTAAGGAAAGTAGTTTGTTAAAGGCTCAAACGGGATCTTTAGTAACAAAAGAATATACATGTAAATGGAAAATATGGGTGATTTAGTCTGAAAATTGTGTAAGGAAGGAATAGAAAATATTAGGTATTTGTTAATTGAATGTAAAGGCTTGAAAACAGAAAGGGTACAAATATGGAAGAATAAATATGAAAAAAGTGACTATACAGAAAGTGGATTATTGGTTTTTATGCTGGGTTTGGGAAAATATGGGGGATTTAGATATAAAGGCTATAGAGTTGACAAAGATTATGTTGTGGAAATGGGATGGAGCAGAATATGGAAAAATTAAAAGTGGGGAATGGAAGATAAAATGGCTGACAGGTTTCTCTGGGCATAGGTTGAGAGAATCCTGATTCCATTTAAGGAGAAGTCATAGTGCATCATATCCCATCAAATATAGCCATTTCAACTCCAAGAAAGAAAAAAACAACTCTAGAGATACAATGACTATTTATAAACCAAT
Source organism: Epiperipatus broadwayi (assembly GCA_028023455.1). NCBI lineage: Eukaryota > Metazoa > Onychophora > Udeonychophora > Euonychophora > Peripatidae > Epiperipatus > Epiperipatus broadwayi. Next base: position 3,055,276 of record JAQFVV010000143.1, on the reverse strand, counting down.
CTCTGAAACACAAATATGTTCACATATAAACCATGCTGATCTTTTTTTTTTTTTTTTGCACATTTGATATTGCTTGATACTTTTAACCTCTACAGAAAGTGTTTCTTGCTGAAATTGTAACTATTTGATTAATTCTATTCTCTGCCATATCTTTCCAATTGAAACATTCAATTTTTTAGAATGGCTTTGAAATAGCCTTGTAAAACAAATGGATTTATCTCTCCCATGAAATCCATGTTCAAGTTTGTCATAAAATATTTTTTTAGGAAGTCTTGCACTGCTAATTTTGTTTTACATGTCCAATTCAATGAAGATGAGATTTTACAATAATGGACTCTATAGTATTATATCTAGCAGGTTGTAGAGCATATTGATTGGAATTATGAGGTTTCACTTCCATATGGTCAATTAGTTAATAATAGCTCTAAATACAGTTTACTTAGGTACAGTAGTTATTTCTCTATGAAGAAATACCTATTCACTTGTCAAAACAGAAACATGTTGGAATATGTGCTGTACCTCAACATCTAAGTTTGCTTTCTACTTTATAAAATTAGCAAAATATTTAATTTATATTCTCAAGTTGATAGCCACCCAAGCTAAATGTTCCTGATGATTTTCTTCAATTACTGATTGGTACAATTTAAAAGTGTTTAAATATTAATTATTAACTGTAGTTATCTCTCCATACAGTAGTCCCACCTAATGAAAGCCTTAGTAATCAACAGATGTAAGAAGGTTGTTGCATAAAATCCCTATCTAATGCCTATTCATCAGTGAGGAGCCTTGGATGTGAGAGCACTGCACCTAGATCTAGGATCTAATCCAACCTTCTAGCATCCACCTTTTATCTATTTAATTAGCTATAAAGCTAGGAGCCAAAAATGAAAACCAATGTTTTTAATCCAGATATGAACCCAGTTTAGTACCTTTACATTTTGGTGTCTTTGATTTTTAAAAAAAAACAGTCATACTTTAGGGAGGATTGGTATAAAAACTACTACAATATCATATGATCACCATTTTCTATGCCTATACAACAAGCTGGAAATCACAGCAAATCCTCCATTTAGTAGTGCAATCCTTAGTAATCAATAGATGTAAGAAGGTTTGTGCATAAAATTTTTTATCTAATCCCTACTCATCCAATATCTCTACTAGTTTCTAGTTTGTGGAGTTTATCAGTTAAGAGCATTGGATCTCAGAGCACCACACCTAGATCTTAGGATCTAATGCAAATAGGTACAAGTAGGCTGCTGGAAGGTTGCAATAGATCTTAAGATCTAGGTGCAATGTTTTGAAATCCAACACTCCTCACTGATAAAACCCACATGCTACAAACTAGTTTTGAGATATTGGATGAGCAGGCACCAGATATGGATTTTATGCACAAACCTTCTTGCATCCACTGATAACTAAGTCTTGCACTGGGTGGCACTACTGTATGGAGAGTCTGCTACTGTTATTAACATCTTATATAATCATGTGATGAATATTAATTATTAACACAAAAATATTTATATGTTGCAATCAAAACATTAAGTACATCCTCTAAATCACCTTCTGAACAGGCAAAAATTGAGTAATCATCAATATAGAATATTTTCAGAATCCAGTAAGATGTTTTCACTTTTAATCAATTCAAGTTAATCTGTATTGCATTTTAATCAGTGTTTCATTAAGCTGCTTATAAATAATTCTTTGAAGATGGAATTTTTAACTTGAATTGATTGAAAGTGAAAAAAAATCTAAAACTATATTTATTAGACCGAATATACATCCTTAATTAACACCAGCATTTCAAATGACAGATTCTTCATCTGTAGTAATAATGCTTTCATTCCATCATGTAGAAGCTGGATAATACAAATAAACTTTGATGGAAATCACCTAACTTCAAACAATGTTATAGACCTATTCAATTGAGACAATAACTTAATCAAAACAATAAAAGCTATATGTAAATTACCCTTGTTTTTGACATTTTTCTTGCATTTACTTGGAAACAAGAATCATCTATAATGCTTTTTGATTTTCTAAAATCATGTAGAGTCTGGTAATCATTCATCTGTGATGGGAAGTAACTTATTCAAGAAAATCCTAGAAAGTAACATTGCTGTAGTGGATTATTATATTTCACAATAATTGCTGCAGTCTTCCTTTTATTTTTAAAAACTGAATTAAAACAGGCAAAACTCACTATACATATTGCCACACACAGCAAGCTAGAGTAATCAATGGAATCCAGAAGGCTTGTGCATAAAATCCCCATCTAATGCATACTCATCCAATATCCCCAGACTAAGTTCTGGCTTGTGGCCTTCGTCAGTGAGGAGCCTTGGTTCTGAGAGCACTGCATCCAGATCTTAGTTCTGGGTGCAGTGCTCTCAGATCCAAGGTTCCTCACTGACAAAGGCCACAAGCCAGAACTTAGTCAGGGGATATCCTAAGATCTGGATGCAGTGCTCTCAGATCCAAGGCTCCTCACTGATGAAGGCCACAAGCCAGAAACTAGTCCGGGGATATTAGACGAGTAGGCCTTAGATGGGGATTTGCAAGACTTCTGGCATCCATTGATTACTCTAGTTTGCTGTGTGTGTCAATATGTATAGTGAGTTTTGCCTGTTTTAACAACAGTTATACACAAGCATAAGAGATGGTGGTCATGTGATGTTTATTGGGTTAAAAACTGAATTAATGAAATTACCCTTAAAATCAGATAACACAACTTCTAATCATCACATGATCACCATTCTTTATGCTTACATAAATGGTTTACACAGAGGCTAAATTCTCCATACAGTAGCACCACTCAATGCAATCCAGAAAAATCAATGGATGCAAGAAAGTTTGTGCATGAAATCACTATCTAGTTCCTATTCATCCAATATCTCCAGACTAGTTTCTAGTTTGTGGCTTTCATCAGTGAGCAGTCTTGGATTTGAGAGCACTACATCTAGATCTAAGTGGCGCTACTATATGGAGAGTTTAGCCTGTGTAAACAACTTGTGTACGCATAAAAATGGTGATCATGTGTTGTTTAGTAGTTTAATACCAATACAACTCAATAGAATTATGGTGACTGTGATTATTAAAGAACCAAAGACACCAAAAAGTATGGATGCTGACCTCTGCTTAAATTAAAAACATTATTGTGTTTCATTTTGGATTCAAAGCTTTATAGTTAGCTAATAAGGTAAAATGTGGCTAATGGAGAGTTATATTAGATCCTAAGATTTAGGTGCAGTGCTCTCATATCTGAGGTTATTTGCTGATGAAAGCCACAAGCTAGAAACTAGTTTGGGGATATTGGATGAATAGGCACTAAATAGAAATTTTATGCACAAACCTTCTTGCATCCATTGATTACTCTGGCTTGCACTAAATGGTGCTACTGTATGGAGAGATTAGCTTCTGGGTATAACACAACTTCATGAATTCATATAAAAAACTCCAAATTTGAAGCTAACATATTACCATGTTTTAAATTTTCTCCATACATTTCATCATAATCTGTAACTTTTCCATTTTTAGGATTATAAAAAGATGTTTTGATTTTATTAAACTGGATGTCTTTATCCAAATTTAAATAATAGATAAAATGGATATGTAATTAAAAATTGCTATCTCAATTCTTACATCATTATTCTAAAGATAAGCAAAGTACTCCTTTCACCTGTTTAAATTACTATTGCCATCCTGTAAGAGTGCCATTTTTGGATTTAAAAGGATTATAATATTTTTCTGATTCATATGTTGCTTTCAGTGCATCAAAAAAAAAGAAGTGATTATGAGCCACAAAATCTACATTTCCTGTGCAGTTTTAATCTACTAATCATTTTTAAGTCTTCTTGTCAGTCAATAAATTTCTGCCTTCAGATCTCCAGTATGATGTTCCACATTTAATTTTTTTCCTGGGAGAAATATCACGTGTTTCCTTTTAATCAAATCATTAATTATAAAGTCATTGTCAGAAAAAACAGTCATGATTCTTCTTTATAATGAACCCAATAATAGATTTCCTTATATCCAGGGCTTTTCAGAGAAAATGTGAGGTCCTGGGCAACTAATATTTTAAAGGCTCTTCAGAACTTAAAGTAAGAACACGGGGAGAGAGAGAATAAATGAGAGTTTTTACTTACAGGGCTAAAAACAGTACTCCATGAGCAGTTAGTTACAAGTCACAAAAATGAGCAAGCAGATCAGATCCGGAAAGCACTTGGATAAGGTATATTCACTCTAGCACTGTCTGTATTATAAAATACTGTTAGCACAGAACTAAGTTACAGGGGACTGATTATTAGTTCTGCCAGTCATCAAGTGCTGCAGTCACTTTCATTTCAGAGTCATCAAATTGGCACCTCATCCCTAAACTGGCTTACATTTTCAAATTATGGTATGCCTGCTTGGAAAAGTTTTTGAATATTTTTTTGGAGGAATTTAACTGTAAAATTAAGGCTGTTCTAAGGGCCATGACATTGCTCTGTCTTCTCTATTTTTTGTTTTAACAAATTGAGTTGCCAAGTTGATGCCCTAATATTGTGAGGCCCAGGTAGCTGCCACTCCTGCCCCCCACTTGATTTGCTCTCCTTATACCATGATACACTTCTTAAAAGAATTCCTTGCCTCAGTAAATGACAATCATGAGGTTCCAAATTAGCAATTTTAGTTTTTAATAGCTGTTGAAATTTACTAATTGATTATTCTAAAGAAGAAACATAAATTTTCTTATGAATATAGTTGCAATAAGACTTGTTTATTAATAAAGTATTTTAATTTTGGAATGAATTAATCTATGATGGATTCTATAATCTGCACTCTTAAGGGTTCACATAATATGAATGCTTGTATTCAGACTCCTAACTACAATGTAATCTTTGAAATGCCATTGCTTTAGATGTGAATGCATCCATGTTCCTTTATGGTAATTTTTCTGCCTAAACAAAGTGTAATAGTTACTCTATGGGTTAAGTAAAAATTCAGTAACAATGGACTATTTAAATTTACAATAACAATACTGTTATTTCCAATAACTTTTGGGCAAAGTCTACTATTTGTGCTTCACATGCACCAAAGTCATCGAGAGAGAAAAAAAATCTTTTAATGGCATTGGTGTAATATTGTTATCCAGCAGAGAATAAAAGCTTTCTCTGAGTTCTCTGAATCCCATTTGATATTGGAGCATACTAAAATGGGCATTAATACCATTGTGCAAGACAAATTTTATCAGTATAAGCCTTTCATTAATACAATAAGATATTCCAAGAATATGAAAATATTAAATTAGACATTACACAAATCCAACACCATGCATTCTCCTTTCATTTATCTTTCCTATTGCATTGCCAAATCCATACAATATTAATATCATTTATGTCCTTTATTACTTTTACAATGCTTTTTTAATCTAATATGATAATTTCAGTTATCCCAGCAATCTTCTTCAAAATTTCTACTTATATATCCAAATATAACTTAGCAGTTAATATATGGAGATATAAGTAGAAATTCTGAAGAAGATTGCTTGGGTAACTGAAACTGTCATATTAGGTTGTAAAAAAAGCATTGTAAAAGTAATAAAGAACATAGATGATATTAATATTATACATTCTCCTTTCACTGATTTATCTTCCAAAAATGTTTAGACATTTACCTGTTTTATTAAATTTCCTTTCTTTAGAACTAGAAACAGCTATATTGATCTTAAATCTTGACAGCTACTTAGTTTCATGCATTCAACGTTTCTATATTTTAAAAAAAAAATTAGATTTATAATACCTTTAGTACTGCCACTGCATCCTGCTTTACTTTTACTATTGATAATATTACTATTTCTATTGCTTTAATGAATAATCCAGGCAGGTATGATAATCTAGTCACATTGTATGAGATAGGCCATATTTTTAAAAAGTTATTTCCACATCTGTGGTAGGTAGGGGGATCCTGAAATAAGAATGTTTAATTATACACTCTGCACCACCTCAAACAAAGATTACTAAGGATTGCTGGACTATTAAACTTATTTCTACATCTTTGCTTTTTTAATTTCTCAAAGGCTTGAGCAAAAAAAAAATGAAAAGGAGATTTGGAGTCATAAATGCTGTACATGTAGTTAAAGAGTAAAAATGTGGTCATACAAACACACAATCCCATTGTTTCATTTTATATAGGAAGATGACTGATGATATTTAGAGTCCCATGATAACCAGGCCTATACTTATTAAATAACTGAACAAAAGAAAGAAGGCAGAAAATACCAAAAACACTAACCAAGTCTAATTCTAAAATTAATTTAATCCAATATGTTTCTATCTGCATTAAAAATCTGACCAAGATACTTGTAAATGTTAGCTTTTTGTAATTCATTATTATCAATCTTTATTTTCTGCTAAAAAAAATTCATTAAATATTAGGGAGAGATTTGAACTTAGGATTTTCAGCCTATATTCATTCTCCACTCCATATCGAATAACTGATACACAAGAACACACACGTGAAAAAGATAAATGATCCCCAATATATTTATTTCATGCAGAACTAGCACTCATCAGTTGGGCCAGATCATAATCTCCCCACATATATATATAATCAGTGCTTGGTTTATTATATTAAGATAGTAATTCCTTAAATTGTAATGGACAGGCTTTAATCTTCTCCTTCTATTTACTATAGTAAACATTCAATATACTGAATGAATATATTCATTAAATATTATTTTAATCTTTTTAACATTTATCTTTAATCCCATTTTCTTAATTTCATTTGATAACTTTTGCAACATTCCCTGAAGATTTGAAGCATTATATGCAAAAACAACTATATTATCTACAAAATCTAGATGACTTAAATTATCTCCATTTATTTTTTACTTCCTTTTAACTTCCCATTTTAATCTGCAAAATATTTCTCCCCTAAAACTGCTTTAAAAAATTTTGGAGATATGGAATCATCCTGTCATACACCCTTTTCAATGTTAATCTTTTTAGTATTATGTAATTAATTACTGTTGTTGCATTTTGATAATTTTTTTTCAAACTATGTGTCCTGAGTCTATATCTTGATGAGTCATTGCTTTAATCACTATTGAAAGGCTTATAGAATCAAATGCTTTTTCATAATCTATAAATCCAATCACAATGGCAACTCATATTCATTATTTTTTTCTATAATTTTTCTCAATGCTTGGATGTGTTTCGCAGTTCTAAAACCACTTTTGAATCCATTTTGTTTAGAAATGATAGAGAGATGATAAGTGTAATTTCTCTCTTTTTTTTTTTTTATCACCTTGAATAAATATTAATATTAAATTCCTCTAACCATGTCATATATCTTTATCGTTTAATATTTGGAGTAAATAATTTTGCCTACAATTTTTCTATTTCTTCGTCTTTAAAATATCAATAATAACTCCACTATTTCCTGAAACTTTTCCATTCTTTTTAGATTTAATTGTATGCTATTTAAATGCTGGGTGAGATCTAATAAACGTAGGAATACTTCCTTATTTTTGTTACTATATTGAACAGGAAAAACAAAGTATTCCTTGCAATTATATGTGAATGTAAATACATAAGTTTTTAAATTATTAACATATATAGATAAAAAATTATAAGCGCCAAAAAAAAATTGTCATTTATAAATCACAACTCTTGTTTCTTACGTGTTTTTTGAATTAGTTCATTTGATGAATTTTAATAAAGTCAGTCAAATAATTATAACAGTAAAAAGAGAAAATGTTTTGAAAATATTTTGCACTTGTTTTTAAAAAAAGTAATTAAACGAAATGATTTCAACTGAACAAAATTAAACATAATTTATGAATGTAGTTTATTAAATGTAAATTATTAACTATTATTGCGTAAAAAGAATATAGAAAAAGTAAATTAAAATGCGTTAATTATATTTATTCGATTGTGAACAAATTTTGTATTGCATATACAGTCTTTTTGCATATATTCCTTTACGAATAGCGGGGTATGGGCATATAGATTGATGTAATATTAGATAAGCTGCAGAAAGGAGTTTGCTATTAGCTGAAAGGAGACCCTTTGATTCCTCTTGGAGGCTTTAAAACAACCGAGTAGGGCAAATTCCTAATGTCCACTCCATACGTTCTTGTCGTTGCAACTGTTATTACTATGTGATTATTCATATAGTATACGAACATGTATGGGCTGCTCACCAACACATATTGGCCAATGTGATGAGTTTATTGGCTTTTTACCTCTGAGTTTAAGATCAAGAAACACCATGATCTTTCTTCTCAGTTGCCTAATAAGGCAGAATGAATGTATGTGTAAATGATAAATATTTTCTAATAATTATACAATTATGACAGACAAAAAATAAATCTCGGCCCTTATTCCCAGGAGACTGTAAATTCACCAACCAAGGCAGCGGTTGGAGACCGAAGGCGGAGGGTGCTAAGAATCCCCTAATTGCAGACTCAGGCTGCCATTTGTTGACAACTTTTTATTTAGGTACTTACAACTGCAGATCACTTTCAAACAAAGGAATATTGCAAGAATTATTGGACTTTGTGAAGTTAGAAGAAAAGGTGAAGAGACGATTTAAAAAGTGGACATGTACTCTATTATAAAGGCACAAATATTGGAAATACAAGTGGAGTAGGATTGATTATAAATAAAAAGTGGAAGAACAACATTGTTGAGATTGATGGTATAGCTTTGATCAGAGTAAACAACATTTTAAAATTGTTATGGGAGACTTTAATGCTAGAATTGGTAAACAAATGAAAGATGAAAGTACTGTGGGGTAATTTTGGTTATGGTAATAGAAATGAGAGAGGACATAGACTTTTAGAGTTTGCAGAAAAAGAAAAACTTTATATTATGAATTCTTATTTTGAGAAAAATGTTAAAATTAAATGGACATGGAAGCATCCAAATGAAGGTACGGCAGAAATTGGATTATATTTTGACTAACAGAAAATACATATTTCAAGATTGTAATGTTCTTAATAAATTTAACACAGGAAGTGATCATCGATTAGTAAGATGTAAGATATGTGTTAATGCAAAGCTAGAGAGACAAAAATTATTATGAAAAACAATATTTACAGTTGATATTCCTAATCTTCAAAAACATTCTAATAAATTTAAATTAGAACTTACAAATCGGTTTCAAGCATTAGTAGATTTTGAACATGATTCAGATTTAAATGAAATTAATATAAAAATAACTGATACACTTTTGAAAACTGCAACAAAGATAGCTGGTAGAAAAAAGCAGCAATTGACCAATAAAATTTCTACTGAGACTAGAGAATTTATGAAGAAAAGAAGGAATATGAAGATATATATAAAACTGATGCATTAAAAAGGATTGAATATCTCGAATTTTGTAAAATACTGCAGAAAAGAGTTGAAAATGATATAAGAAAGTATAACTGTGAAATAGCAAGGAAAGCTGTAGAAGAGAATAAAAATCTCAAGAGTGTAAAACAACATTTTGGTATTGGTAGGAAATTTATATCTGCAATAAGAAAAAAAGTTGGAATTATTACTAAAAAGAGAGATGACATCATGAAATGGGTAGAAGACTTTTATCAAGAATTATATAGCAATAAAGAACAAGTACTTCCTATATCTATTACATCTTCCGAATTGCCCAGAATTTTGAATGAAAAAGTGAGACATGCAATTAAATGTATAAAAAAGGAAAGACTCCAGGTAATGATGGAGTTATAATTGATATATTAAAAAAAGCAGGTGAAGAAATAAAATGTTTTAGCAGAGTTATATACCAGATGATTTGAAGAATGAGTATTAATATTAATATTTAAAAAAGGTGATAAAGAAGATATTATAAATTACAGACCCATCAGCCTTTTATCAGTTTTATACAAAATTTTTATCAAGATAATTACAACTCGTCTACAGAGAACATTGGATTTCCACCAACCAGGAGAACAAGCTGGATTTAAAAGTGGTTTTAGTACAGTAGATCATATCCAGGTATTGAGAGAAGTTATAGAAAGGACAAATGAATATGAGTTGCCATTTTGCTTTGAATTTGTAGATTATGAAAAGGTATTTGATTCTATAGATTTCTTCAGTGATTAAAGCATTGGATAATCAAGGTATAGATCCAAGATATTGTCATATTTTAAAGAATATTTATAAAAATGCAACAGCAACAATTAGATTACATAATGCTACTGGGAAAGTCAATATTGAAAAGGGTGTAAGACAGGGTAACTCTATATCTCCAAAACTTTTTATAGCAGTGCTGCAAGAAGTATTTTGTGGATTAAAATGGGAAGCTAAAGGAATGAAAGTAAATGGAGATTATTTAAGTCATTTAGATTTTGCAGATGATGTAGTTGTTTTTGCAAATAATGCTTTAGAGCTGCAGGAAATGTTGCAGGAGTTATCAGATGAAAGTAGGACTAAAGATAAATGTTAAAAAGACTAAAGTAATGTTTAATGGATTTTCTCAAAGTATGAAAATTAAGATTGATTATGATGAGTTAGAAGAAGTTAAGAGTTACAAATACCTTGGTCAGATTATTAATACAGATGGAAACATAATGGATGAAATTAATCATAGAATTAAACTTAGTTGGAGTGCTTTTGGTAGAAATAACTTGATATTAAAATGAAATATGCCTATGTGTTTGAAAAGGAAAGTTTTTAATAACTGGTAAAACAACCAGTTCTTACTTATGGATCTGAGACTTGGACACTTAATAGAAGAGCAATATAGAAACTTCAGACCACTCAAAGAAGTATGGAGAGATGTATGTTGGGAGTAACAAGAAGAGACCAAAAATGGAATATATGGGTAAGAGAACAAACAGGTGTTACTGACCTCAGTGAAAAAATTAAAAGATTGAAGTGGAGTTGGGCTGGACATACTGCAAGAAGAGATGATAACAGATGCACAAGTGAAATCTTCAATTGGATTCCAAGAGAATGTAAAAGATCCAGAAAGAGACCATATATGAGATGGATGGATGAAATAAGAAAGTGTGCAGGGGTGATGTGAAGAAGATAAGCTAAAGATCGGAGAATTTTTAAACTTGGAGAGATCTTCATCCTGCAGTGGTTGATAATGGTTGATGATGATGATGAATATTAGATTATTCATCATCGTTAATTTTAGCAAACCTTTCATTCAATGATTAATGTTTAACATAAAATTCAAAACATTTTACCTTTATATTTTGTAAGCAACTGAGAATTAGTAATGGATAAATTGGCTTGATTATTTAATCACTGACATTTTTATATATGAATGTTTATATAAACTGTAGTTTATATACATTTGCTACATTGTGATATCAATATAAAAATGGCAGAATATTATAAAATTATTACTTTCATATTTCTGTTGTCGTTAGTTTAAAAATAAATGCTTAGCGTAGAATTGCAAACTTTTTGCTTTTATATGTTATATATAACAGTTAATATACATTACAGGTATTCACATAGCTTCTGGAAAAGTATACTTTGACATAATTTATATTGTAACAATTCAACAATTTTATAAATGAGTGTGCTATAGAAATTTCTAGTCTTTTGTAAATTCTATGCTGGATGACCTAAATATGTTTGAATATTAGAAGTTTTCAATTTTCAAGATTTCAAATTACTAGTATTCAACTTGTATTTGATAATTTTACATATATAAGTATCAAATTCTGAACTGTATGTTATGAGAGTATACAACTCACAGGATCATTTCAAGGAAACTATTCACAAGTTATTCCAATCACTAACCATAAATGTGAATAATGTTTTCCTGAAGGTTTGTGATGATGGTGTTTTTATTGTATTTTTATATTGGACTATTTCCATCATCTAATATGAGTATTGAATATCTTTAGAAAAATTTAACTTTATTTAAATATTCCAAATACATTCTACTGTTAATAATAGCACATTAAACAGATTAGTATGTGCACAATGTTTCAAAAGATATTATTCTCCCATCCAGTACTAGCATGGTATTCGAACTTGGATTCTTAGATTCTTGAGTATTGAATTTTAAGAAACCAGAGCATTACTTTAAAATGCAATACTCAAGAATCTAAGAATCCAAGTTTGAATCCCATGCTAGTACTGTCACTGGTTAGGCCAGCAACACCTGAAAAAGAGGGGAGAATAATATCTCTTGAAACATTGTGCATATATTAGCCTATTTGATGTGCTATTACTAACAGTTGAATGTATTTGGAATATGTAAATAAAGTTAAATTTTTCTAAAGATATTCAATACTCATATTAGATGGTGGAAATAGCCCAATAGAAAAATATAAATAAATGCAAATAAATTTGTATCTTATATAAAATAAATTGTATTTGATTTTTTTCAAGTATGAAAAAAGGAATCCATGAAATTATTAAATACATTTTTTTTTTTTTTGCAATGAATAAACATATATGTAATTATATTCTAGATAGGTGGAAATTTAATCAATTCAGTTTTTTTAAATAAAACTTACATTAGTACATATATATATAAATTTCTAAAGTAGTATTTACTTCATAAAATTCAGTTATTATTGGATTGTCATTTACATAGTTAATAAGAACTTATATTAATGTATTTCATCTTTCATAATTCAAAATAAAGCAAATAAAACCTGTTTGTATAAATGAGATTCAGAATTGATTTATTACATATAACATACATTTTATTTTTAGAATTAATTAAGAGCACTTAAAATCTTTCATTATATATAAATACAATTTGCTTGTGACATTGGAGAAAATATTAATTTTAACTACAATCTTAATGTATTTTTGTTGTCAAATTCCTATTAAAGCCAAAGTTATACTGAAAATTAAAATAAGATCCCTTTTATTTTTGAGTATAATGTTTGCCTTTTGCTCTGCATCAAAAATGCATTAAGATGTATAGTTAAATTTTTTTAATGTTTTCTCTATATAAGAAGCAATATTATTGCTGTATTTAACTTATATTTCAGTGACAGAGTTATCATAGTTTGCAATATGTACATGCATTGAGATGATTTTCTCAGAATGGATGGATTAGATCATTTAAAATATAATAATAATGATAATAATTATAGGCTATTTTTAAACTTTTTTTAATCAAATTAGAGTCTACCAAATGAATCAAAGAATTGGTCTGACGAATAATAAATATTAACAAAATAATGGAAAATTATTTTCTTAAAACATTTATTACAAGAAAAATATTCCAGAAAAGGCTTAGGTGAATAATGTTTTTCTTATTTAAGGATGCCATTTGATTACTTTAATCTCTTACTCAGATCTATCCGCTAATCCACGTTAACGGCTTTAGGTCGCACGAAATCGGCCACTTTTTGAGCTACGTACTGTTTTTATACTTGTTTTAAAGTTTTGATGTGATGTGATGTATTGTGGCTTCTCCTTAAAAAAAAGTTAAAAAGCTTTCAATAAGTCCCGTAAGATGCTGCCCTCTCTCGAATTATTTTACAAGTAAAAAATCAATAGATGGGACGTTAGGTCTAACAAAAGAAGGGGGCAGTTCGTTCTAAACGCTGATTGGTTGATGATTATTTGGTCAAAAAAGATCGCCGTTAAATAATTTTCACCGCTGAAAACGAAAATATATGTTTTAGAGTGGGTTTTTTTTTTATATTATTTTTCGTACATATTATAAATTATTTTCATAAAATATGCTGAAAATATAGTTATTTTACAAAATAATAAGATATTAAAAAATTGTATACTTTACACGAACGTAAAATTGAAAAAGAAACAATTTTTCACAACCTGTCAAAAGTTTAGATTGCCCCAAGCTGTTTATTTGATTTTCAAACAAAAATTAAATTAAATACTAACTGGTAAAACACAGTTGCTGAAGCTTTAAACATAAAATTACGAATATAGAGCTGAGCGCTTTTGGAGGACTTAAGCCTCCATAATTGTATTGTATTGGGCTAAGCTTTATATTTGTAAATTTATGTTTAAAGCTTCAGCAACTGTGTTTTATCACAGTTAGTATTTACATATTATAATATATTTTGGTAAAATATGCTGAAAATATAATTATCTTTAGAAAAATGCTAAGATTTTATTAAACAAAAATTCTTAACTTTTATAATAACGTAAATTGAAGCGGGAAATCAATGACGTTTGCATCACTTGTAATTTTCTACGATCTTTTTTTTTTTGCCGCTATCGAATATTTTTATAATTATAAATAAAAATTTATTTTTGAAAAAACTTTCATTTACTTTCATAACCTGTCAAATTATTAATATACTTTTTACAAACGAAACTAAAATGAATATAATATTAAAAGATAAATATGATTGATTTCTTTCATTAGTTGCTAACTTCTAATTCATAATTATCAATCTAGTTTTACAGTATTTTCAGAAAGTATGTCCATGAATTCTTACATTATGTATATTAAATCAGCATTAGGTTAATTGTTAAATTTATTATAGTCATGCTCTTATTTTTAGCATAAATAAATTCTACATTATTTTCCTTTTCTTGTAAATGAAACATAATAAGAGTATGAAATGTGATACACTGTGGCTTCTCCTTTCTCAGAGTCAGGAATCTCTCAGGCACTATGCCTAGAGAAACCTGTTAGCCACTTTTCTTTCCTTTCCATTTCCCACCATAAGTTTTTCCCATATATCTTCTCTATCCTGTTCCATCCTATTTTCATAACATAATCTTTGTCAACTCTATGGCCTTTACATCTAAATTGCTCTTATTTTTTCCCAAACCCAATGTAAAAAGCAAAAACCTCACTTTCTGTATAATTACTATGTTTATATTTATTCTCCCACTACTTCATTAATTATATCCTTTCTGCTCATAAGCATTTACATTCAATTAATGGATGCCTAATATTTACCATGCCTTCCGTACATAACTTGCAGAATAAATCACTCATATTTTTCCATTTATGTGTATATTTTCTTATGTTTGAGCCTTAAACAATACTTTCCTTACTATTATCATAAATTAACTTGCACACAATTTTCTGTTTACTTTTATTTATATTTAAACTTTTTACTCTCCATACTAATTCTCTAACTTCCTATTTTTTATTAATGCATCTCTTCTTCTATCCCATTCCTTGCCATTATAACACTCAACAATTCTAAAACAATCATCCCATCTTCTGTATAAATATACTAACATAAATTCTTTATCCAAATCTTCTGCATACAGTACTACCTTTCCCACACATTTCCTGTCCTTTACTCATAATCCAATTAAATACTATGTTGGCTATTCTCTCATTATCCATAAATTGAAATTACTGAAATTTTGTGTTTTGCATCTCTCATAACTTGACCATCCCATTTCTCCTTGAATTGCCCTCTTTGCTCTCCAAACATGTGTCTAATACATGTCTTTCTACTTTGTAGTTTTTCTAAGTAATCTAACACCTCTTTACTAACACATACTGCATTGTTACCATAAGTTAACCCTACTACTGCTATTTCCTTCCATACAATTATAGCTATATCATATTTATTATATAAAAACATTGTTAATTTCTTTGTCAGTTACCTTCTTTTCTTTGCTTCATTTATCAGTTTTTTCTCCATACAAGCAATTTCTCTGATTACTTAAGATTGCCAAATAGTTATATCTATTCATGACATTTAATTTTATATCCCCCAATAAAAATTCTTTCTCTTCTCTTTCCCCAGTATTTATCATCATTACTTTTGATTTTTTTTTCACTAAATTTAATCATTGCTTTACTCACTCTTGTGCATGTCTTCAGCATAACTTCCATAATTTGTGTGCACAAGAAGGTATCTGCAAATAAAAAAACTCCCTTGCCATCTATTAATGCTATCTCTACCCCTCTTCTTAGTCTTTCTATTGCTCTATCAACTTCTTTCAAATATAATGAAAACAAAATGTCATAGAGTATCATTGCCTTAGTTCCACCCTATTTTTAACTTTAATTGATTCTATATTTCCTAATTTATACATAATTATTTTCATACAATCTCTTAATAAGATCCATTAAAGCTTCATTCATTTCCAAATTTACTAAACTTATTCATAATTTTTCTTTTTATTCTATCATATGTCTTCTCTATATCTATAAAACCATATATAAATGTCTTCCTACTCATATCTATAAGTTGTGTAACTACAAATAAACTATCTCTCGTATGCCTATTCAATTGAAAACCGCCTTGCATTTCTTCCACTGTATTATTTTCTTCAATCCATTTTGTGACCCTTCTAGCCAACACATATGCATTATTTAACTTTCTATGATCCTTACCCTTTCTTTTAAATAGTAGTCTTACTCTTGTATTATTACAGCTGTCTGGAAATTCTCTCTTCTGTGCCATCTTATTAAAACATGATAAGTTTAATTTTTCCCTATTTTCTAAATTCATCATAATCTCTGTTGCCCATCCATCTAAACCTCTTGCCTTTCCACTTTTCAATTTCTTCCCTGCCTCATTCATTTTCTGTAAACCTAATATTTCCATTATCATATGCTTTTATATTTATTATCACCTTATCCTTCACATCTAACATCTTTTCTATATCCATTATATACTTATTTAAGATTGTCTCTAATTTTTTTCTAGAGCTACGCCCTATTCCCTCATCAGCTAGTAATACTATTTCTCCCCTATATTCTTTTTTTAAATACATTTCCAAAATTTTTTACTCCCATCTCTTCCATTTTTATTAATATCCTCCAACAATTTACTATTTAATTTCATTCTCTCTATATAATTATCTATTTTAGCTATTTTTTTTTAAATACTTTTTCTATTTAACATTAACATCTTTTTCACTTTCTTTGCTTTTAATAGCACCTTTTTTTCTCTGCATATTACTAATTTCTTTCATTAGTTGTTAACTTTTAATTCATGATTATCAATCTGAGAAAGTCCATTTAACATTACTTTGGTTTTTTTGTATATATCTTTAATCATATTTTTTTTATCCAATAACTCTTGCGACATTTCCTGAAGATCTGAAATGTTATTTGCAAAAACAATTACATCATCTCCAAAATCTATAATTTAAATAATCTTCATTTACTTTTACTCTCCTACCTTCTACAAATGCTACTTGTAAAACTGCTGTAAAATGTTTTGAAAATATAGAATCATCCTGAAATACATCTTTCTCAATGTTAATTTATCATTATGTAATCTAATCATTAATATTGCATTTTGATAAATATAGCAATATCCTAGATCTATATCTTTATGATCCAAAGTTTTAATCACTGTGGAAATGCTTATAGAATCAAATGCCTTTTCATAATCTACAAATCCATAGCATAATGACAATTCATATCCATTCATCCTTCCTATAATTTCTCTCAATACATGGATATGTTCCTCTGTGCTAAGACAATTTTTAAATCCAGCTTATTTGGCTGATTAGAATCCACATTTTAGTGTAGATGAATTGTAATTATCAAAGTAAAGATTTTTCATCATTCTTAAAAAATCAATATTGCTACTACATTTTTCCAATCATCTGGTACATCTTTATCATTTAGACACTTGATATATAGCTTTACTAACAATTTTTTTATTTCTTTATTGCTTTTGCCCCCCTTCTTCATAGTTCTACTGAATGCCTCATCTCTTTATTTAATATACTTGGCAATTTATATGTATTAATTGTAGAGGATATTTTATTGTCTTGTTCCTTATTATTACATATTTTTTTATTGAATTGTTCTACACATTTCATAATATCCCTCATTTTGATAATATTCTATCTTTTCTTTTTATTCTTGACACAAATTTTCTTTCAGTACCAAGATATTGTTTTATACTTTCAAGACTTTTATTTTTTTTCTTTAGTTTTTTCTTCCAATTTCTTATATCATTATGAACCATTTTTGTACAAATTTTGAAGAACTCTGGATATTTAATTCTTAATGGATTATTTTAAAATATTTTCATATTCTTTTTTCCAACATATATTCATTTATCTCAGATGAAAATTTATTGATTAATTGCTTTTTTGTAATCCACTAGCTTTGGTCAAATCTCAGTAAAGTATCGGTTATCTTCTTATTGTTCTCAATGAATACAATTTTCTTCTTCTTCATCCTTTCCTTATGTAGTGATTTCTATATGTACATATCATACCATTTCCAACCTTCTTATATACACTTAACAATACTATTTTTTACATCAAAACTTTATTCTTTCAGTTTCAACTGCCCTGCAGTCATCATCAGAAATCTTACTTAACAATACTATTTTTTACACCAAAACTTTTGTCTTACAGTTTTCACTGTCCTGAAGTCATCATCAGAAATCTTTATAATCCTATTATAAAGATCTCTGATGATGACTGCAAGACAGTTGAAACTGTAAGAATAAAGTTTTGGTGTAAAAAATAGTATTGTTAAGTATATAAAAAGGTTGAAAATGGTATATGTTCTCAGTTAAGTATGAACTATCTTTAAAATCTATTATTTTAAAATCATTACCAAGATGTATTTAAATTCATTGGAGTGGTTTGAAGATTTGAAATATCAACTGTTAATACTGATTTTTTAATAATTTTTGCCTATCTAGTTTTGCATTAACACCTATCTTACATCTTACTAATCGATGATAATTTTCTGTGTTAAATCTATTATGAACATCATGAAATACATATTTTCTGATAGCCAAAATCTATTTAGCACATTCTCAAAGAAAAAAAAAATCATAACTTACAATTCTTTTTTTGAAAATCCCATGTTTTTTTCATTTTTATTATCATAGCCAAATTAACTTACAGCACTTTTTATATGAATTCAAATATTTTACAATTTAAATTAACAAATTTAATCTACAGTTTTAATTTATATTCAATCATATTTTACTATTTAAATTAACAAATTTAATCTAGTTTTAATTTATATTCAATCTTAATAAATTTTAGCCTGATTGCAAATGAAATTATGATGTAATATTTATTTAACCTTTCCACATTTTAAAAATTAATATTTGAAAGTAACAAAAAAACAGTTTTTCAATTTCTTGCTTGATTGTCAATAAAAACAATATTCTCTGTAAGGATAAATATAGCTTAGTTAATTTAGCTTTACACAATTATTTTAAATTTACCTCAAAACAATTATTTAATGATGAGAATCAAAAGAAATTCTTTCACATTTACATATATGCTATCTAGTAATGATAATACACACATTTATTTGTATGATTTAAAAATTGCGTGTAACTGAATTATATGGAGAAGTCAATCATGGTGGGCTAAAAACATATTAAAATATGCAAAGTTAATAGAGATGTTATTTCTTTGTACTTGAATAAGAAATGGGATAAAAATGCAGAAAATGTTTTAATGTATAATTACTAGGAAGGAAAAAGATAAATACATTTAAAAAAAACACATGGAAACTGAACATGAATTAAAAGAAAAGTTATAGGAATAAAAATATATAGAATATGAAAAGATGATGAAACTTGAGAGAACATTATTTGAAGGAAGAGAAGGAGCTTTGGACACTAAGAAAAGGAGGAAAAAATTTAGATGCTAATTGTCGTGTATGTGGACGTGTGGTGAAAAGTACTGAATATTTAATTTTGTAATGGAATGTATTGAAAGAAATTCAGAAAACATTGTATGGAAAATGGAAGAACATAAAGATAAAAGGAGTAAAAGAAATAAAGATTTTTTTAGGTCTTCATGATGAAGAGAAAATCAATACTTTTAATCTTTTTGCATTACTTTGAGAGTATATATATAGAAAAACAGTAGTCATTTCTTTTTAAATGTGAAATATGAGAACAGAATAAGGGAATTAGTGCAACAGATTTTATTAAAAGGGGATAAGAAATGCATCATTATTTGAAAAATGATTTGGTAATTGATTATAAAATATATAGATAGATGTTTTATTATGATACATAATATTTTCAAAAAGTTATAGTTTAACTTGGAAAACAGAGTTTCTGAATGTATGGACTATACACAAAAATGTCTTATTTAAGAAGCCATTTTATATGAGCATTACAAGAGGATATAAATATGTATATAGATCAATTAAGTTTAACATGAATTATTAAACTTCAATAGGACACATTTATTATATTTTCTAAATCATAAATATTCATCTTCAGACATTCTAGGGGGAAATGTCAGAGTACTTGATTCAAATAGTGTTTGTAAGATGTATAAAACATTATGATAAACAAAATTAAAATAAAATTTTTGTAATATACCATGAATAAAAATTTAGAATTTGTATATTTATTTGGATATATGTATGTGTGTGTTATAGATGTGTATATATTTGTGTTTATCTCAGGAAATTTATATTAGTGTTAATGATTTAAAATACCAAAGAAAACTGTAAGACATTTGAAATGGAATAAGATAAATAAAAAGCATTAATAAAACAGGTGTTAAATTGATTGTAAATTGAGTTTACAAAGTATGACACGCAATGCAAAATATGATTAGAAAAACATAGATGATTAGAAACCCATGAAATTATCTTCCATTAAAAGATTGTAATTTATACAGGATAATTTTTAGCATAATTATATTTGCCTGTAATATAAAAGAAATTGTATAATAGTTTGCCCTTTCAGTAAAGATTCTTTTAATATAAAATAATTATAGTGGGTTACTGAGTAATTTTGCAATTAATTGCCATATTATCATCTATATTCTTTATTACTTTTTACAATACTTTTTTTACAATCCACTATTGACGGTTTCGATTGCCCTAGTAATCTTTTTCAGAACTATAACAAATACAATACAAATACATGAATACAAATTATATGTTCATGTATATTTGTATTCATGTATTTGTTATAGTTCTCAAAACTGTCAATAGTGGATTGTAATAAAGCATTATAAAAAGTAATAAAGAATATAATTTTATTAATTTGGCACTTTTCACAAAAAGTTAATTAATCATTTCTATCAATATCTGTAGTTTTACCTTTTATCTTAAGCTTATCCTACATTATCTGGCATTATTTTATTATATAACAGACTTTATCAAACATTCATTAATGGATAATTTTTATGATAAAGCAAATCAGTATATTTTCATCTGTTTAATCTTTGCTTTGATTATAATCTATTGGCATTTTCAGCTTTCATTTAAGTATTAAATTTCCTCTTAATCTCATGAATTTTTTGAAAAACTTATATGAATATTATTTTCAATGTTTTTGCAAATATAAATTGCCTTTCTTTTTTTCTGTATGCTTTTTAAAATTTTCTAGTCAGTTCTATAAAAAATTTTGTTCAATTTTAATTTTTCACCTTTTTTAAAAAAGGAAAAATTATTACATTTCTAAAAAATCATTTTTATTTTTCTGATGGATTCATTTTACTTCTGAAACTCATCTGATCTCCCATTACTGCCAAAATATTAATTATTTTAATATTGCTCAAAAATCAATGTATAGTTTTTTTTAAGGTTATAGCTAAGATATTTAGAAGAATTTATGCATTTTTTTTTTTCATCTTCAACTGAAATTTATATTCCATGTAATTCATAATCCACCATTTTCTCCTAGTGAAATCCTTTTTATTAAAGCATAAAGTATAGGCCTGTGTTAATTTTATATAGAGATGGTAAATGTCATTATGTATGCAATATAGGTTATTTTTGTAATTAAGACATATTGAAAAGGGCAAAAATTGCCAAAGAGCTTTTTTGTTATAATTATATTACAGCTATTGTCATATATTATTTTGTTGTTAGATAAAGATATTTATTGTATATCATATCTAGGATTTATTTTTAATGATATATAGTCTAGATTTTTTTTTTTATGTATAAAACAATTTTCCAAGTCTTCTTCATGTTTAGATTATAATGTTGTCCATTTATCCCAAATTGATATTTCCATTCACTATTCTATAAGTAATTTCAACTTATAAATCTTTTTAAAAATAAGTTCCCCATACATATAAAATAAATTTGGTTTTACTAACTTCTGCTTTTAGTATGATATTTTAATAATTGCAACAGCTTTAATGTATTCGCAATGTTCTGAACAATTTCCCTAGTTTGTAATTGTTAATAAAATCTTAATTTACTTAATAATGAATGCCATTTTTATATATTCATTTTGTGATTTTCTATCACCCATTTGATATTACCAATATGGTCTCTCGTTTTTTCTAAATCTAGTTTGTTCATTTGCTATTTCACAATCCATTCTCTTTTGTATTATCTTCATTATAGTTACAGAATACAAACTTAATACAATTGAAATTAACATTATAATCTTATTTTTTGAAAAGTGGAATGGAAATATATCTTCTCATTTTTAGACTCATCTATTTTTTGTGTATGAAGTTTTAATCAGTATTAATATTTTCTTATATAGCTTTTTTTAAAAATCTATTTAAATTTCATCCATACTTTTTTTTCCTAAGCCAATGATTTATCTTAAATAGTAAGTTCGAAGTTTTTTTCTTTAAATGAATCAATGTTCTTTTTTACAAATCTATGTACTCCTTCCAAAACTTTTTGATTTAACACTAAATTTAATCATTGTCTTTTACTTTCTTAATAACTTTGAGTTTGGAAGATTCTTGATAAGCTCTATAATTTTTTTAATGTTCTTTTATGGTATCTTTTAATTGACAATATGTCTGATTTCATATTTTCTTAATATCTTCTAATCTCTTATTAATAACATAATTTTGCCATCTTCAACTATTTCTAATCTTTTCTCTGCACTTTTTATATCCAATAGAACTGGTAATGTTTTCATTTTCCTTGTTTTGTATAAATCATTTACCCTGTCACAACTCCCATAACACCTCTACTTGCCATGACCAATAATAAGATCATCTCCCTCTTCAGGTGCTGGGCTATGGAACCAAAATTCTTTGATTTTATTATTAAGATAAATTTAAATGCCATTAGCACTAATTGGTTTCTCTTCCATAGGCGAGGCATCAACAAAATTGACCCAATCTGCCCCCTCTGCCAGACTCATGACGAAACATTTGACCATCTGATTTATTCGTGCCATGGACTCTGGAGGTCTAGAAGGATTATTGCTGATAACCTTAAAGTGAATTTTTACCTTGTTACCTCTCTTAACGACAGTATTAAGACAAGATCCATCCCTACTATTAGGCTGTCATTATTTATCAACTATGCATTGTGGTCTACTCGTTGTAAAATGTTTTTCAATCCCGGTGCAATTCATGAGGGAAAATTCTTTCTGAATAAACTTATAAAATTTAAAAACCGTGACATGCTCCTAGCTCCAAAAGTATTATTCGAGGAAATGTGGACTCTGATTGCATTGTAAGGATGATTGCTGGTAAAACGCTTTGTTTCTTCTGTCTAATATATTGCTGAAAGTGGTTTGGTTAATAATCAGAGGTTCAGATCCTAATGTTATCAAAATGGATATTTAACTGAATACATCAGATTTAGCATAAATACCTAAGCCTTCATAGTTGTAGTGATTTTTCCAATGGTGATCTGACCAAACTCTAGATTGACTACGTGACTCTTGGTAGTGTGAGGCAATTTGTCTAGGTGAGTTGGTGAGCTTAATTTGTCTACTTGTGTGTTAACAGTAGACCAGGTATTCGGGTTTACCTCTTGCCCAGAATAATACTATCTTATTTATTTATAATCATGTAATTCGTTTTTATGTTTGTAATTCTAGCTTTCCTTTTAATTTACCCTGTATACATAATTGTCACTGTAAACATTGTACTTGTTTAATAAATATTTTGAAAAAAAAAAAAAATCAGATATTTTATAACATTTTAAAATATTAAAATCAAAAATGAATGATAGCAGATAAATATTTTTCAAATATTATATGTTAAATTTTTTTGACGATTAATTATATCTTTACAAAAAAAAAAAAGATAGAATGGAAAAATAGAACTTGGAAATACAGATTTTAATCAAATTAAACTTATTGTTTCTTAAGTTAATAATAAATTTCACAAAAATAAATATTACAAATACTTCACTTGAATTGCACATCTACATGTCTATTTCAAGTTAATATTAAAACAGAAATAATTTTCCTTTAAAATTAAATTAAATTTGAAATCCATAAACGAATGCATATAGAAGTATGTAAATGAAAAATGCTTATTTAAAACAAATGCTGTTCAAAAAATTCCATTCTGCTTTAAAATATTTGGATAAAATATTAAATAAGAAAGTGTAAAATAATTAATGAACACATGCATCATTTAAAATGTAAGCATATTTTTTATACAAAAGGAATCTTTGTAAAATAATATAACTTCATTTAAATATTTAGATGACTAAATTGCTTTCTGTTTAATTTAATACATTGTACAGGCTTACACACACCTGCACCTATATAATGTAATATATAAGGGATTCGAACTCAGACTTTCACATGACCCTCAACTCTCCATGCCATTTCATATTGCTGACCCACCTGATCACACACATGTTGAAAAGATAAATAATCACCAATATATGTATTTTATGCTAAACCAGAAATCATCAGTTGGTCCAAATTACTATCTCCACACATATATATACAATCAATGCTCAGCTTTATATTAAGATAACCAAACTTCGTACTTTAATGGACAGGCTTCAAATTACTCCAACCCACAACTCTTCAGCCATCCATTTCATTGAAAATCTGATGGAACGTTCAAAACCCATATTAGTTCCAAGGTTGTCATCCTACCCATGTTGACGTTGATCATTCTGACCCCTCATGTACTGATGATTACTGGTTTAGCATGAAATATGTATATTGATAATTATTTATCTTTTTAACATGTGGGTGATTAAGTGGGTCAGCAATATGAGAGGGCATGGAGAGTTGAAGGTCATATGAAAGTCTGAGTTTGAATTTCTGTTTAATGTAGATTATGGGTTTTGCTGATATCAAAAAATAGATAAATAAAAGACATCATTTGTTCTTACTGTATAACATTTTATTTTCTCCAAAGATCTAGAATCTCCTGATTAATTGACGACTTAAGGCTTATTTCCCCAATTTGTTTTGTACAAGATCAAGAAACCAAATACTCCTGCTTTGTTGCAAAATTGAAAATTCTGATCTAGATTCCAAACAATACTAAATGCAGAATAAACTACTCTTTCCTTTTTGTCTCATCATACATCAGAATTACAAATGCATGACATCTCAGTATCCAAATTATTGAATATCAACTAATATCTGAAGACCCTCGTGTAATAAGTAACCCTCACCTGCCTTTTACATTATTTAAGTGTAACAAATATTGATGATGCTAGAAATCTATTATTCTGCTTTTCTATTGGGAATGTTCTAACTAGAGATTTTAGTTGATCCACAGAATTCAGAAGTTTTAAATCAGAATTCATGAAGCCATCTCAATGAGGATTTATTGGCCCCAAGATTTAGTAGCAAAATAAAACAATTAAACATTAGAAAAATTAATACCTATCAGTTCTTAGTGAAGATTCAAGAAACAAATCACAAATATTTAACAGACTACACTATGTCATTTGCTCAAGCATTATATTGAGCTGGCAATTAAAACACCGATATTATTTTAAAATCGCAGATTATTTTTACTTCTGGGTTCAACAATCAAGAATTGTGTCCTTGCATTTCTTTCAGCGTGTAGTACTGGAATGTGCGGGGGGAAGTCTGATGGTTTTGCCAATCCAAAGGAATGGCCAATACATGTAAAAATCTGATCAAACCAAGCTTTCAGCATGTAGTGCTGGAATGCGGGGGGACGGGGATGATGGTTTTGATGATCCACAGGATCGGCCAATACATGCACTAGTCTGAGAAAACAAAGATTATGATTTCCAAAACAACATACGACAGCCATTTCATTACTCTCGTAGCTGTTCACCCACAAATGTGCCTTTTCATGTGACTTGTGTGAAATGGTTCTGGGACATACCCTTTTGCAACTGTTTTCACTTTCCAAGATATGTAGGGAAATGCGCAACAGGCTTACAATTATTAGTATGTAATAGTACATCAGGTAAAATTGTTACTTCCAATGCACATAAAACATTTATGGCCAGTTGAATTCCAAACACACTCTCACCCTATGGTGGCGATCTGTGAAGGATGCACTATTTCCATAGTGACACAAAGCATAGTGTGCAACACCATCTAGGCCTGTTGTTAATGGCTAATATGAACAGAACTGTTCTATAGGCTGTAAGTTGGGCCGCGTAAATGGCATATTTGTGCTTTTGCAGAGAAACGCCATCAAACGGCCATCTTGGATGTAACTCACAATTACCATTTGTTTAAATCGGTATCAAATAAAATTAAAATGGCATAAAGTGCATTTGATAGATTTAATGTTTAAATAAACTAAACTCATGATTAATGTTCACATTAAATTTTTTCATAATAGGAGTGTATATTTGCACTAATTTATAAATGGTCAACTTTTGCTATTTTAACAAAAAAGACCAGTTTTTTTTTTTTTGTTATACAGGATACAATATTAAACTAACAAAATACTGTATTTAACATAAGGGAAATTTGTATAAACAATAAATTGAAATTATTTTACATTTTTACAATATTAATATTTTTTCATCTATCTAGTGGAGCAATTCAATACTAAAGTTTGGAAATGTCAGAGATTTAGAACATTCAAATCAATTTCTTAAAATTTGTTTCTTTATAAATATGATGCAGATAAGTGACTGAATATCTGTTTTAAATAATCAAGCATTTATTAGTAGAAAAAATTATTGAATCGAATATGAAAACAACAGTTCAATTTATTATTTTTCTATCATATTGAAAATAATTTTTTTTATAATCGATATATTTTCTTTCATATTAATAGTGTTAATATATATACATCAATAGAAGATATATTACAGTTTTATATCAAACTATGTCAATATATTTACATTTATTGTGTTAATACATTTCAATTATGTTCAAAAAAACTTTTATTACAACAAATAAATTTACTTTCAACTTAATATCAATAATTAATAAGAATAATTTATAATTAAATTTTCTTCATTTTAAGACAAGAATATATTTCTAATCTATATGTAATATTCATTAAAGTAACTCAATTGTATTTATGTATATTTTTATCATCAGGATGTGAAGTTTACAACATATCATTAACAGATTGAATATACATTAAATATATGTAACATACCAAAGTATAAATGGAATTTCCCATGCTTACTATAAAAATATTAAGCATTCACAAATGAATAAAAAAAATTATCTCCCCATGGAAATCTGGTTTTATCTTATAATGAACTCCTTCGTTACTAAAGAACATGGAAACTAGACAAACTATTTATATATAAAAGAGCTTTCAAAATAGACTTCTAACTTTATAGATCTGATTTTAGTTTACAATTCTGGAAAGAGTCCTTCTAAAAGTTTTTAAAAATTCATTTTTGCTGACGACTTTGCCTTGGCTTAACCACAAAAGCATATTTTCAAAACTAGAAAGACAATAATGATTACACCTTTTGGAAATTTTAATCGAAGATTGAAATCACATCCCTAATCCTATTAAGATATTATGTATAATTTTTTATCTAAGTAATATGGAAGTATCCTGGGAATTTAATTCTTTTTGTAAGATACTAAAATTAGATATTATAGTGTATTATTTGGGATGTTCATGTATAATTTTCCTTACATACCAAAAGTTGGATGTTTTTTTTTTTCATTCCTTAACATTTGCATATATGATATGATTCAATTAGTAGTAAAAAAAAAATTATATCAAAAAGCAGAAGAGAAATAATTTATTAAACCATATATAAAAAGTAGTAAAGTAATTCAAACTTACTATTTACTCAAGACATAATTTTCTCATCTAACATAGTTTAAGATCTCCTTTCAAAAAATATGATCTAAAACCTTTCAAAGAATTGATGCAAAATTCCAAATATTTTTTGTTCTGAATCTAATAAAGCTTATATGCATCATATAGCCTTTCATTAAATAGCTATTGTTAAAGACAAAAATTAATCAGATAACTACTAACTTCCAAATTTATTCACATAAAGACAAAATCTAAAAACATACCAAGAAAATATGATTCCTTTATAAATATTTATTAATTACCTTACTAAACTCTATACACTCAATAAAATAAAAATACAAATATTTAATAATTTTAAAGTTTATGAAACTTCTGAAAATATATAATGCGTAAAGGTTTTACATGAATCAATACTTGATGATACTAGTGCATATTAACAAAAGGTGTATAGAGAATATATAAATTCTGCTAAAAACAAATGGGAAAGGAGTAACAGACAAAATAACTAATTTTTTAAAAAGTAAAATTTAATACACTATAGTTATCTTAAAATAAATGATATAAAGAATTAATATATTTCTCTATACACCTTGTATGAGGGGTCAGATTGACTTTAGGTCAACATGGGTGTGACAAGAATCTCAGCCTTCGGGTGGCCTTTGAGTATTCCATCATCAGATTTTCAGTAGGATGGACAGTTGAAGTAGATTGAAACCTGTTCATTAAAGTATTAGGATTGGTTATCTTAATATATATCTGAGCACTTATAGCATATATGTATAGAGATGGTAATCTGGACCAACTGATGATTGCTGGTCTAGCATGAAATATGTATATTGGTGATTATTTATTTTTTCGACATATATGTGTTCAAGTGTATCAATGTTATGAGATAGTTGTGGAGAGTGGTGGGTCGTGTGAAAGTCTGTGCTCATATACCCTATATATTACATATATAAACCCAGGTATATAATAAGCCTGTGTGTTTCAGTTATTACATAGGCCATATTAGAGATCTCCATTATGTATAGATACAATGATCTCATGGTAAGCTAGTTTGGCTAACAATCCAATATGAGTCAGAAAATAAATGTAGCTATTTATGAAGAGTAAAACAAGGATAAAAAATGGTGAAACTACCATCCAAGCCTGATAATACCTTTTCATAACTATTTCTTTATGAAACTGTTTAATAGACCTTTATCCCTATATGGGCTATTTAAAGTTTGTTGACCTTTCTTGGATGCACAAAAAATGAATCTACATTATTATTATGTACAAAAGTACCATTTGCATTTGACTTTTTCTATTTTATATGGGATCTAATTATATAGCACTTGTAAAATATTTAGCTGAATATTACATTATTCAGTAAAGAGGACAGCTTCAAATTCCTTGTAAGATAAGTGTAGAATATCATCTCATTAATTGTTTAAAAAGGCCCAGAGACTTAATATTTCAATCAAGTGACAGAGATAGTGAAGGAAGTAATGAAACATTTTTACATTATTGTATGAATTTCACAATATGATTTTAAAAGATGAGTGTTATCTAAAAGAATGTTTGCATTATGAAATGAATTAGATTTATTAGTATGATGAATCCAAGCAGAGAAATGGGTAGATCAATAAAATATGGCATGGCTACCCAGATTGAAGATAATTTTGGAGTTATTAATAAATGCAAATCATGATTCATCTGATCATGTCACACTTTAGACATTCAATTTTTAACTTTATAACATTTATTTTCTTTTACAAAAAAAAAAAATTGTGATTTTGAAATGAAACTCATCAGATTGTTTTGGTAGATAATGATGTGGTGATTTTTAGCCGATTTCTTCCAATAGGCTTGAAATTTTTTGCTTTACTATACTTCATTAATATTTTCAATAGGTTTTATCAGGTTGTATTGTTCAGTATAGTCATTAATATTGTGAATGTCAATCTTACATACGAAAAGTTTTATCACTTATAAATTCAGGCAGCTCTATTTTCTCTGAGGCTTAAATAACTGTCAGATACTCTCTTACATTTCCTTAAAATCCATCTGTAAAAGAAAAATGGATTATTGATATTTTCATAGTGTCAAAAATACAGCACTAATATAATGAGTGTACATATTTTCCAAATCTTTATTTATACATATGTAATTATTGATGAACATTTAGTTACAGTAACTATGTATTCAAAGATATAAGGATTTCACAACACTCATGTTCATGGCAATTTATTGTTAGCCAGTTTCACTGATCTCTATATGCATATTAGTTGGGATAGAATCCTCATACTAACCAACCTTAGTTAGTTTACATCAGATTCTCAGTATGACTATTTAATTCTATCAATTTATATTAAATTATCTCCGAAATAAATAAAGATTTTAAATACCCACTATAGGAAAAAGTTCTTGTCAACAATCCTTCATAGAAAAAAATGAGGACACATTACCAGGCTTTCTAATTGCTGACTGAACATTTGAGCAGTTTTCCAGTCTTATTTTACCCTCTCCCTAAGAATAGCAAGATATTTATTTATTAGATAATATTAGAAGATTAGCTCCATTGTTTATAGGACAGACTACCTTAAAATAACTCAAAGTCTGTTGAAAAAAATTTCAAGTTTACTGGGACAAAATTTGAAATCTATTTGTAAGCACAGCATATAGATGTGTTGCAGTCATTCTTAAGATATATAAATTTATATATTATATAAATAAGTAAAAGTGCACCTGTAATGTTTACAATATATACATTTTTTTCTGTTTTATTCATATATATAACTGTGATATAACAAGCATTAACAATGATGAAATATGGAAGTATATTCAAATATGAAAGTATTTAAAAAAATATGTTTTTAATAATAAAAATAAATTTTATTACAAGGAAGTTACAATTTGTAAAAAAAATTAACAATTTTAAAATACTAAACAAAACTAAAATGTTAATTACATTGTATATATTTTACAGAATTGATGTTACACAACAAATTCTTCATAAAATTAGTTACTAACAAAAAAAAAAATCATCTCAAATTTTCATTTCCCACAAAAATTTAAAAATTATTATTTTTCATTAGTTTAAAATTACAAGTCAATTTAACCAATCATAATAAGTGGAAAATCCAATTATTATTTGGAATATTTTTCTGGATAAAATGTTTAAAAAAAAAAAAATTTGATGGCTAGGATACAAGATGGGAAGAGACTGCAAATTTAAATTTGATATCATACACTTATAATTTACTTACAGCATATATAATTTATTGTATCTAAAAATAGATTGGTTATGCTCATAATAAACTCTAATTAAACTATGAATGCATTATAGATCTTATAAATGCTTCTAAAAAGTTACATGATTAAAAATACAAGCAGAAAGTGCCAATGATTATTTGAAATACTTTTCTGGATAGAATTCTTAAAAAAAAACAACCCCATAGATATCAATGGCTATGACATAATATGGTAATGAAACTGAACATTTGAATTTGATTTTGTACACAACTGTTTTTCTAAAACAAAATTAATTATAGCAAATATAATTTATTGTGTCTAAAAATAGATTATGCTTATGTTCATAAATGCTCTATTTAAACCACAAGGCATAGCACCAGGTAACCATAAAAATGCTTCTAAAAAGTTACACGATTAAACTATTAATAAAAGTGATCTGAAAATATAGATATATCATTATTCAATGCATACATAAAACAATAAAAATGGATGTTATCCAACAATCAATAAAATGCCTTTCTGATATTCTTTCTATCTTAAAAGCAAATTGTTTCTAAGATAGTAGCTGTATAACTGAGGCAAAGTAAAACTAATGACATACCTAAAACTTGTAAGACTCCTAAAAATGTGAGAAAAAAAAGTTTTCCCACAATTATTAATGACTCACAATATTTAATTATTAAATTGATATGAAAAATTAAAAACAAAACTTTATAAACTACTATTATATGCAATGGACTAATTGATGTGGCTGAAATTTTGGAAGAACACAAGATTATAGCAATATTTGTAGACCTGATTTCCATAACATTGATATACTTATCCTCATCACTTTACATCAAAGAATTTTTATCTATTATACTGCCACTTGTATATTACTGTGAATTTTCAGTCTCTTTAAGAGAATTTAAAGTTATGAATAGCTTGATGTGATAAAACATCTTTCCCTATAAAAATATTTTTTAAATAATCTTTATAGAAGTTTTATATTTAGAAAAAAATTTATCTCTTTTATAATACCATCAAATATCACAATTTTAACTAGTGAAAACAGTCATTAAGCATGCAACCACTCTCGTGTTTTCCAAGTTGCATCAAGATGGTATAGAAAACATATGCATTTAATACCTTATTATTTTTCTCTTTGTCTTCTCATTTGAAAAAAGTATGGATTTTTTCCTCTATGATAAAATTTAAATTTATTATTACTTTTAAACAATTAAAAATTTAAATTATGAAGCACTGCTTTTGAGTTCAAGCATTGCAATAGAGATCCATATGACTTGAAAGCTACATATTCTTTTAATAGCTTATCTAATGAATTTTGACTCAATAAATTCTCAGATGAAGTAGCTGTGGTTCCTTAAAAAAACAGATGAATAAGCCATTTGTGTCCATAACTGCAACAGCTATCATTAAAACAGGATTTTCTTCTGTTGACTAAGCTTAAACAGATTTTTGACTATAAACATTATAGAAGAACTAGAACTTATTGTTATTTCGAAATAATTACTTAAACTTTCAAAAATTATTAAGACGATTTGCAGTTTATATTAAAGCTTGATAAAAGCAATATTGCAAACATTTCTGTAATATTAATGTAGGTATTTAATTTTACTTTATCAAAAATGTGTTGTGAATTTTTTTTAAAACAAAAAATAGAAACTCAATCATCAAACTATATATATAATGATTAGAAAATATATAAACAAAAGATATTTTTATTTATTAATAAATTTGGGAAGAATGATATACCGAATTCTTATAGTAAGAGATATGAAAAGAAATATTTTAAATAATTTATTTATAAATAATAATTTTAAAAAGCTTGTAATGGCAGAAGGTCGTGTGATGTTTAGAGATTTAAACTAACTTTTAATACATTTTGAAGAACAAATAAACAATAATTAAATTAACATAAATATCTTATGTATAAATTTACAAATTGTAGTGTAATAAATACTAAGTACATTAGTAAATATTACATCATATATTTTTCAACTATAAGATTCATACAAAAAGCAAGATTATTTACTTGTTGATAAGCATACTAAGATATTTTATGTTTCAGAGAAATGGCAGAGCAAAGAGATTATCCCAACTTAAATTCAATTAGTGATCGCTTATTTCAAGAATTGAAATAACAACCAATTATGTAACAGACAGCAATAGATTTTAAACCTACATTATATGAAGTGTTTCTTTTTTAATATATTGCTTTAGTTCAGAGATTACTAGGAATGTTAAAGTCAATTAAAATAACTATAAAGGTAAACATGTCATTAATCACTTTGCTAATACCTAGATTTCTTCATATACATAAGTAACTGTTAGAAAATGTCAAAATTACAAGTATACATACTTGTATTATTGTAGAATATTTTTGATTAGAAAATAGTGATATGTGGTGGTTAAATAATTTTCTGTCATATGTAATATTTACTTACAATGAAGGCATAAAAAGCCTTATGTGTTTTAACATAATTAGAGATAAGGGTTTATGAATCAAGTTCCAACTGAGGAAAAAAAAATCTGCTTGGTCAATTGAGTAGAACTATACTTCAACATCCATTTGAATGTTCAAACGTTACATGACTTCCTGAGCAAGATCTTATAAAAAAAACATTATGGGAATTATACCAAATTTGTTATCAGTTTAGTGGTTTTGAAGTGATCATAGAAATATAATTGATACAAATCCTTCAATTATATATTTTTCAGACATAATTTTTATTTAGTTAATTCATAAGTTTATAGTTCAAGCATCTTGGGCCTAATTGTTAGTTGTAATATACTTCACGTATATTAAAAAAAATAACTGGAAAAATACTCATTAAAAATTCATATTTATAATTGATAAAGTCACCAGATAAAGAGAGAAAATAAAAATAGAGAAGCCATTATAGAGAAGTTATTATATGACAGCAATTTTCCCCATGTCATTAATTCTGGATGGTAATTAACTAATATACAGATTTTATGACATAATAAAATTCAATTTAGCCTGGCATATAAAATCTTATGACTGACTTCACGAAATGAACATGTGACAAAATCTTAATATTTATAATTAATAAAATCACCAAACAAAGAGAGAAAATATAAATAGAGAAGCTATTATATCACAGCAATTTTTTCCATGTCATAAATTCAGGATGTTAATTAATGTTTATTAACTAATATCCAGAATTTATGACATGATAAATTCAATCTAGTCAGACATATAAAATCTTATGATTGACTTCAAAATCCTAATGACTGAGAAAGTTCACTAAGAGGTTTAAAATATAAATTTTAC
The DNA here is from genome assembly GCA_028023455.1 of Epiperipatus broadwayi. Classification (NCBI taxonomy): domain Eukaryota; kingdom Metazoa; phylum Onychophora; class Udeonychophora; order Euonychophora; family Peripatidae; genus Epiperipatus; species Epiperipatus broadwayi. Next base: position 3,020,998 of record JAQFVV010000143.1, on the reverse strand, counting down.
TAAGATTTTATTTTGGAAATAGAAAACACCAGAAAAATATAAAAAAGATAGCTCTAATTTTTTCTTTGGTTACTAAGTAAAAAAAGCTGATGTTAAAAGGTTTGTGAAAAAGATATTTTGAGAAGGAACTTAATTGTGAGCCCTAAGTTACAATTTCTAAAATTAATATGTAAAAAAACATTAAATGTTTATTAATATAAGATTCGTATTAATATCATGAAACCCTCGTGTATTGGTTTACTAATCATCTGATTAGAAGATACTTATTTATTTCCAAATTATTAAAAGAAAACTAACTACTTAATTTGACTATAGGTATAATTGCACATGTAATTAAACTAAGAATCTCCCCTCATTTCATTAAAATTCATCTAAAAAGCTTGTTGCGCAAATTTTAATCAAACAATACATGAATTTTCAGATTTCCAGTTATTACATCTAGGACTGCGTTTCCTAACTTATCAAGATTACCCACCACCTAAAGATTCGATAAAACATCTATTACTGCATTTTGATAAAATACAAATATTCTAGGAACAAACAGTAATACTAACTATTTAATCCATAATAGACTCAACACTTTTCCATGAAATAGTGTGAGGCTGAAAACCTTATAAAAATTAAAATATTTAAAAGTACAAATGGAAATAAAAGTAAATATTCATTTACATTTCTTAAAAATAAAAACATTTCCTTACTTATGATGTGTAGCAAAGAATTATTTATTACATTGTAGAATATATATAGTCAACATCTGATCATTAACAGAGACAAACACAAAAACAGAACATGAACTGTTTCCTAGATAAGATAAGGAATAGTAAAACTATATAAAATATTAAGACAAAGTGAAAAAAGTGAGCACCTAATTGTATCTATATATGCAGAATTATGACCTACAGTAGGACTCATATCTAAGCTATTTGGTATCATATTCCACCCACCACCATGAAAATCTAAAATTTTTAGATAGTATCAAATGCAATGTATATTTTGAATATATAATGTAAAATATAGAAATTTTTAGCATATATATACAAAGAAATGGAGTGCACCAACTATTGTGCCTATAGTCGGATTCAAATTTAGATAGTATAAACTTAATATTTTAAATAGGCTTGACATTTTTCTTTCAAATAGCTGACCCAGTTAATTATCTAATATTGGTTGATAAAAATACTGTTTTCTTTTTCATTGTTTCTCTATAAGGGATTTTTGGAGAGACCTTCAATCTGTAATGAGTTATTTAAGGCAGTGTTACTTTTTAATCTTTACATATCTAAAATGTAATTAAATTTAAAAATTTTGTACCATATTAAGATATCAACAAAAATAAGTAAAAAAAGAAAAGAATACTGCACATTATATACAGGTTTTAACATGTACATACCTACACAGTAGTTTCCCTGTATAAACTGCATTTGGTTCTAAATCTTTCCACCAATACCATAAACTTTGAATAATATACATATCCGACATGTGAACATGCATTATCAATCCAATTTAAATAAAAAATGTACATTTATCATGAGAACAAAATAAAATAAAATAAAAACATACTGTTGGTTTCAACTAAATATAAAGATGTCAAATTATTTTATATTTATAAAATGAACCGAGATTATTATTTAGTGAAAAGATTCATAGTCATTAAAATAGTAGAGTATAAGGTCTTGTTAGGTTAGATTGCATACATGCTTAGAATTGTTGATTGATCACTTAATGATTGAACAGATCTACATTGTGGAGAAGAGAGAGGATGCATCTTTTATAAGTCAAATAGTTTGTTAATTATTTAAAGCAGTAACTTCAATTTAAAAATAAGAATGTTACATTGTATTATCATATAGTTTATTAGACAAACATACAACACTGATGAATCTATACTCAAATAAAATATCTATACTCAAATAAAATACCATTTAAGTTTTGTAATAAATAGTCATGAATTCATTGGTGTGCTCAACCTAATTATAAATAAGCCAGTGTGTTAAGATATATTTATATCCACCCTATATATTGTGATGATCGCACATACTGTGATCACACATGTATATATTAAATACTAGTTGTTGTTTTTTTAAATATACAAATAATTAAAATGGTTAAAATCACTTAAGAAAGGAATGCATTAATTACTGTAATGAAGTAAAAGAGAGGGAAATGGAATCGAACAAGATACTTATCTTTTACCTGTCAAAGTTTATATTTTGAAAATAGAAATATTAGAAGTTAAAATAGTAGAAAATTTAAAACCCGAAAATAAATTAGAAACAAGGTTAAAACAACATTTACCTGATAAAAAATCTGCAATTTATTTTCATAGGTGTAAATTTGGTCATACTGACTACAAAATTGAACTTTTAGAAACTGTAAATAATTATAAAGAAAGGTTTTTAAAAGAAAATTTCTACATTAAGGAATTTAAACCATTTATGAATAGAAAACTGATAGATTAAGATAACAATTAATGACTAGTTTGAGGAATTTTATCCATTTAAATAATTTAATTGTTAGTTATAAATAAAAAGAGTTTTTTTATATATTTTTTTTGAGAGATTTTTTTTTGTTGGATTTTTTATTTTTTTGGAGAAGGTAATATTTTATATTTTTTTATATATATTTTATTTTTTATTCTATTTTGTTTTTTATTCTATTTTATTTATATTTGTAATTTTAATTTTTTATTTTTGTTTTGTTTTATTTGTGTATTTATTTATTATTTATTGATAATATTGTTTGTATTTTTTCTTAGGATAGAAATAATCGAAACGTTGCTTATTGAATGTAAATTTTTATATAGTTAAATAAAGAACAAGTTTTTTAAAGAAATTGGTTGGTGAATCTATATTGGATAATATTGGTAAAATAGTAGAATCGTATATTAAGTTTAGGATGAAAATGTAAAAAGGAGATATAAATAAAAAGGGTATCAAATGATTTAAAAAAAGGTGACATTTAGGAGTTTTAAATGAAAGTATAAGTAGAAATTAGATTATGATAAAAATTAAAAATCTGGTCTTCAAAATACACATTTTGACTAAATGAAATATATATGTGAATGTGTGTTTAAAGAAGGAGAACATTTATTGTATGTTTAAATGAGAATAATATTATATAAGTATTTGGTCACTAGATGGCGCTAAATAGATATCTATATTTCACTTCGTTTCTTTTTAAAAAAACAAATTATAATATTTTCTTAACAGAAAATCCCTAAACAACCTGCATAGGAAAGCAGGTAAGCTTTTAATTTTGTAATTTTATAGTTTCATTTACAAAATGAGCAGTTCAAAGTTCTTAGAACAAGAAAACCTCAGGTTTAGTCGTTTAACAAGATCGCATAGTGATTCTAACGTTAAGGCAACCTTATCAACGTTTAATGTAAGCCCTCACACAGACAAATTTAAAAACTTTCAAGAACATTCTAATACATACAATATAATAACGCAGGAAGGTCCTAAAAGCTCAAGGAAAACTAGCAATGCCCCACAACAAGGACAAGAAATATCTTTAACACAAAAAAATTCCATGACCTTAACATTCAAAACACCAAAAACGAATACGGAAAACTCGATCGTACAACAAAAAAAAATAGAAAATAATGCCGATAATTTAGGAAATGCCACTAAATCTTACATGATTTCATCACAAAAAAAAATAACTGAAATTTGCGACTTGCAATTCAATCGCGATACTCATTTGCATCACGGCAAAAACTTTAAAATTAGAGAACTGCTAAAGTCGCCATCAGATCCAGAACTGTTTGATACAGCCTTCCCTTCAATTAACATCAACCCTGAATTAAATAAAGGCCAACTAGTCCATAATACAGTGGCTAACCACTCCACAGACTCGCAGACATCAATTCCAAATATAAATCATAGCTCCACATCAATAAAGAACCGAAGTTATGCTACAGTACTAGCAAATAGTGAACCTAAAGAATACACTCAGCAAGTAACTAAACAGAACACTCTTCATAACGCTTTAGATTTTGTTGAGAATGATAATCACATGCCATTTCAACAAGAAACAAATCCACAGATAGATACACTATGTTCTCAATCTCCCTTAAATAACTATGATATTATAAGTCAGGAGTTTAATTCTAGAATTCCGTTAACACTCTTTAACTCCTTCCTCAACTATCATAGCAACAACTCGTTAATTTTATCCACCACCAATGATCTCTGCCAATTGTTTACTTTCCCAACTGATGACCTTCTTCAACTGCTCAAAGATCTACAGCTGGGAGATGCTGTTCGCAGAGTATATCATCATCCCAATAGATGATATTTTATAATTGAGTTCCACAATCTACTTCAAAAAGAACTTTTTAAAAGGCACCCAAACTTTACCAACGAGCATTATCTGATCAAAATAGACATGAACAGACCAAAAATAGCCTATGGAGTAGCAAGAAACTGTTATTACAACTTCACAGACACTGATCTCCAAAGACTTCTTGCGAAATACGGTGACATTAAAAGCTTTAAATATCTCTCAGAGAGAAGAGCAGACATTGAGTTCCCTTCAAACAGTGCTGCATTCTCTATAAAGCTTAAAAAAGATTATACACCAGTAGACATTCCTTCCACTTTGGAGCAGAATAAATGTCCCATTTACCTATCCATTCGTGGAATTCAACCTCAATGCTTTCACTGTGGTGACCGGTCGCATTTAGTAAAAGCTTGTCCCAAAAAAACTGTGACAACTGTAATAATAAAAAAAACAAAAACCATAATTGTACGACAGACCCACAAAACACAAATCAGTCTGCATGTACTACATCCACCAGCTCTCCAGATCATACAACAGAACAAACACAGCAAACAGACATGGAAATGCCTTCTCGAAATGAACAAGAAATTGACCACCAAAATAGCACGAAAATAACTAATAATATCACACTCAGCAATCAGCCACAGTCCTTAATGACACATCAAAACATACATGAACCCCACACAACTCAATTAAACCAGCAAACGCAAGACATACATTCACAACAAATTTCTAAAACAAAATTAAACCAAGATCACCAGAAACAAGAATGCAGTACTATTGTTTCTCCAACAAAACAATTGCAGTCAGACAAAAAACCACAAAAAATTCATTACACTCAAAATAATAAAAGACACATCATTCATCCAGCTCACAGCCAGATGAACCTAATAACTCCACAGCAGAGTCAGAACCAGATACTAACTTCCTCAACCAAGCAGTAAATCGTGCCATCAATTTACGAAAAAATAAAGTAAAATATCCAAACTAGGACAACCACCTAACCTCTATGAAAACCATTCTTCATCAACCATTGTTACTAAACATGAAACACCCAATGATAAGCTTGTTTCAAACCTTAACACCAATTCTAAAACATCTACTGTAGTTCAGCAGAACCCATCAATACATCAACCAAACAGTGTAGTAACATTCAAACTCTCCAGCAATAAATCACACTGATTGAAGACATGTTACTGACAAGTAAAAATAAACTCTCATCCATTTTATATCAACAAATAATGCTTCTTAAAATTGGTGAAGTAAATGTAAGAGGTCTTAATTCCCTCAACTGTGTCTATGCTATTAAAAAGTGGCTAGACAGAACAAATCTCCATATAGTCTGTCTCTCAGAAATTAGCTGCATGTAAATTCAAATAAATCATCTCATGCAACAATATGGTATTTTCCGGTATTCACCTTCAAACACAGCCTCATCTGGAGTTGCCTTCTTAATAAATAAAAATCTAGTCTACAGCTCATTTAAAACACTTCATCTTAATAATGACCTACTTTTTCTCAAACTTACATTTGGAAACACATCAATTAACATCATACATCTCTACATAAAAAGTGACACATACACTGCTTACCTACTAGTCAATAAAATCAACGCATTATCTTCAGATGCGTCAACCACAATCTGTTTTGGAGATTTCAATATGAGCTATGACAACTTCAACAAAAAATATCTATATTTATTCAATAGAGTTCTGTCTGGAGATGGTTTTTCCCCTCTGGGATCTTTCACTTTCTATACACGGCAAAGGAAATCTCTAATAGACCTTCTCTATTACTCCCCCAAATTACATTTTGAAATCAATGCCAAGCTTCAATTGGTTCCATTCACTGACCACTTGCCAATGCTCATATCAATACAGATAGATCCGTCCAACACAGTTCATACTGAACACACATGTACCATCAGATTACTTAACAAAATGACAACTCCAGAGCTCATTTTCTCAGAGGCCTACATTCTGTTTCATAAAATTAACATACTCTCATTGCCTTCATTACAAGCATGGTCTGCCTTCACTGGAATATTGAGCACACTCATAGATTCATACACAAAAAAGACCAAAGGTCCAAATTTTTTTGTTAAAAAAATTGGACACTTTAAATGACAAATTAGCTGCTCTTCATCAAACTAACACCCATTTACAAGGAATTATGGAATTAAAAGCACAGTACCATTATAAACAAAGTTCTAGCACAGTACATCGCCACCAAAAAATCCAAAGTCTTTTTAGCCAACAAACACAACTGAACCCGCAGTTATATTCACTGGGCACTTGGTTCCACAGGCCGGCCCACACCCACCTATGACTGTCAATCAGTGTTGCCTTAGTGGTCATGCTTGACAACATTCATGATTACTTTAGAAATAAATTGCAATATGCCAAATTCGAAATTGGTAACATCTGGAATCAGACTGGAGATAATATAAACCACAACATAACAGATAGTGAAATAATTCAAAAACTCATAGCCTATCCTGAAAGTGTACACCCAGGATTACATGGAATTCCCAGATTTGCCCCGATCCATCTGGGTTATTTTACGGTTCCCTTGTATGCAAAATGATTGATGTTTTGGCGGGAGAGTTCCAAAATATTCCAGACCTTTATCCAATTGCACTTGTGCCATTCTTAAAGAAGCAAATTAATCCCTCATCTCCGACCAACATAAGACCAATATCCATGATTCCCCTCCTCATAAAAACCATTGAGGCCATAGTCAAAGATAAAATCCAAGATCAATTATACACTCACATCACCCCATATCAATTTGTGCGAAAAGGCTCTTCTACCACAGATGCTGCACAGCGTTTCCTGCTTCTCACAGAACACGAGACTTCACTGAAAGTCTAAGCCTGTTGCAATACAACTTGACATTGCCTCAGCTTTTGACTCTGTTATTCCAGCCATCTTACTACAAACCCTCAATAAATATCAAGTCCCCAGCACTTATGTTAGAATAATTGGTAATCTCCTGCTAAACAGATCAATCTTTACATCACTTGATGGCAGACTTGCTAATGGTTTCACACCTCATCAATCAATACCCCAGGGATCTCCACTTGCCACACTTTGCTTCATCACTTACATAAATCCCATGCTGAAAGAGATCGAGAGTAAAATTCCCGGAGTCTTCGTGCCAGTGCTTAGACAACATGTGCAACAAATATCTTATGTGGATGACATCAGTCTTTCTCCCAGACAAAACACATCTTCCAACTCATGCAGATTATAGACAAGCATTCACAGACATGTAATCTCCATATCAATTATCTCAAATCTTCCATGTGGCAAATCAGCACAGGCTCATTAATTCCGTCTGTCTTCACATCAGCACCACAACTCTTCCTAGGCTTTCCCATGGCCAAGTCCAGACTTGCCATGGCAAAGCAAATACAAATCTCCATTTTGGAAAAGACTGGCAGGATTGTGGGCTCACTGTCAAGAATCACACTCTCATTACCCAGTAAAGGGACACTACTCAACATTTTGGTAATGCCTAGACTGAATTATTATCTGCCCATAATCAAACCCACCAAGGTTTTCCAAGCTGCAATGAACTCACTGTGCTCCAAGCTTCTGTGGAAAGGCAAGGTTGTAGCCATCAGCATATTTAAGATGCAGTCGCCCAAGATCTAAATGGTCTGGGACTACATTTGGTCTCAACCATATATCTGCAAAAGGCAATTGCAGTTCTACGCTCCATCCACTTAAAACAAACAGATTTAAATCTATTGACAACAGTGGAGCCCACAGACACTCCTCCACCACTAGGAAGTAAATGGATGACAGACATCTGGTCATACATCAATAAATTAATAATTATAAATGAATCCATGTTTGAAACTAAAACATCATATTGGCAAGCATATAAATACAGATTCCCAAACCAAAACACTCTTCAAACTACATTAGGTCTAAATTTCAAACTGCTAATCAAAAAACTGAAGCACTGGTTTATAGAACCAAGCCAAATCGATTTCATCATAAAGCTTAACATCAATTCTTTACATACAAGTCACTTTCTGGTGTAAAAGAAGTTTTTCCAAAATCAGTCCAGTGTCAACTTTGCAACAGAAATGAAGAAACAATCCAGCACATACTCTATAGTTGTTCATTCCTCAGTCAGATCAGACTAAACCAAGCCAAATCGATTTCATCATAAAGCTTCACACCAATTCTCTACCTACAAGTCACTTTCTGGTGTAAAAAAGAGGTTTTTCCAAAATCAGTCCAGTGTCAACTTTGCAAGAGAAATGAAGAAACAATCCAGCACATACTCTATAGTTGTTCATTCCTCAGTCAGATCAGAGACTTTATTGCAAAAAAAGTGACATTGGACACAAGAGAAGTATTAAATATTCGTAATGCCATTACCACAGGTATTTTTTCAACTATCAGGTTTTCCATTTTCCTCACCTTTGCAGTCTGGCTGACAAGATGCAAATTTATTTTTGATAATAGACTCTCTTCATCAGAGAAACCCTGATACAAATACTTAAAAACCATTCGTGCCAGAAACCAAATTCTAGCACCAGACTGGCTACACAAAGAGACCTGGTGCAAGATCAGCTTTCCAAACAAATAGTGTCTTACTTCCTCAACTGATTATTCTAGCCTACATGGTGCAAACCTAGTCAAGCTTCAAGTACAAGACAATACCACTCATGTAATTTTAATTAAGGTAATAAATAATTTTTTTTTTTTAAAAAAAAAAATTATATAAAAAAAAAAGGAATGAAAAACCCCTGTTATAAATATTATGAAATTAGAATTTAAGAAAAAAAATTATGTAAGCTGGAAAAGAAATTTTCTAAAGTTAAACGTGTGAAAAAAACCTACAAATTCCAATAAACAATAGATCAAGATAAGAAATTCTGGAGAGACATTAATTAATTAACGGTGAGATTTTGGTGGGGGAGAACTTGAGATAAGGAGAGTATTAGACCTTTAAAAAGAGGCATTAAAAAAAAAGCTGAGTAAAAGACATAATTTAAAGGAACACGAAATGAAGGATAGTGAGTGCAGACAATTGATAGAACATTTACGGCAGCAATATATATCAGAAATAAAAGGAACACTCTATGGAAGGATTGAAACTACTTCTGCCTAAAGGGAGGACTCCAATGGATACTCAAGAGAAAGCAGATGTGCATCGTCATGCCTATGGCCTTGAGAAAAGATAAATCCAATATGTCCACGAAACATAACATTATGGGGTAAATAAAGTGGAGGATTGAATTAGACCTTGGTTCTACTGGCCAGGGTTGCATGCTAACATTGTCAGAGTTATTAGGATATGTGCCACATGAACTAGAACTAAGCCACCTAATGTGTCAGTAGGCCCATTACAGCCCATATACACTGATCAGCGGAACCGTATATTGGTCATCAACTTTTATGGTCCACTGCCTGTTTTTAATAAGAGAAGATACCTACTGGTTGCATATGACCTCTTCCCAAAGTTGGTGGAGCATATCCAGTTACTCAAGCCAATGCTAAGCAAACCATTTAGGCCCTAGAAACAGCACTTTAAGACTGTGGGAATCCCCAGCAGAATCTTATTGGATCACAAGACTCTGTCTAGCGAATGGAAGAAATCAATCGACAAACACGGAATAAGACACACATTGACAATGATCCACAACCCTCAATCGAACCCATGTGAATGAGTCATGAGGGAGCTTGAGCATTTATTTCGTGTATACATACTCGATGATCATCGCAGGTGGGTGAAGGAAATGCTACGGATAGTAAACATGATCAATTGGGCAAAGAATGAGTCCACAGGTTTCGAACCCATTTGCCTACATTTTAGAAAAACATCCCATGCCCATTTGACAGGTTACCCATGGGAACCAAAGCAATAAATAGAAGGGATGCAGAGCAAGCGCATAGCCAGACGAGAAAGATGGGTGAGATAAGACAAAGGTTAAAGGGCATGGAGAATCAATTCGGAATAGGTGAAGTCATGATGAGGGTGCATCCCATGAGTCAACCAGCACAAAATATATTTAAGAAGTTCCAACCCATTTATGAAGGACCATACACTATCCGAAAACGATAAGGGAATGATGAGGGTGCATCCCATGAGTCAACCAGCACAAAATATATTTAAGAAGTTCCAACCCATTTATGAAGGACCATACACTATCCGAAAACGATAAGGGAATAATGCCTTAGTCATAGCCCAGGGAACAGAAGAAAAGGGAACGTAAAATGCTCAATCGCAAAGGTTATTCCAGAAAGACAACCTCCAGATAAAACCTAATTGTAAAATAAGGATTGGATAGATTCAATGATACAACAATTGAAATGGCCTGGATCGAGATTAACAAAGATGGACTTAAATATATATATAATGTATATAAGGGAAGAGAGAGCCAATAAATGGCCAAGTTTAAAAGGACATACTATAATTATTTACCCAAATTGAGACCAATAATAATTTAGAGAGAATAATGAAAAAGATCACAGATGGAGGCAGAGGTGTGTAGGGACAGACATTTTAGTAGGGATCTTGTTAGTACATAGTAAGCCATCTGTTATATATTTGTGCATGAGTTTCTATGATGAACCAGATGTTAGTAGACAGAGAAGATAGGGATGAAGAACCTCTTCTCATATAAAGACTCACTGGATCAAAAATGCCAGTTAAATATCATATATTGTGAGTCATTGAAACGTAAACAAAAATATACGGGGAAAGAACCCTTGTATGAGACATCAGTGAGAAATTCTGAGCTCATTGAACTAGCTGAATGAGAAAGTCCAGTCATCAAACCCACCTCAATATAGTGATCAGAATTATTACTTAGAGGTCTATAAGTTATGAAATGGGTATGAACAGGTTTATTCGAGTAGCAGATATCCTGTGGACTCAAACCTACATTTGCAATCAAGGGGCAGAATTGAAACCACTTATCATTTGGTGTAAACTGAGAATAAATCATTTATGGTAGTTCTGATGCGGTCAATGGAGTAGAACGTAAGTGCGGTTGCCTCTCTAGGAATAGTCTCACCACCACTTAACCAATATTAAGAGAATGTTGATATGATAATGTCATAATAACAATACTTAAGTTAAGAATTGAATGGCTTTCAATCCATTAATTTCTTTAAAAAAAAGAGGGAACGGTGTAATGTGATGATCGAAAAAGAGGGAACGGTGTAATGTGATGATCGCACATGTATATATTTGATATTAAATAATATTAAATACTATAGTTTTTTTTTTTTTTGAAATATACAAATAATTAAAATGGTTAAAATCACTTAAGAAAGGAATGCATTAATTACTGTAATGAAATAAAAGAGAGGAAAATGGAATCGAACAAGATTCTTATCTTTTCCCCTTCAAAGTTTATATTTTGAAAATTGAAGTATTAAAAGTTAGAAATAGGAGAATCGTATATTAAGTTTAGGATGAAAATGTAAAAAGAAGATATAAATAAAAGGGGAATCAAATGATTTAAAAAGATGACATTTAGGAGTTTTAAATGAAAGTATAAGTAGAAATTAGATTATGGTAAAAGATAAAATTATGGTCTTCAAAATATACATTTTGACTAAATGAAATACATATGTGAATGTGTGTATAAAGAAGGAAAAAATTTATTGTATGTTTAAATGAGAACAATGTTATTATAAAAAAAAAAAGGAAAAGGAATGTAAAACCCATGTTATAAATATTATGAAATTAGAATTTAAGAAAAGATATTTTATGTAAGCTGGAGAAGAAATTTTCTAAAGTTAAAGGTGTGAAAAAAAAAAAAACCTACAAATTCCAATGAACAATAGATCAGGATATGAAAGGAATTCTGGACAGAGATGTTAATTAATTAACCGTGAGATTTTGGTAGGAGAGAATTTGAGTTGAGAAGATTATTAGACCTTTGAGGAGAGCAGACATTTAAAAAAAAGCTGAGTAAAAAGCTTTTTTAAAACTGACCAAAATTTGAATGAATATGAGACAAATCTACTATATGAGTGAATCTTCAAGAATGTGTGACTAAGGGCCATCATGGTCATTGGGTGATCCAAACCCACTGTGTATGGTCACCTCACCATGAAATTGCCGATGTAGTGCCTGCCTGATGATCCACCTGCCATGCTATTAACACTCTAGTATTGTGAAGCCAATGCATATAAGAAGAAATTTCTATAAAAAAAAAAAAACGGAGCCGATGAATAGCTCTCTACTAAAGAAGTATATTCTGTGAAGCCACTGTGTATAGAAAGAAGAAATTCCATTAAAAAAAGCCGAAGCCGAAGAACAGTCATCTCTATTAAAAAAGTGGAGAAATCCCACAGGACGGCCAGCAGAACATTAGTCAACGTCAAAAGAAAACAAACCTAGGTAACGTAAATGATTGACAAATATATATCACGTGTGCACATACTCTTCACATACAATTATATACAATTCCAGATATTAGTGAGATAGATATGAATTAGACTCTTAAATAATACCGGGAAGACTATTATTAACTTATTACAATATATTAAAGACATTCATATAATTTAAACACACATCTAACTATAGCATTAGATTTAATGATTTTACTGTATTTTTAAATGTTTCATGTAATTTTTTTTTGTTACGTTATTATAGTAAATATTTTATTAATAGATTATTCTATCTGTCTCGTCTCGTTTTCTGCACCATTCCAAATAGTTTAATCTACCCAGAGGGTTTGTTTATGAGTGCTTCATTTGAGTAATAAGTAACACATGCAGTTAGTTGTACAGTATTAATAATCCCATTAAATTTTATAAATTAACCAAGCGCTGTAACTTTTTAATAAGTGCAGCAGCTGAGAGCCATCTGGTCGGAAAAGATAACCTTGTGGCAATATTCGCATTGTTACAGGTTCGATCAGGTATGGATATAACATGTTATATTTATATGTTCTCTCGCTTGGAGTACCAGAAATAATTCAAGTTTCATATTTTTATTATTGTGTTATCCTTTATTAGTATATTTTGTTGAATGTGATGCATATTGTCTGAAGCGACAGCAAGATCCCGTAATTCCGTTACAATATATATATTCCGTTACAATATATATAGAAAAAAATAATTCAAACATTGATAATATACTCTTTGTTACTGCATTCTTCTAATCTTTCTTTGTAAATAAGTAATCTGCTTTCAGAAATAGAACTTAAAAATACATTTCTACCCTAAAAGGTTTTGCAAAACATCATGAGAATTTTGTAAAAAATGTTAAATCTGGGTGGTGTATGAAAGAACACATACAGTTAAGGAAAAGTCTTTACAATGTAGTTTGTGTGGATTTAAAACTGCACATAAAAATAATTTATCTGTATACGAAAAGATACAGTCTTTTCAATTCAATTTGTGTGGATTCAAAACTGCACATAAAAATAATTTATCTGTATATGAAAAGATACATACAGGAGAAAAGCTTCACTGTCGTTTCTGTGAATACAAGGCAGCATTGAAACATCATTTATTAGTACTTGAAAGAACACAAATCTAAGATATTTTAAATCCTACATGTGTTTGATGTCAATCTTTTCTAATTTATCCAACTTTAGTAGTATTCCTGTTGAAATTTCAAAAACTCCTTGTATGTAATGTATTGAAAAAAGTGTTAGAACTTGCATTGGTGGTAGAGAGGTCAGCGAGACTGCCTTACACTTGCAGGCATTTGCCCGGGTTGCGGGTGCGTGCCCCGGCCAATGCTATGACACTTTAAATATATATATATAAGAAGAAATACATACATATTCCAACAAAAGGGCGGGGTCAAGCAGAGCAAACCCCAAGGAGATTGGGTACTTAAAGAGACGGGAGAGGGATATGCCCCCCTTGTAGTATATATATAAAGGGCAATATACTAGACATTGAAAACAAATAGACCTACTTTAGAATAACATTAGGGAAGCAATCAATACTATAATCACAATAACCTTTAAAGTAGACTGATGAAATTCATTCATTCTAATATTTAATCTACATATACTAAAAATTATTGACTTATACAAATGACATATTTAGAAGTGAACACTTTAGAAGTGATGATAATATGAATTACCTCATTAATGAACTAGAGTATCTAGAACTTGGCATTGTCAATAAATTAAATATATAGAACCATATTTACAGTTCCTCATGATGAAATTTAATAAACAAATGGTCTAACCAATGTAATACTTGGCTAATTAAATGCATCAATGCTCAATACTAGAAACCATATTTTGGCCATATGCACATTCAACTAATTGGATATCTACTGCTTAAGCAGATTTTTATTGAAAATGAGTGATCATTTGTCATGAAATTCTATAGTAGCTACAAAAATGAGTGATTAACTATCAGCTTCAAAATAGAAAAGTCATTTGAGTATGAATTATGACTTTATTTCTTATGAGAACAGCAAACTTTAGTGAACCTATCTTCTCTTTAGATGAGGTAACAATAATAAGTAAACAGAACAATAAAGGCTAAAAAGATATATGCTGTTAAGTAATGTTACCATTAAGAAATACAGACATCTGCCAATCAGGTATATACCTACATATTAGATTGTCCTACCAGTGCTTTTGTCCCATTTTGAATCAAGTAAAGGCAGAAATCTACTATTAAAAAAACAACAACAATGCCCACTGATAAGAAATCATCTGCCCATAAGTCCATATCATTTGATGAATTCTTTATCTAATTCACAACATGACAATGAAAATTTTTGGGGATATGGATGGCAGACTGAATTAATATGAATGATAATTTATGTCATTCACAACCTTCAAGGTTTATATTAACAATAGAGAGAAACATTAATACAGTTTGTAAATTCTTTTTTCCTATAATATTGTAAAACAGAAGAGTAATAAATAAGAATGTCTTGTTTGGAAAATTTTGTCCATGACAGATTTATTAAGAAAGTGGATATGAAGATGAGTCTCAAAGTTTAATCTAACGTTTTTGCAAATTCATCTGCATCTTTCAAGATATCATCCACCTTCATTAGATTACCAGAAAATAACAAAATCACATGCAAATGATATCAGATATATGCGTTAAGTCATTTCTTGCCTATTGTGCATTATTGAGAAAATAAACATGATGATAATATCAAAGGTTTTACAAAAGAACAATTGAAGATATCATTTTCACCAGATTAGCATATATCTCAAACATATGCAAAAATCAATAAGTATTATTCTCCAGCCTATTATCCATTGTTTTATAATAAATCCAAATAAAATTTAAGATATCTACATTTATTATACTAGTATAAAATATCCCAAATATGCAAATGTGACAATCACTTCCTGCCTACTGTGCATTATTGAGAAAATGAACATAATTATAATTTCAAAGAATTACCCATTGTCTTACAGAAACTCCAAGTGAATTTTTGAAAATATCACCCACATTAATTAGACTAGCATAAAATACATCAAATATGCAAATGAAACAGATATTATATGCATTAATTCACTTCCTGCCTACCGTGCATGAATAAGAAAATGAACATAGTGATGATAATTCAAAAAATTACTCCTTGTTTAATTAATTGCAACTTCAAATGAATTTTTAAAGGTATCACCAAATTTATTAGACTAGCATTTAAAATCACAAACATATGAAATAATGATAGATATTACATGCATTAATGATTGACAAATAGCTTCAATTTTTGGTAAAAATATCTTAGAATCTTGGAAAATTTTTGAATATCACAATGATAATGTTTCAGCTGACATCTCAAAAAGAGCAATTAGGATCTTAAGGTCAAAATAATTTTTAATTTATCTTATGGTTCAAAATTAGATCACAATTCTGCATAAAAATAAATATTTTTGAATAAAGATTCTGACTCTAATCATATCAGACTCTTAATGATATCTTACAATTGCAGACCATTTGCAAATTTTGCAAGGCAAATAGTAAACAATAATAATAACAAATTATCATTCAAAGCATAGTTGATCTCACTTTTAAAAAATGTCAAGTAACAATGGATATTATTTAGCTAAATAAATTTCTACCAGTGAAGGCAACATAATGTACCATTTAATATATAAGAACATCCCATAGCCATATGAGAAACATAGAAAAAATGAAGAACTTATAACTTGTAGTACATTTTAACACACTATCATTGCTTCACTAAATGAAATAAAGGGATTTCCAATCCACGAGGATTAATAGAACAAATATCTTGCAGTAAGACATAAGTTTAAGAAATCCCATCAGTGTGTATAAACAAGTGTAACAGGAACTGGTTTCAAACCCTGTTACAAGGGAGAGAGTAAATCAGGCTATGTATGTGTGTTTTGTTTCATGAATTGTGTATTTGGAAAGGACCACACAGCTACACATATATAGTTACGTAAAGAATAACGGTGATGGGTTACTAATATTAATGTATATATTTTACTTTCTTTCTCTCACTTATTTTATTGTTATTTTGTGGCATACGTGTATATTCATAAATATTGTGTTGAAGGGGGTAAGAAAAATGAATAAAATCAAGAGATTTTCAAATATTTTAAAATATGAAGAAAAAAAAACAAAGTAATTTTGTTTACCTTCCATTAATTAATTAGTTGAACGGATTGTATTGTTATTGAAACGGATATAGTTAATAGTTGGATGTTTCATTTAAATTAATAAGATTAATATATTATCAAGCTTCGAAACTTTGTGGAAATGATTTTTGTGTTAGCTACAAGAAAAGAACAGGCAGAATGTCCAATAAAAAATTAAATTCTCGAGGATCCTATTATCTAATTATCAAGGTAAACAACAAAGCGTAGTTAGAGGGAATTTCCAAAAATAGCAAAAGTTAAGAGCAAGTTGCTAAGTGGTTTTTCTTTTGTTCGCGTATTGGGTAAAAAGATTTTTGGCTAGAGATAAAAAAAAAAAAGATAAAACATTGTTGAGAGGGAGGACATTTTGTTTTTGGCAGTTGGCTATTGATTATTGCAGAGAGAAGGCAATACGTGGCAAAAAGAAGAGATTAATAAAAATCATTTTTGACCAGAGAAAAAGAAAAGATATCAAAGAAATTCTATGAAATGCATGGGGTAAATTCTCATTGTCTTGGGGGTCTATGTTATATGCCCTCTTTCTGTGCCTTTGAGGCTACCCAAGATATTAGAGACAGATTGCCCTAAACATTATATATATATATAAAAGAGAGAAACACGACAAATGAATCCTGCGCCTGACGTCCGCCATTCCACAGATCTGTCATGGAATGATGAACTTCTCAATTAAAACACTGAATTGGAAGACAAAATGGACTCGCGATTTTATCTACGTTTACCCAAGGAATTAGAATAGAAGTAAAAGATTTAATAGCCACGAGTGCACTCAAGAGATATTTAATTTAATTACGAAGACTCGTCAAAACAGCGGTAAATATATTTGCTATTATTTCCAATCTTTAAATACACAAAAATCAAATAGTGTAATAACTTTATACGTATTTTGCTTAATAGATTTTATTCTTTAACTATAACATCCTGTAAACAGAATATTATGTCATATAGATATTTTAAGATAAATACCAAAAACGGGGGTGATCGTAGCTTATAACTACCTAAACGAACATGCCCTTATGTCTCACTAGCTAGTCATTCCAAGAGCTTCGGAAAGTACAGAGAAATGTCAGAGAAGACCTTTTGGTCAGAAGACCAGCAAGAAAAAATAAAATGGCAGGTGATAGGGCAAAAATATCAAGAGCATGGCACTAAAAACTGCAGTTTTTCTCTGTTGAGAAGCTTAGAAGCATGCAAGATGTCAGAGAAGCAAATAGTAGGGATAGTATGCCGAATCATCGGCTTAACAATGAAGTGCATATTGGGAAGGAGTGATAAATCAGCTAAGGAGATAAAGTGTTAGGTGTGCTTGAGGTAAGCAGTTATCAGTAGGGTCCTGAAGATAAGGAAGCTAGAGATGTAGGTGGAAGGCAGAAGCAATATCATAAGAGGAAAATAAACCGAAAATTAACAAAAGAAATGGAGCAGGTTCGAGCTATGCTGAAAAGAAAGGACAAATAGGGAACCTCATATGTTCATGGAAGGATAGAGTTCCAGAATATGCCATAAGATCATATTTGGGAATATTAAAGTAGGAACACTCATAGATTCACGGAGCCAGGTTTCTGTACTATCAGAGGCTATACCAACAAATCTTGAAGGGAACAGCCAGGGATCCAAGTCCTTCCATTGAAAGAAACCCATATCACTATGGTAAATAACCGCAAGGCGAAGATAGAGCCCCAACAGGTATGGGCTGAGATGAAGATCAAGAAAAGTTATTTCACACACCTTTTTGGTTATGAAAGAACTGATACATGAGGCATTATTGGGATCTGATTTTCTGCACAGGCATAAGTGTAGTCTCAATTACAAGAAAGGACTGTTGTTATATGAAAATGAAGAGCTGGAATTTGGAACAAGTGTGCTGTACGGTTCTATCGGAGTACTCAAAATGGGGGAAGACCTTATAGGAAACACCATTAGAGAAAAGGTCAAGGAAGCCGAAATAGTGAAGGAGTCCGAGTTGGAAGAAATATTGATGAGGCAATGTCAGGTTTTTTGGATGTACCCGGTACAATCCACGGGTTTGAACAAAGAATTAGATTGGCCAGGACCAACCCTTCCAATCTAGGTCTTACCCTATACTACACCCGTACAAAGAGGTAAAGAAGCAACTTGATCAGATGATGGAATGGGGAATAGTCGAAATGAATCCTATTGCAACCCTCTTGTGGTGGTAAAAAAGATAGAAAATTTGGGTTATGCCTGGATGCCAGACAATTAAATAAAATAACTATACCCAATTGCAACGTCCCTCCAATTATGCAGGAATTGCTGGGAGTTCCATGGAAAGATAATCACATTTGACTTGACGGCCAGCTACTGGCAGATATCACTACACCCTGAAGGTCGTAAGTATACTGCTTTCAGATTTGAGGGCTACTCATACCAATTCAATAAGATGCCTTTTGGTCTCATAATTAGTGGGGCCAGGTTATTAAGGTGCCTGGATCATGTGTTATCCCCAGAATTCAAAGATCTGGTAACCATGTATTTGGATGATGTCCTGATAGCCTCAACCACTGTAAAGATTCATCTCAGAGAAATAAACCTTTTCCTGGATGAATGCAAACAAAGGGGAAACCAAAGTAAATCTAAAAAAAGTGTTCTGTGTAGGGAAAAAGTCACATAGTAGGGGCCCAGGGGATTCAACCCCATCACGATAAAGTCCTTGTCATTAGGGATTATCCAATACCTTAGTCTAGGAAACAAATACGTTCCTTTTTAGGCCTCTGCAATTTTTATCGTTTCCAGGAGCGATTTGCGGAGAAATCAGAACCACTGTTGAAATTATTAAGGAACCATGTCCCTTGGCAGTGGTCTGGAGAACAGGCCAAGGCATTTGAAGACATTAATAAAACAAGTGATGCTCTCATTCACTGATTTCAATAAGCCCTTTTTGATGCAGACCGACAGTAGTGGGTATGGGATCAGGACTACATTATCACAAGTCAAGGATGATGGCGAAATGGGAGTATATTTTAGAAGCCGATTACTCAAAGGTCGGGAAATGAACTATACCACTACTGAGAAAGAGGTACGAGCTATTATATGAGCGTTTTAGAAGTTCAGACCGCTCTTGCTGGAATCGAAAGTGATTGTAATCACGGATCACAATCATAGCTACTTGACTAACAGCCGACTAGTATGGTGGAGTTTGTTTCTCCAGGAGTATGAATACACGGTGCATTACTGTAAGGCAGGGGTCCCCAACCTTTTTGCACTAAGAGCACATTCTATAATATCGGCCAGGTGGTGGGCACCATTTATTTTTTTCAACCAGGTGGCAGGCACCATTTTTTCAATGTATATTTTATAGTTGGATATTGTTAATAATACACATAATGTACAAAAAAATATTTATTTCAAAAATAAAATTTTAACATAATTAATGTTTATATTTTTACGCTGTAAAAGTATTATTAAATTTATTTGTATCGGATAAATAATTTTTTATTGTGTTCGGATAGCGGCGGGCACACATAAAATGGTCTGAAGGCGCCATGGTGCCCGCGGGCATAGGGTTGGGGACCCCTGCTGTAAGGGATCAGAGAATATTGTGGCTGATATTTTGAGCCGTAATCCTGCCGCATGCCAGCCTCAACATTTAAAATGTGACAATGTATACATAGCAGGTATTAACATGGCCATGAATGAAGGCATAGAGTAAGACCTGGAACAGCTGGCCACCATCAAAGAAAGGGATGAGAAGCTAGCGCCATTGATAGCCCTAATAGAAGCAGGGGAGCCAGTCCATATAAATTGGGTAGAAAAGAAGATGGAGAATTATCAAATACATGACAAAGTCCTTCAATATAAGATTCAAAGTGATCCCAAAGAATGGAGACCATTCCTCCCAGGTTGCTTGAGGGATGCAGTTGTTAATCACCTGCACAAACTATATGGGCATTATGGGACATCAAAAACAGAGCACCTGATTAGGAAATGGTTTTATTGGCCAGGCATGCACGGTAACATCATCGGTATCCTGAACAAATGTGAAGTGTGCCACAGGGCCAAGCCAGTGAATTGAAATCACCCACACCCATGACCTCCATGATACCAGACAGACCTCAAGAAGTGATGGCCATAGACTATTACGGACCACTTCCTCCGTTTAACCGAAAACGATATATGGCGGTTGTATATAACCTGTTTTCTAAATTTGTGGCTGCATACCTTGTAGCCCAGGCAAATGTAAAGAAGATTAAAAACCTTGAAAGTAAACATTTTTCATTGGCGGGGAAGCCGAAAATCATGTTGTTGGACCATGGTACTCCATTTACTTCGGGTGAATGGGAGAGGTGGACACTTAAGACAGGATATAAAGCATGCATTAACTTCCATTCCTAATCCCCAGTCCAAAGCGTGTGAGGTAATGCGGGAATTGGGACGGTTATTTAGGACGTATATACCTGATAATCACCAGGGTTGGGTTAAGGGTCTTCTGCAAGTATTGAACTACATCAATTGGTCCATAAAGGAATCCATGGGGTTCGTGCTAGTGCAATTGCATTTTGGGAAGCACGTTGATGAGAGCGGCATTGCCGGGAACCGAAGAACAACCCATAAACCTTGAGGCTGATTGCATGTTGGCCCACCAACAGATGATCCGAGCAAGCAAGGGTCAGAACAGAAGAATCATGAAGCCTAGTTATTACTTCAAAGCGGGTGATAGGGTCCTAGTAAAAACTCCTCAAGCGAGTGATCCTGGAAAGTTGCAACCTATATAAAGCCCCTTTCACCATTGTGCGGAGTCAAGGCTGGAATGCATTTTGGCTGGATACCAGATGAGAAATCAAGGGTACGTATAACGCCAGGTCACTAAAGCTGGCACAAGGATTATTAGTTTTGCCCTTCATAATGTGAGGAATCTCATTGTGAAGTCTTTCACACAGAGGGCATTGTAACAGGAACTGGGTTCAAACCCTGTTACAAGAGAGTAAATCAGGCTATGTATGTATGTGTGTTTTGTTTCATGAGTGGTACAGGAACTGGGTTCAAACCCTGTTACAGGTGAGAGTAAATCAGGCTATCGTAAATAATAATAGCGGCAATGGGTTACTAATATTAATGTAAATATTTTACTTCCTTTCTCTCACTTATTTTATTATTTTGTGGCATACGTGTATATTGATAAATATTGTGTTGAAGGGGGTAAGAAAATACTAATATTAATGTAAATATTTTACTTCCTTTCTCTCACTTATTTTATTATTTTGTGGCATACGTGTATATTGATAAATATTGTGTTGAAGGGGGTAAGAAAAATGAATAAAATCAAGAGATTTAAATGAATAAAATCAAGAGATTTTCAAATATTTTAAAATATGAAGAAAAATGAATAAAATCAAGAGATTCAAATATTTTAAAATATGAAGAAGAAAAAAAAGTATTTCGTTTACCTTCCACAAATCAAATAGTTGAATGGACTGTATTGTTATTGAAACGGATATAGTTAATAGTTGGATGTTTCATTTAAATTAATAAGATTAATATATTTTCAAGCTTCGAAACTTTGTGGAAATGATTTTTGTGTTAGCTAAAAGAACAGGCGGAATGTCCATTAAGAAATTAAATTCTTGAGGATCCTATTGTCTAATTATCAAGGTAAACAACAAAGCATAGTTAAAGGGAATTTCCAAAAATAGCAAAAGTTAAGACCAAGTTGCTAAGTGGTTTTTCTTTTGATCGCGTATTGGGTAAAAAGATTTTTGGCTAGAGATAAAAAAAAAAAAAACATTGTTGAGAGGGAGGACATTTTATTTTTGGCAGTTGGCTATTGATTATTGCAGAGAAAAGGCAGAAGGCAATACGTGGCAAAAAGAAGAGGTTTATAAAAATCATTTTTAACCAGAGAAAAAAGATATAAAGGAAACTCCATGAAACGCATGGGGTAAAGTTCTCATTGTGCTGGGGGTCTATGTTAGATGCCAGTTCCTTCTGTATCTTTGAGGCCATGCAAGATATTAAGAGACAGATTGCCCTAAACATTATATATAAAAAAAAAGACAGAGAAACCCGACAAATGAATCCTGTCCCTGACGTCCACCATTCCACAGATCTGTCATGGAACGATGAATTTCTTAATGAGAACACTGAATTGGAAGACAAAATGGACTCGCAATTTTATCCATGTTCACCCAAGGAATTAGAATAGAAGTAAAAGATTTAATAGTCACAACGAGTGCACTCAGAGATATTTAATTTAATTACGAAGACTCGCCAAAACAGCAATAAATATATTTGCTATTATTTCCAATCTTTAAATACACAAAAATCAAATAGTGTAATAACTTTATACGTATTTTGCTTAATAGATTTTATTCTTTAACTATAACATCCTGTAAACAGAATATTATGTCATATACATGGGTGTGCCACTTTATAATTTCTTCAAATAAACATAAATAGATTTTAAATTTAACAAAACAAACTTTATATATACATATATTGTTTGTCTGTCTCTTTTACATTTTATTATATATATTTTTTGGTTTGGAATACGCATTGTATGTTTTGAAATAGATTCCATTATAACTTTCCTAAGAGTGCATGTTGATATATGTTTGGTAATTCTAGAAAACAAATGTGTTAGATAAAGGTAAAAGACAGGAAAAGAGATTTTTAATTCACCTGCCATTTCTTCTTCGGCGGATTATGCCACAACCAGGCAAAAGCTTAAAATTTATTGAGTTAATTTACTGTTAGCGAATTCTGCGATTCTTGTTAAATAGCAAGATTGGGGCTTGGGCTGTAGCCCATAAACACGGACATTCATGCAGTGAGAGAGTTAGTAAAGTTTGGGAGGGACTGAATTATTAGTTTGCGTACATCCATGTTTATATTTATCAGCCGAATCCCTTTCCCTCACACTTTGAATGACCGAATATTAGGAAAACTTCACAATAAGGGAAGGGTGACTCAGTACATGGGAAAATTTCGTATGGGAGGGGATGGTCAGAGTATAAATACTATGAATGCGTAGGCATGCCAATTCATCCTCTGAAAAGAAATGCATGATCAGAAGAAGTCAAATCTCAATAACTAGCTGATAATTAATAAAATATAAATTGTAGTAAACGAGGGAAAGCACATTTTAGTTACACAAGATATTGCTCATTATTAGAAATAATTAATTCTTAATCATTAAATGTTGCTTATCTGTTCCCTAAAATGCTTTATTGGTTATCTATGTCTGCCAAATAAAATGGACAAAGACATAGAGGCAAAGCTTTTTCTCTACTAACTCTAGGACAAAGATATAGAAGCAAAGCTTTCTCTCTACTAACTCTAGCATCCATCAGCAGAATCAAAGTTAAGGACAAGCATATAGATTTTAAATTTGGTAATAACAGATAGTTCCCATCTGGATTTGGTGTAAGCTATCATGTCCTAATCTTACGGAACAATAGATGATATGTAATATGAAGAAAAAGTATATTATTTAATATGTTTTCTTACTTCCAGTTTAACCAAAAATACTATCAAAGCCATTACTAGTGGGTATATTATAATACTTACTTCACTATTAACAAACTGAACTTACTATTTCTATCATTAGGTTAGAATTATATAGAAATTTGATCACTGCTTCTGTTTGTGTAAGATAATCTGGCATTTTTCATTTCAAATATGTGAATCATTTTCTAGTATGATGACTAATCACATCCATAATTTGGAAAAAAAAAAAAAACATATTCCTGAGTCAAGTTGAATGAATGGATAGTAAAATATCCTACAATCTCCAGAGCAACTATTGATATGCATCTACCCGAGCAATTAGAGAAAACAGTTAAAGACATCAGATTCAAAAAGCTAAAGCTTCCCAAATCAATTACCGAGTAAAAAAAATCAGTTAGGTCAATTAACCAGAACTATCATCTCAGCCAATCACTCCTGAATAACTGATCATATAATTAAAAACCAGATTCTTTTATATGTTCAAGACCTCCTGAACAAAAGATCCTACAATTAAAAACTATGGATTCTTTAATAAAATAAAAATTTATTCAAGTAATCTATTGCTGCTTAAATGTTTGATCAATTAATTGTTCAGGTGATCTAGTAATATTCAAGTATCAAATGACAAGCTACAAAATAATAGATTCATTTTGTCCCCTACTTTTTTTTCTGTGTTGCTAACAGATTTCTTAGAAAAGCAGATAAATCAACAAGTGAAACATTTTTCAAATGTGACAAAAACTCAACCATCTTAATAAAATATTGATAATAATCTTACATGAACTCTTAAAAAGAAAACTTTTTAATGTCACATTGCGTAAAATGGTTTCTCCTTAAACAGTCAGAAGTTTCTGAGTGTTAGTCAAGTTAAAAATTCCTACTTCTGAAAATATTATTTATCACAGCAAACTATCAACTTTTTATCCGAAATATTCCCAATCTACAATCATCAAATCATTCTTACAGCACTGAAGTACAACTGGGTCTCATTTTATGCGATAGATAGGTTCCTCAGAAAACACGCGCAAACGAAATCGCGCAAATGTAGACGTAACTTACCTTGAAAAGGGGGGGATACGGACTGAGATTTTTCAAAAATCGCGTAAAAGCAAAGCACCAATGTAAAATTACTTTAAAATTCGTGCAAAAAAAAAAAAAGGAAATAAAATATGACTAATAAAAAATTTCAAATTTGAAAAAAATTGATACAAGACAAACTTTTTTTAACTATAATATTTAATTTTATTCAAAACAATATATTTTTATGCATAATTTACAGTAATTTACATTTTTTTTATACACGTTTTAACTATTATCGCGATTTGCCGATAAACAGGTTCATTTGCAAACTCGTAAAAAAAATCAGATTCTTCACATTCTGGTGACAACGTAATTAATCTAACAACTAAAAATTAAATTCTTATTTTGTCTTTAATTTTCAATTTTAATTGTGCTCACAGCTATTACTGATTAAAAATAAACTTGCGGACACTAAATGATTAATAATTCATTACGTTCTTTTTTAAAAAGTAAAAACAGAATGTGATTTAAAATGCAAAATTAACACGCACAATGTTTGAACAAATTTACATTATAATCTTGTAAAATTTAATGTGTGTATACATAAAATGTAGAAATCATGATTTTAATTTCATTATTGCATAAAATCTTACTATTATAAAGCACTGAAAATATTGAAATTACTAAGATGTAAGTCGAATTCCAATAATGTGCTATTACATTCAATATACACGAAATTTATTATTTAAAGTAATAGCGCATTATCGGAGTTTGACTTCCGGTGAAACATGGAATCGTGTAACTTCAAAATCGCGTTAAATAAGTCCGTGTAAAAAGAGACCCAGGTGTATTTCTTTTTCTTCTATTTTAACAAAAGTTGTTTCTTTACTATTCTATCCTCATATGTAAACGCTTTTCTTTAGACAATGTCAAAATTTTTGTTTGCATTAATCAAGTTAAACATTTATGTCCAATAAACTCATCTAATTCTTATTCTTTATTACCAAATCAATTTTACAGCATTAATTCACTTTTATTTTTTATCTGTCCTATCCCATTTTTCACTAATTATACTACTGTCTTAAAATGGATGATAATCTAAACAAAAAAAAAAATCATAAAATTTCTACTTCTATTACTACCTCTAGCTTTAATTTTTTCTTACTCTCCATATAATTTGTCTTGATCTTCTTTTAACAGTCTATTCTCATATTCATTTAATGTCATCATAGTGACACCTTGTGTAGAGAATATTAAATGACAGCAAAAAAAAAAATCCTCCTATTAATTATTTAGTCACATAATTAAAAAATAAAAAAGCAGTATATTGTAGTTGTAAACTCAACAAAAGTTATATTTTTTATTTTTTTTCTTAAAATATTCATAACAGTAGGAGTTTCATAGATAATGCATCAGGTTGCCATTGTCCTGATCTAAGTCTCAAGTCTAGCGTAAAGTTGGGGTATGCATTAAGCATTTTTTTAATAAATTGCTATCTGGTTATTTATAACTATAGAGTAAACTAAATATCAGTGATCATTAAAAAAAACTTGAAATATGATACAATCTTCATTCCTGATAGAGAAGGGGCTTCACACTCTCAAATGTTGAACTCATGACCTATATAACTATTAAAATATTAGAACGACTTTATTGCTTGAGATTTCATAATAAGTTTGAGTGCTGGAAGTGCAAGCATCAGAATCGATTCTAGGACTCCACATTCTAAAAATCTGATATTCTATCACTTCATTAAATGCACCATTACTTTACCTATTTAAAATGTTAAAAATGAAAATATTAGTTTATTTAAATAATACAAACTATTTTTTAAATTTGCTTCCAAAAATTATTTACATCTATTCTTACTCTACTATAAAAGTTGATATGCAGTCCATTAAAATTCTTTGTTAAAATTTAGAAGTAATTAAAGGTGAAAAGTAAAACCAATATGCATTGTTAAACGCCTTTTTTTCTCTTTCTGAATTCTTTTTCAATAAATTGATTATATGATATTATAATCATACTGCTTATCAAATATGATTAATACAAATGATATGAATTTAAAGGTAATTAAAAAACATTATAATAGTAACACATATGTAAGACATAAGCACAATCAGACATAAGAGACACATAAACAATGGAAATTTTAATAATCATATGTTTAGCTGTCCAGTGTTTAAAATTATTTTATGTTCTTGAACATAAGAATTAGAATGAATTTTTTTTAAAAAAAAATATTCTTAAAAAAAAATGATTACACATAATAATTAAATCAATAAGAAAAAAGTAAAAACAATCATTGCAAGGCAAAGGTCTCTCCAATAGCGACTTATATAATTTATTTATTATAATTATGTGCCTTTATATATATATCCCATTCTATTGTAAATAATCAAGCAAATATCTAATATATATAATTTTTATAAAAAAATATTTTAAATAATAATGTAGATCATAAACTGGCATTGATGATGAATGATCACATATTAACATTAATGGACCAATTCAATGACATTTAATTCTACATTCTAACTAAAAATACCTAATAAAAAAAATTCTTTGTAAAGTCTTCAAATATATATGTGTAGTTAATTAAAACAAAATTAAAAAGCCAGTTCAATCTAATTTCTTTTTTACAGTCATATAAACTAGTAAATATAAACTATACAATCTAATTTCTTTTTTAGTCATATAAACTAGTATATATAAATATAATTATGTATACATTAATAACACAAAAAATTGTCTTTTACTAATTTCAACAGTGATAATCAAACACTGCTATCCAGAGCAACTTGCTATATAGGAAATCACATATGAGAACAGACTAAATCCTTGTAATACATATTTCTATTTCACGAATTAGTTCATTAGTTATGCTAAAATAATGAACACATGCCCTTAAAAAAATATACTAGTAATTAAGTTGTAATATAGAATACTTTGATAGCAACTAAGGATATAAATACACATGCTTTTATGTAGTATCTCTCAACTGCTATTTTAGACAATTTATTGGTATAGAGGGACAACTATGTTACTTATTTTTGTTGGTCTTATATTAAAACATTTATTATTTCATATATATATAATTTATTCATGACCATAATGGATATAATACATCTAAAAAAATTATACAATGTGTGATGATTTATGTAATCATGTTACTTATTCTTTTATAATTTCTAGCATGATAGATCTAATGGAAATTAGATTATTCTGAGTGTTATTGATTACTATCATTCCTTTCTTTTCCATATTTCTGAATATTTAGTTTTATAAATAATCAAATATATTACTCAATATTCTGTAGCAAATGAGAAATATGCACTTAATAAATTATCTCCATATTTTCAAATTTTATATTTACAAAAAAAAAAATTTTTAAAAAAATACATTTTTGATATTTTTTAAAAAATCTTTTCACTTTAAATAATTTAATTATATATATAAAATTAAATTTACAATCATTCTATAATACATAAATAATTCCAAAAACCATTTATGGATTATTTTTCTATAAAATTAAAACAACTAATCATATTTTAAATACTTGTAAAGTATGATCAATTTCATAAGAAAATATAAAAAAATGGATAATGCTTTGAAACATTAGTGACTTTAAGAAATCAAAGCTTCTTCTTAGCTACTTTTTTATTCATATTCCAATGTGCATGATGAAGTAGAAGGTCTGTTTAAGAACAAATGTGTAGAAGATTGTCCCCAGTTATTTACAGCTTTAATAACATCTGATTGTTCCCAGTTATTTACAGTCTTGACAACATTCAATCTAAAATAATATATATTATTATCTTATAAAAATCATAGTTTATAGATGCACTTATATATGAACAAATAAAACAACATAAAGTTTAAATAAAAAATGATTAATCTTTTAATTTACATTCGCAATTATTGTACTATTAAAAAACTGTTAAAAATCAACAATTAGATCATGTGACATCTGAAATGATTTTTTTTTTTTTAATACAATTATATTGTAATATAATTTATATTCATTTTGTCTTCGTGGACTCAATGATAGGATTATTCCCATTTAATTCTTAATATCAATAATTTATAAGAATAAAAATTAAATTAAAAAAAAAGTATACAATGTATAAATAATAAGGAATTACAACTTACAATGGTTAAATGATCATAATAGTCCTGATAATAAAATATTAGAGAAGAAAAACACATAGGGCGTTTTATGATAAATTACTAGTGTTGTTTTAATAGTATAACAATGATAAATATAGATTAAAAGATGAGATAAAAAGAATAAAGAGATAGATGAATAGATATTTGAAAAAAAAAATAGATAGATAGATAGATAAATTATAATCATAATTAGTATGAAAACTAACAAAAAAAAATTGTAATTAAACTGTTAAGTAACTCAATATTTTATAGAAATTGCTCATCAAAAAAGTACCACCAGAAAAAAATTATGCAAATAAGATACAATTGATCAACATTAGAATAGTGTATGAATAATTTAATTTCAAAATAATAAAATTATTTTGAGTTGAAGAAACAAAATCATAATAATTTTGATACATCAAGCTGATAATGTTTATCTAATAATGAAAGAGTAGACTATTCATTAAAAGTTAATCATCCTGTGGTAACTTCCTTGTCAGTGATATGATACAATGCCCTAAAAACTTAAAAATATTATGCAGTCAATAGAAGTCTTCCAAACAACTACTAAACATTCAAGGGTTTGCCTCCATCAACATAGTGCACCAACTTAACTTATAATGGATGCTATTATTACCCAGATTGCAATTCAGCAATATATATTTGAATGGCTTTATTGCTCGAGAATTCATAAGAAAAACAACAACAGGAGAGCTACCAATGAAATCAATCCTAAATTTTCATATTCCAGAGTCAGCACTCAGCAATGAATATGCCAATCTATATGGTGATACTTGCTTTACTAAATCAATTCTCTATAATTGTTAGTGTTTTCGCACAAGTACTACTGCAATCATATGCAATTTTTCTTGATTCCCAATGCATATAGGTTGCTGTTTGACACACACAGATCAACCGTGAGATTAGTCATATCTTTTATTCATGTTTAATTCTTGCTTATAGTCTGCATCTACATTTAATTCTTAGCTTTAATGCATAATTTAATGCAAAATATAGTTGCAGTATACTTTTTCAAATTATGTTTGTTAAATTCTTTTTGCAGTTTTCATATGATTGGCTGATAACATTAATGATGCACATTATCTGACTTAATAATTAACACCTATTAATCTGTATGGCATGCAATCCATTATTTCATAATATATATAAGACATTGAGAAATAGTAAACAGAAGTTTTCAAAGAATTTTTAATAATAAAAATCATATGAATCAGATTGTTGAAGGTCTTTAAAAATATTTAATCCATAGATATAAATTTAAAAAATCCATAACAGTGAGCAGCTGATGCTCCAATTAAGTCTTATTCATATTATTCATGTTTAATATGTTGTTACAATTTGTTATGACAATTTCTAAAATAGAAGTGAAATTCTGAGTACTTTTATAATAAACTCGTTATTTGTTGTTTTTGACCAAACTATATAGACAAGAAAGTTGAAAACAATTTGTAAATTGTTTTTAGACAACTATCTCAGTAAAAATTATTACTATCATGTAGGGAACAAGATTTGAACTGTTGGTCTTATTAAAATTTCAATTATATGGCTCTAAAAAATGAAACAAATGTAACAGATTTTGAAGTAAAGCATTTTTAGATTTTCTAACACTTACACTAATACATCTTATAGACAGAACCATGTAATTCCTGTAATAAAGATGTACTTGTGTCTGCTGATCTTATCAGCAATCCCTTTAATGTAAAGACGGAATTGCTTAATTTGGTCATTCGTAGATGATGTAGCAAACCTCATCATGAAGACAAAATTATAACATTAAAATTTCATTATTGTTATTATTTCCATAATAATAAAAATAACAGAGTTTATTATGGATTTATTATAACCTACAATTATTTTTAATTATAAACATGTAAATTGGTTTACTTATCCTTTATAATATTCATCTTTCTCTACTACCTCATTACATTAACTTTATGGTCAATTTAATATTATAAATCATAAGATACATTAAATGTGTTTGATACAGATAATGATAAAACATGATGAAATAATGTCTCATACCATTACTTTAACTGTTATTTAAAGCCATATATTAATTTAAAATATACAAATGCATAGATGAAACAGAGACCAAAACATCATAGCAAGTGATAACTACAATATAAATTTTATTGCAATACACATGAATAAGATAAAAAAAAAAAAAAAAATTAAAATAACATTAAACAACAAATAAATACATATCTGATGCAAATCCTATTTACATTTTCTTTTTATTCTTTTAAAATTGATTATCTTTTGTAAAAGTAAATACACATTAAAAAAAAAATGTTTAAATTAAAATAAATTTATAGTCGTAACCTTAAAAATACACACAAGAGCAAAATAACTTTACTATTTTCAAAATAAAACCACATCATTTTTCTCATGTATACCATTCAATGTGAGTATGTGCATTTCCATAACATTTAAAATTTAAGTTAGTTCATTCCTTAATTATTATTGCATTCCTTAATTATATTATTATATCTAATACATTATTATGACAAATTTATTTTTCATTTGTATTAATCTTATTGGGTACATAGTAAACATTTGCTTAACATATAAGAACTAAATTCTTACTGCTTTAACATAAACTTAACTTTACTGTATGAAATCAAAATAAAATACAGTATAAAATTTGCTCAATTTCACAATTGAAATATATTTTCTTGTTCAAATTAACATCTATAAGCATATATTGGGTTGCCTGTTATTTATCTATACATATCTTAAAACTATACCAATATATAATCATAAAATTAAATATGTATATGCTTATTATTTTTATTTTACCATTATTTATTTTGACATTTATATACATTTAACTGTGCATATAAATAATTAACTAAAAATATTTGCCTCTCAATTTTTCCATTTTAAATATAATTTCATTAAGTTGACTTTTTTACTTTTTAAAAATGAACAATTATTATACAAACTCAGTGTTCAAGACCACTTTAAACCCATCATCTAAACTTTAAAACAGAACAAAATAAAATCAGTAATAAAACAATAATACCATTTTAATCTTTAGTTTGTATTTGAAGTGCACCAGTTATAATCACTTATTTAACCAACCCCTTCAATTATGATGTTTCTTTGGGTTTAATACAATCTAATATTGAAGCCCTCAATGACAATTATTAATACATTCATAAATTTTATCATTTGTTTTATGATGTAATCATCATTTAACAAATCATAAAATGTGAGACATAGCTTGAACAAATCTATTATTCCATTAACTATTAATTCTTAACCCAGCTCATTGGAAATTGGACAGAGGTGAGCAAAAGATCTTCCATTTATTTTCATTGCTTAATAATATCTTTTATGTACAAGTTCCAAAAATGATAAGTAATTTAAAGTCGTTATTTTGATATAAGTTTGAAGCTGATTATTTCTAGCTATATCGTTTAGTTCCAGCTAAAATGTAATTTTTTTCTTCCAGCTCTCTCACTGTTAAATTATATTTTTCAAAAAAATTTTTTCCTACCCACCTTCAACAAAATGCTCTTTAATATGCATTTATAGTAAATAAAAATAATAAAATTAAAATAGAAATTCATCTAACACTAACCAAAACAATAAAATGTTACTAAAATTCTTATACAACCATGGTTTCATCTTTTAACTAATAGACCTTCTCAAGTGTAATTCAACTAAACATACAATATATATATATACAAAAAGAAGTCTTCCCATCATTCACTTCAACAAACAATTTCCTGTCTTCATAAGATTGATGGCTTCAGATTCAAAAAATTTTATCATCAAAGCTTCTTTTACTCTTCTTTTCAATTCACTTTTTTCATAAAAATAAATAAATTTCTGCATTGTCAAATAATATTTTATGACTTATATTCAGTTCATGAATATACAAAGCTGAGTTTTGATATCTATTTTTAAATCTATTCTTATGAACTTCAACTCTTTTATTAAAATTTAATTTACTCTGACTTATATAAATTTTATGACAACTTTAAGCTATCTTATAAATTACCCCAGGAATAGATTTGCAATCAACTGACTATTTTGGAGTATTTAGTAATGAATTTAAATTCAGGCCTTTCTTCCAGGCCACTTTCATACCACCGAATAAAAACTATTCTTATAAATCAATTTACTTATTGATGCCTTATAGGGTAAAGAAATAAACTCTTTATTCACACTATCAATTAAATCTTTATTATTAACTTATTTATAGATATTGTTATTAATTATAATATTCTTCTTCTACATTTTCTTATGTATTGATTTCCATTTTTACATATCATGCCATTTACAACTTTCTTAAACACTTCAACAATATTATTTTTTATATCCAAACTTTATTCTTACAGTTTCGACTGTCCTGCAGTCATCATCAGAGCTACAATATCCAAATATATAATTATACAATTAATACATTTTATAAACATATTTATATACATAATTAAATACACAAATAAAATATACATTTTAACCTGACCATTATAAATAATCATTTTCCATTTTATTACTTTACTCTTAATTAATTTTATCCACATTTATTTTATATTATTTTTAAATTATTTTAAAAACTACTTATAATTTTAATTTTTTAATTTTAAAAACTTCAACTCTTTATTCTACTATTTAATACATATTTTATTATTATCTTTTACTTATATTTTTAATATTTGAAATACAGGCATTCTTCACGTACCTAGAGCCTAATTGTAAATATAGAGGATTTGAACTCAGAACTTCCCCCCCTCTTCTATGTATTTAAATTGATACGCTCCTGTACATGAGGGGTCAGAGTGACTTGAGGTCAACATGGGCAGGATAACAATATTGGCATCAGCATGAGATTTAGGCTTTCCAACAATGGTATGGATGGCTGAAGAGTTGGAGGCTGGAGTAGATTGAAGCCTGTCCATTAAAGTGTGAAGATTTATTGTCTTAATATAAACTGAGTACTGATTATATATATATATGTGTGAGAGATGATAATCTGGACCAACTGATGAGTGCTGGTTCAGCACGAAATGCGTATATTGGTGATTATTGATCTTTTAGTGTGGATAGTTCAAAAGTGCTTGAAAGTCTGAGTTCAAATCCCCTATATTTATATTTTTAATCAATTTCTAACCTTTTCTTATTTTTATTATATATTTTATAGTTAACTATTAACATTTTTCACATTACAAATTATCTTTTTAAATTACAAATTACTCATCTCTTTACAATCCTATTCCTAAAAACCAATTGACAAAATTTTTATGCTTGCTTAACACCTCCTTCTATAGTCATTTTCTTCAAATAAATGATGATAAAGGGAGGTGTTAAACAAGCATAAAAATTTAGTTAGTTGGTTTTTAGAAATAGGATTGTAAAGAAGTAATTTATAATGCAAAAAGGTAATTTATAATATGAAAAACATTAATAGTTAATTATATAATATATAATAAAAATAAGAAAAGGTTAGAAGTTGATTAAAAATATAAGTAAAAAGATAATAATAAAATATCTATCAAATAGTAGAATAAAAAGTTAAAGTTTTTAAAATAATTTTAAAATAAAATAAAATAAATGTGGATAAAATTAATTAAGAGCAAAGTAATAAAATGAAAAATGATTATTTATAATGGTCAGGTTAAAATGTATGTTTTATTTGTGTACTTAATTATGTATATAATTATGTGTATAAAATATATTAATTGTATAATTATATATTTGGATATTGTAGCTCTGACGATGACTGCAGGACAGTCAAAACTGTAAGAATAAAATTTGGATATAAAAAATAGTATTGTTTAAGTGTTTAAGAAAGTTGTAAATGGTATGAATTATAATATTTTAAATAAATTCATGATTATATCCTATGTAGCCAAAAGCAAATTGACTCCTACGAATATAACTATTATTTTCAAAATTATTAAGTCTTCTA
Organism: Epiperipatus broadwayi; assembly: GCA_028023455.1. Taxonomy (NCBI): domain Eukaryota; kingdom Metazoa; phylum Onychophora; class Udeonychophora; order Euonychophora; family Peripatidae; genus Epiperipatus; species Epiperipatus broadwayi. The sequence continues at coordinate 2,985,533 of JAQFVV010000143.1, read as the reverse complement.
TTCCTATAACAAAAATTCAATAAAATTTCTTATAAGTAAAAAGTTGATTACTGTCTGGCCTTATCATATTTCATGAACTTTTCGCTTTAATAAAATGACTACAAAATAAAACATCAACTTTATAAATCTAAAAACTTCAACTTATCAAATTCATATACAAAATTTACAGAAGCTGCTTAGATGATACAACCCAAAAACTTATTCGTATTTTCACAATTATTTAGCATTTTCCATAAGAATAAATAGCTCTCTAAAGTGCAAAGCATAAATTTATCCAACAGTCTTTTATTCATTTCTCTAGGTTATTGCTTCATAATACATTTCATATCTCATAATGATTTTTTGTTTGAAATTCATTATTTATTTTTCATTTCAAAAATGAGATTGTATTTTTCTTCAAACTAATCTTTATGTAAAAACTGACTTTAGCCAAATAAAAAGTTAAAAAATCACTAGATAGATACTTGATTTTAAAATATTTTTAGTACTTTTTTCTTCCTTTGCATATGAACAAAAAATTCTCTTTTGAAATGGTTTTCTAAAATCTTTAAGAAGCTGATATTTAAAATAATTATTATATTATTCAAGATTATATATATCTAGATTTATATTACTGATATTCAAGATATGATTTGTGTCCGTCTCCATCGCGACAGACACTTGTAATTTTGACAGCATTCATTTACTGTTTCGTAAGCATAAAATCCAATTAATTCAAATTATTTAATTTAGGGTGATTCTATGATTACTTTTAATGGTGTTTATAACATCCAAGAGAAGGACATAATTAAACAAATACTGTTCTACAAACATAATTCAAAACAAAGCTATTTTCATGTAAGTTCTTAGCACCATGAGATGTTGGTAACAAGGTAGTCAGGTTCTAATATTGGACAAAAACTAGTTAAAATAAAATCATTATTGAATATTAGTTACAATGGATTATAAAATTTATTGGTAATACATCGTCTATTCGTCCATACCGCCCGATGGCGCTGTTGCTATGCTAAAGCACATAAATATGCTGTTAACAAGGCCGCTCATCTATTTTACGGCCTGTAAACTGTTCAAACACTCAAAATGTTGAAGTGCATCCTTCCCCAACATCTCTAGCATGTGAACATTATTATTTGCGATGAGTATGGGACTTTCTCTATAGACATTAGTCTTGACAATTCAACAGCGTATGATATGAAGGTGTGTTTAGTTGTAATGACTAAAATTATATTAGAATGTTTTTTTTTTTTGGGGGGGGGGTTTGTTAAATGTATTTTAATTGATGCGAGTTACTACAAATTGTAACCAATGATCAAATGCCCCTACTTTTGTCCTCAGGTGTCCAAATGCACGAAATGAGGAGTGTAAATCACGATTCGGCAAAGTTCATGATAAAGTCTCGCACTTTTCGATACTTTATCGAGATCAAAACAACAGTTCAATGGCAGACAATCATCCAGCGTTTCCGATTTGCCTACTACAGAAGCAGATGCGGTGGCCTTTCTTCAACAGAGAAATATTCTCCTCACCCAGAAGAACTGCGTTTGTGATTGTTTAATAAAAGTATGGCGTAGTGAAACTTCTCAAATGGAATGTGAATCACGGCAATGTCGACGAAGGGTGTTCCATTCGTCACGGAACGTGGTTTGAGGGCTGGCCGAATGTCTTTTTTGAAAGCGTTATGGCTAATTCATTACTGGAGCTGGGATGAGCTCACAGTAAAGTGTATTGCAGCTGAGTTAGAAATGTGTGAGAATGCAGTAAGGGATATGACGATAGCTGTTAGAGAACTCTGTCGAAAAAGCCTTGATTCTGGTCCATGTCGCCGAATCGGTGGTCCTGGTATGACAATGGAAGTCGATGATGTTCAGTCGACGGAAAAACAACCAGGGCAGAATCCTTCCGCAACAATGGATTTTCGGGGTGTCTGTCATGAGACAGGCGATTGTTTTGTAGCGTCTGTAGCCCCCCGATCTGCCAACATCCTTATGCAGTCCATCCGTGAGAACATCATGCCTGGTTCCAGCATCTATTCTGATTGCTGGAAAGAATACAGAACTTGTGAATTGGAGGCTTCCGGATATCACCACTCGACAGTAAATCACAAATACAATTTTGTGGACCCTGACACTGGCATGCATACCCAAAACATTGAACGTCTTTCGGGTTCTCTCAAGTGGCGAAACAAGCAAACACGAGGCCCAAGAAGAGAAGATCTTGATAACTATATAGAAAAATTTCTGTGGAGATGTCTGAAAAAAAACCAAGACGTGTTTTGTGCCATCTTAGATGAGATGCATTTACTGCAGTGAAATGATCTATTTTTGTTATTCCTTTTTTTTTTTTGTCTTTTTGGGTTGTTTGTTTTTAAAACACATAAAAAATATGTAAATACCCAAAATTTATTCAAAATATATAAATTAATTTTTGATGTATTTGTTTATGAATAAAAACACGTTAAATGACCAAAAAAAAAAAAAGTTTGTTCAAAAACCAAAAAAGACTTGAAAAAAAAGTCCAAACAAAAAAAAAAACAAATGCAAACATTACAAAATAAAAACAGCCCGGTAACGTTATATCTATTCGTTTTTCACTAGCAACAGCACTATCGGGCGGTGCGGATGAATAGAATATGTATTACCAATTTATCTTTGTATTCTGATGTTACTGTTAATACATATGCAAAAATATTAATATTAATCCCACTTTGTGCGGAGAATAAGAAAGAAGAGATGTTCAAAGAAAGTAAAGTCTTTTGTATAATGAAAATTACTCCGTGATAGACTAGATGGATCAATTTGAAGTCTTGTTACAAGATTAATTGTTAATCTTAATAGATCCCAAATCTACCAACCTGATTTTCTGAATGCAGCAAAATCTATGTATAATCTCTTTAATTCCATGCCAATAACATCTGTTTTTCATCTGTCAAATTAATTTTGTCAAATCCAGAATTTATTAACTTCATATTCAAGAAGAGTGTGGGGGGAGGTGACACAAAAAACTTCATAGAGACACAGAAATGTTCTTTTTCATTAAAAATGTGCATATACTCTAGATGTACGAAACAATTTTATTTTCATTTAAAAAAACCATGATTTTCTAGTAAACTAAGAGACATGATACTAATTAGGACTTGCCTAAGATGCCAAAAAAGACTGTAGGGAACTGAAAAATACAGACATATAGACTTTTATATATAATTTTTGCAAGTCTGAGGAATAATCTTGTACAGATATTAGAGCTGTGAATGAATCTGACTGCACAGTTTAAGATTTTTATAAATATCTACAAAATAAAAAATAAAACATATGGCATTATAAAAAATAATTTAAAGACAAATGATTAAAAAAAAAACTGAAAGTAAAATGTACCATATTCATTACTGGAAAATGTTTTGTTTTAAACTGTTTTAATCACTAATTCTCTCTCAATCATTGCAATCATTCATAAATGAGTAATAGGCCTTCTAATTCCAGGAATATATATATATATTGTAACATTATACTTATGATACAAATGCTATTATGTTATATATATATATTCTAACATTATACTTCTGGTACAAATGCTATCATGTTCGTAAAGTATGAACTGTTAAAAATTTTCTGATTGTATATTTTATATTAGATAGATATATAACGTGATAGGTTTAAATCCAAAGGTATATTACCATAAAGTTAATATGCAATGGGATATCTTTTTTTTTTTATATTAAAACTTCAAATATTATTAAAAGAATAAAAGGTAATGAGATTGAAATTGGACAGCACCAGTAAACAAATGCGCATTTTCTTTATAACAATTTAAAGACGATTAATGAATTGTTTTAGTGATGGCTATAAATCTAGGTATGCACAGAATAATATTACTAAACAGCAAATGATGCCATAAGTAATCAAACCTTATTATATTTACCACAAATTCAAAATAAATAAACTGTTTATTAAATTAGCAAAAGTGACAGTAATTAAAAATACATGAAAATTTTTATTGCATTTATGTATAAATGTGTGTATGTGTGTGCACGTGTATAAAAAATATTCACAAAATTAGAAAAGTGTGTTAGAAAGACCAACAAAACAATTCAATATAACATCAGATAATTAAATGTTTAGATCCAGTAAATGTTAGGCTCTTATGAAGACTCAACCTGACAAGAATGTTTTAAATGTATGCCAATGTAATTGAAATGGCGTATTTAGCTTTTTTCGCTCAGATTTCCATTTTAACACAGTTAACCTCTTGCTCTCCGAGTCTCTTCTAAGCCAAAATCGAATATTAGAGGTTACAATGTATAGTAAAATCAAAATTCACATGATCACCATTTCTTATGCTTGCTTATAACTGTTATCAAAACAGGCAAAACTCACTATACGTATTGCCACACACAGCAAGCTAGAATAACTAGAAACTAGTCTGGGGATATTGGATGAATAGGCATTAGATGGGGATTTTATGCACAAGCCTTTTAGCATCCATTGATTACTCTAGCTTACTGTGTTTGTCAATACATATAGTGAGTTTTTGACTGTTTTAAAATCAAAAATGTCATTTGCATAATTAAAGATGAAAATGCAGTTGCAAAAATGCTCAAACACATTGTCGCATTTAATGTATGTACAGATATGACGGACAGCATTAGAGAATCATAAAAATAAGAGCTTATATTAACATCAGTAGCAAAGTAGAAAGAAATATAAAAAAAAAAAATGGAGAATTTTTTAAAAAAAACAGTAGAAAAGAGATTATATATATATAGAAATATAATATTAGTATAAAAAAATATATTATGAAAAATAATATAAAATATTCTTTTAGGTTATCCCATGAAAGAGGATAGGCAAAAATCAAACATTTCAATCACATTTCATTATCTTTTTCAAGGCAATAGTGACTGTTTTTTTTTTTTTTAAAAAGGTCTAAGAGTAATTATGTAATATTAATAAAGTAAAAATTATATTTTAAAGTTATTTAATATTTGAAAGGCCCTATTCACTTATGGAATGATTCTAACAAATATATTAGAATTTTGTTACAATTTGTTTTCTCATTCTTCATTGGTTATTTTAAAATCCAATGATTTTTTTTATTTTTATAAAATACTGCATAGTTGCACCTAAACTTTTTTTTATTTTAAACCTAATTACTGGTGCAATGAAAAAGATAATTAGAATGTTAAAAAACATTGGATTCTTGATTATTCTTACAAATAGAAAAAAAAAATTGATATTTATATAGAATAAGAAATACATTTTTTTAAAAAAGAAAAATTAAAGCATTTAAATTTAAAAAACAACAACACCATAATTAATAATCTTTCAAATAGTTTACAACATTTAAATTTATATATGATTAACAAATGATGTGTCAAAAGGCACAAAATATATTGAGTCTACTCTACTTCTACTAATATGACTTTTTTTTTTTGTTTATATGGATCAGAAAAAGAGATGAATATTAAATTATATTTCTAAGAAGAGAAGAGAGACCTTTGTTTTAATATAGTTTTTAGATAATTACTATTATTTAACAGATATAATTATTATATTTATTAAAACTTACATGCATTAAATAAAAGTGATTGTTATATTTAATAAAGTAAATCAAATTCATATTTTTAAAATAATCATTACTTAGTCTCTGGTGAAGATGGAAACTTCAAAAAATCAGATAATTTAGGGCCTTTTCGTCCCAATGGATCTTCTGGTACCATAAAAACATCTCCAACAAATGTATACATTAAAAGCCTTAAAAAAAAATACAAAGTTTATAAACAGAGATAAATTAATTTTTTTTTCTAAATAAATATTACTCAGTATAAACTACATTACACACAAAAAAATTGATTATAGCAAATACAAATACATAGAATCATAAACATATACATAAATAGATATTATTATTGACTCAATTTCTCTGCATATATTATGTTTTGCTTTAAAATACTTTTCATGTTAAGATTATTAGGTAAAAAAAATACTATTACCGATAGATAATATTTAATTAACACTAATGTCAATTTTCCACTATTCATCATTCAATTAATAATTTACTATAATAATTCAATTTAAAAAATATCGTAAATTTTAATGGATAGATTTATTTCATAGCACTGGAATGTATAATACCCAATTCAGTAAATTAATAATAATAAATACGTATAGAGAGTTTTTCCTGTTTTAATAAGAAATAAAAAAAAAACACCTTAAATTATGTTAACAGACATACCATCAAATTGACTTTACACAAACAGCAATTCAGATATAACTTATTATGTAAAATAATTTAATGTTGCTCAACAAACAACTATATTTCCAATATCAAATCTTTGACAGCATGTATTTTTTAAATGAAAAGGAATCAAATGAAGCTGATGTATATCATATGAAAAAAAAAAAAAGATTAAAAAATTTCTTACCCAAAATTCCAGGCAACCTCGTCATCCAATAGGTTATCTTTACTGTTGCAAAAAGATCTGTGATTTGGATTTATAAAACAAAAACTAAACTTTTAAGGTCAAAATTAAAGAGTTATAATCTACTGTGAGATGCAACATGATGAATTTAAAAAATCCTTTCCCCCAAATAATAAATATATTTTTAAAATGATTTACATTCAGTCATGAAAGATTTAGTTTAGAACTTAATGTAGATAAATGGTCAATGATTTGGGCCAAATAATAGAAAATGACCAAGAGGATCATTTGTTTTCCATATATATTGAATTTAGAAGATTATATATATCTATTCTCATACTCAACTTCCAAATCAATTATATCATTTTATTTAGAAAATTAATGGTATTTAATACATCTTTAAAATAATAAAATATGAATTGCTAGTAACAGAATAAATGTTACCAGATTTAAACTCATGTTTAAAAAGTAATATTACGAATACAACTATGCTATTCACTTAAAATGTCATTTTCTTGATTACATTAACTTTTGATATACAGTATATAAATTTAAAATTATTAGAGGAAAAACTTAGTTACTATCTAGTAAAATATGACTGCATTAAGATCATTGGTAAAGAGAATAAAGCAAATATCTGGACTTCTTAGGTGCAAATTGAACCTTCATTTATTGCTTTTTCATTGCCGTTAATATATATATACACCTGGGTCACGTTTTATGCGAATTATTTTAATGCAATTTTGAAGTTATGCGATTCATGTTTCTTCTTAATATCTTTCATATTTCACTATATTTATTAGATATCAAGAAATTTAAATTATTAATAACTTATTTTTACTTGAAATTTTTTTTTTTTTTTTCAAAAATATAACGTTATATTAGCAGCTAACGAGAATATGACCTAAAGCTGTATTTAGAATCTTAGCTACTATGTAAATAACCTACTTATACTAATGAATAAATAATAATAATATATTTATTCTTATGTATAAAAATATAGCTATAAATATTCAAAAATTTTCAACTTTTAAAACATATTTTGTTGGATATAACAGAAATAAACAATCTTTTAGATTTTTAAAATAAATAAAGAAGATTTTATTGATTTTGTAATCTGAAAATAATATTTTCTAATGATAATGTAAAATCTTTTTATTTTGAGTGTGATCTCATTTTTTTAATACAGAAACAAAATGTGAACATTTAAAATTTATTTCAGTAGTAAACAAAAAAAGACAATTTTTTTTTTTTCTGATAAGTAAAAAACCTCTTAAATTCCAATGAGAGCTAAATAGTTATATGTCTAGATATCACGAGCTTTATAAACAATTAATAAAATCATCATCTCAAAGTTTAATCACCGATTACATTGTCAATAGAAAACCATTAACACAGCACAAGCCTGAAAGTGGTGCTAGTTGTACTTGCTATTGTGACGAATCTGATTTCTTACTAGTTCACAAACGAACGTATATTGTCAAATAGTGGTAATGATTAAAATATTGTTTTACAATCGTTAATGTTTAAAATATGTATGAAAAAATGTAAAATTAAATACTATAGTTAATAAAAAAAGTTTGTCTTGTATTAATTTTTTCAAATATTTGAAATTTTTTATTAGCCATACTTTATTTCCTTATTTTTTTAATACGAATTTTAAAGTAGTTTTTCCTTGTTGCTTTGCTTTTATGCGATTTCTGAAAATTATTAGAACCTACCCCCCCCCCCATTTTTCAAGGTAAGTTGAGTCTATTTTTGTGCGATTTTTTTAATGCAGGTTTTCTGCGGAACCTATCTACCGCATAAAATGAGACCCAGGTATATAATCAAATAATTATTTCAAGAGCGGTTATGAGAGAATCATGTAATGTTGTTTGTATTCAAAAATCCACTCCTCTGTTATTTTCCAAAAATTCTTTTTATATTTAAAACATAGAGTATAATAATATTCTATAGCATAAATTTATTTTTTTAGATATTTTTTTATTATTCATAACTATTTTAAGACAACTTTATTATTACTTTTAAGTGTAAATGTAAAGCCACATTTCACAAAATCTTTCCACCAAAAAATGCTTTAAAGATTATAAGTTTTGACAATTTTTTAGTTTCATAATCATTAATCTTCTTTTTATCCTCCGTTTCACCAGTTTTCCAAAAAAAATTGATGTTTATACCCATTGATATCATGGACAATGTTGCTCTAACTAGCTGCAAATTCATTAGTGATGTCTGAATCATAAAGCAGTTGCTTTTATCTACCAGATGATCACAATTTAGCATTACAATTTTTTTAAAAGCAAATTTTGTAATTTTAGCAATCTTTTGGAAATTTTAAAATTGCTAATGAAGATATCTGATAACTTTTGAAGAATTTAGATATAAATTATGCTACTATTTTCTTTTTACTCTTTGTTTTCTGAAATCTGTCTTTTTTCCAATTAGAAATGTTTTATAAATTGACATTTTCTGAAAGGACATTTTAAAAGAGAAATAAATAATTCATGAGCTCTTCACTGGAAGAAGCCAATAATTTTTTATCATATTTTTATATATGATATATGAGTTTTTAAAAGTTAAGCTGTCTTTCATTCAAAAACCTTATTTAAAATTTTATATACTTATTTATATATAATACACACACACAAATAAACTATAAATTTCTATGGATAAAAAAAAAATATTTTCTAGTAAATATCACATCAAAAATATCAGGAAAAAAAATATTTGGAATGTTGACATTTAAGCTTTAATTATACTTTAAAAATCAATTGTCTAACTACAGAATCATCAAATAAGAAGACATCAAACTTAACTCATTTTATTATATTAAAGTTCTTAAAATGATTAAGTCTGATGTTAGTAAAAGTTAAACTAATGTAAAAATTAAACAGATATGGTTAAAAAAAAATTTTTTTAATTAAAATAAAAATGTTAAAGGATGTCTTTCAGAGATAAAATTTAAAGTTCCTGGCAAATTCTTAAAACTGTTGAATTAAAAATTAGCAGAATTTATTAAATATACTACACATAGTTAATAATGTTTTGAAAATATGAATACAGTCTTATGTAAATTAAGTGCAAATAGCTCTTAACATTGGTCTGAGGATAGGGATATTCCAAAAAGCTTGTTAAGAGCTATTGCCACGCTCATTATATAACATTTGTAATACAAGCTTATTAAAGTAAGTCACGTGATATATGATTTGATTTTCTTGCAGTGAAAATATGTTTGCAATAATTTTGTTGAAAGTAAAAGGATAGCTTTTCATTTTGCGCTACAATGTATAAAATATTAATAAATCTATAAAGCTATTAACAATCTTAATATAAATGTGTAGTTGATCTAACATTTTACATCTGAATATTGATTTCTATCATAATCAACTCAATATCAGTAAATAAATGAGAACATATTATCAATCTCATGTCTATTGTACTGGATGAGGAAACGTATCCTTAATTTCCTTCAAAATTTTATTATATCAACAAGAACCAAAAAAAATATATCTATCTTAAGTTTGTAAATTGATTATGATTTCTCAAAACTGATCTTATCTTTTAAATTCCTAGAAAAACTCAAGTAAATTATCAAATTCTTTATTAAAACTGTAATTAGATTTTGGATACAAATGACACAGAGTTAAGTTTGGAAAATATTTCAACCATAATTTGTTTAGCATTAGAGATGTACCATTATGCTAAAAAATGTAACCAGCAGCATTTTATAGGATTTTCTGTTATTATATATCTTAATGATGTGATACTACACTTTGATAACAACTATGATAGAGGAAAAGCTATATTAACATATATAAAAAAGTGCAAAATGAAAAAAAAATGTGTATGTAAACTCAGAAGATGCGGGAATTATCTGGTATCTGAGAATTGTAAAAAAAAAAACATCCAAAAAAATAAAATGATGAAAGCAAAGGCTCTTTCTGAATCTTTTGGGACAGCTTCTTTAAGGCAAAAACTTATGAAACTAGTCCATTGATTGGTGTGTTTTTAAAAAATCTACATGGGAACAAGGTCAGAAAAATCATTTCATAAAGTTAAATCATTATTCTGAGTTTCTTAATCCTCAAACTGTTGCTTACTACTGAGAAATCAGTGTGCGAAATGTGAGCAATTATAAGACATGATATCAATAAGAGTGAAAGTTCAAACCACATATGTGCCATGCATCCTGTCTAATGAAGGGAAAAATATATAATCAATTAAATGAAAAGCTTTTGGTTATCATTTTTGGCAGACCATAAACCCTGATTAGAAATTTTAGCAGGAACTATATCTAGCATATCAAATAGGCTCTCAAAAGTTAAAATGGTAGAATCTATTGACTTTGTATATGATTGTTTACTATATATAAATTTTCTTAATAATACATGCAAATGCTTATCGAGATTCCCTAATAAATCAAAACTATTCCCAAAATTCACAGATCAACTATATAGATAATATGAATTCTGAAATTCTCAACAGTAAAGTGATTGAAACATGGACTACTAAAGAAGATAAGAGAGGGCTAGCCTCTCCAGTATTCCAAAAACTGTTACTATCCAAAGGAAATATATTATGACATGACCAAGTTGTTATATCAGAACAAGAGAGAAAGAAAATCTTAAATTAAAACATATGATGGACATCCCAGAATAATTTTAATAAAAGCTCTGGGACACTATTGTATTTGATAGCCAACAACAGAAAATCAATTAAACATTACAAATTATCTCAAATCAAAGTGAAATTATTGCCAAAGATATATTGTCCATAACCTAATTAGTCAGAGGAAAGAGTACATAAAGATTCTGCAGGACTTTTTTTAATGGCCACATGCTCCTTGTTTTAAATGCTTTTTCTAAATGGGAAAAATACAGAATGGTTAAAAATATCAGCTCTAAATAAATACTTATGAGGTTCAGAGATCTTTTAATATCAAGGAATCGTAGAATTGCTTATTAGTAATAGTAGTACAACATTTACAACTGAAAAATTTAAAGGAATCATGAGATAGGGTAATACTTCATATATGCAGCATGACAGAAAGAGCCATGTAGCAATTAAAATTGATGATGGAGAAAGTAAAATTGAATTTCATTAATCCATTAACACTTAAATCCATCAATAGTGACCAAGAAAAGTCCAACAGAATTACTGATATATTGAAGTGAAAATGATTTAATAACATCCAGAAGAAGAAAAAAAGATTTTAAATTAAAGAAATCAGACATGCTTAAGAGAAACATAAATTAAAGGAAAAATTTAGAAGATAACATCCTGAAATAGTGTAGTAATAAAAACAAAAAGTAGTGTTTAGTATAAAAGATACATCAATTATTTTCATCCTAATATCAGATAAAGATAATTAGTGGTCAAAACTAACATTAAAAAAGAAAAACCCAACTATAATAGCCAAAAAAACCAAACTCTGAAAAGTGAAGATACAGACCCCCAAAACCAAGTCAAAGTAACATTAGAATTTAATAAACAAACAGATTAAAACATTAATCACACAGATATTGCAAGTGAACTCATAGTTAGAAAAAAAAACCCAGTTGGATAGGTGTCCGTCATTGTATATAAGTAAAATAATAAAGATGGTAAGTAATATTTTCTTAAAAGTTTTCCTTTAATGAGGAATGTAAAGAATTTATAATTTTAATTAAATTAAAAAAAACATGTAAATAATAATAAATAAAAGTTAAATCTTTAACCTATTTATTTATAAAGTTAATGAAGAAAATTTAATTAATTAATATTCTAGAAGCCTAAAACTCTGAATGGTTAAGAAAAAACACAAATGATTAAATAATATAAAACAAACTGAATGGAAAAAGAGACATAAAATAAGATAACTCTAATCCTGGTATCAGCTGTACTGTAAAAAAATCTCGAAAAATTGCATTGATTTTTTTTATCATTCGTGTAAGCTATCAGAAGCTATTTGTAAATATTTCATTTAAATTAATGTGCTGAATATATTGAACCAGATATTTTCTCTGCTTCAAAAATCCTCCCTTCTAAAATCAAAACTAAAATGTATATCTATAAAGATTTTAGAGGGGAAGAGAAAATTTTATTTAAAATTTTGTATTTTATTTTATTTTTGTTTGTAAGCGTACATGCCATTACACACATACACCATTATATTTTGAAATTGTAAAAATATTTTGTTTTGAAAGAACTTTGAAAGAGACAATTCTTTTCATTTTGTTTTGTTTTAATCTATTTTAAATGCTGAGACTTATTTTTAATTTATTAAAATTGATATTAGAAAAGTAAAAAGATAAAAGATAACCTTAGTTGAAATTTTTAATTAAGATTTAGCGAGAGATAAAGAAAGCCCTGGTTAAAACTTTTAATTAAGATCTGGCAGAGATAACAATGGTATAAAAAAACTCGTGTTTTTGACTGAGATATATTTTTATATTTGATAATTGCAGACTGCTGATGTTATATAGATTTTTATATTCACTAATTGCGGACTGCTTATATCATATATTTTTATATTTGCTAATCGAAAACTGCTAAAAGAAGATTGAATTGCCAAGTACTAATAGCTAAAGAAACTATTTGAGAAAATAAGAAAAAAAAGTGACTACACTTAATACTGAAAATAACCATTTGTTCATCATGCAGAAACAACCCAGTTAAAGAACCATATTAAAAATATGCCATGCTAAACCAATCCCAAAACGAATCCCAGATCTCGGAATTTGTGTCCTCATGAACATGTCATAATTGCCTAGTTTGAGACTGATTCTGAAGATTGCCTTCGTACTCCCAACCAGATAAATGAAGATCCAAAACCATCACAATGTACTCCCGATAAAAATAAAACTTTACGCACCCCACTGGAATCAATCAGACAAAAAATTTGAAGCCCTGGAGGTGGCTGAATATTTTATATTTTAACCAGAGCTTAAGTATCTAAGCTTGATATTAAAAAAACAAAAAGAACATATGATAGGTTTATTCGTCTAAGTTTAGAATATTAATCAATTTTTAAATCTTTCTTCTATTATGTGTATTTTTTTAATGGAATCTGTAACTTGTAGAGAATTAGTTTAAGATTTTATCACTTTGTTAGAGTGTATTGTGAGCTAATATTTTATAATCATTGTTTTCTTTATTATTATTATTATTAAGTGATGTTAAAAGCTTTGGGAGATAATACTAGTTTTCAATTTTAGATCACCTATCTTTTTTATATCAATTCACTTTAGTTAGTTTAATATGTGTTTGCGTTTCCTGCAGACCATAGATCTTTTGGCTAGCTATTTATTGATTATATAGTTCTATGCTTGTAAGTGATAGAGATTTTGTTTTATTATATTTCAGATTACGTAAAATCATAATCTTTTTTATTGCCTGTATGGAGGTAATCTTAAAGGTCGCATTGTAACACGATCTCTTATGAGTGTTTACGGAGCATATGACATCCTTGTTTTGTCCTGCTCTTTTTACGGGGTTAAGGAAAGCTCGCTCTAAGCTGTTCGTTAACTTCCATCCAAGTTCATCTTTATTAAAATATCTAATTAAGAGAAAGTGGAGTAGATAGATCACTGGCAGAAAGATCATGATAATTCCCTTTAATTCTTAGGTGAGAAAACAAAATTATCTGCCAAAGTATTTGAAATACCACAATATTCACTTGCACTTTTGAACAAAGGTTGGGAAATTTGGGTTAAACTGTTATTTGTTTCTGTGTCCTGTCCCTCAATTGTATGAACAATGTTTAAGATCTCTTCCTCTCCCTGAGTCTAGCTAGAGGTATTTATATTCATCATCATTAACTTTTTGATAACCATAAATCAAATTTTTATGTGATGTGATGCACTGTGACTTCTTAAATGGAGTCAGGAATATCTCAGCAACTATGCCCAGAGAAACCTGTTAAACCACTTTACCTTCCCTTTTCCATAATCTGCTCCATCCCATTTCCACAACATAATCTTTGTCAACTCTATGGCCTTTATATCTAAATCCTCCTTATCTTATCCCCAACCCAGCATAAAAACCAATAACTTACTTTCTGTATAATCATTTTGTTCATATTAATTCTTCCATAACTTCATTCTTTGTACCCTTTCTGCTTTCAAGCATTTACATTCGATTAACAAATGCCTAATATTTTCTATGCCTTCCTTACACAATTTTCAGACTAAATTACTCATATTTTTCTATTTACATGTATATTCTTTTGTTGCTTAAGATCCCATTCAAGCCTTAAACAATAAACAACTTTCCTTGCTATTATCATAAACTACCTCAACACCCACTGTTCCATTTACTTCTGTATATATTTAAACTCTTTTTATTCTCTATACTAGTTCTCCATCTCTCCAACTCCCTATTCTTTATTAATGCATCTATTATTTTATCCCATTCCTTACCACTATAACACTCAACAATCCTCCTAACACAATCATCCCACCTTTTGTAGTATACTGATATAAATTCTTTATCCAAATCTTTAGCATACCGCATTACCTTTCTCACCCATCTTGTTGCCTGCCCTTTACTCATAACCCAATTAAATACTATTTTAGCTATTCTTTTATTATCCGGTACAATATATATAATGAAATATGCATAGCTCGATATATATATAATTAAGAAGAAAACCAACTCTCTCAGACTACGAATAAATAACACTGTATATAAACAAAGAATCAAGAATAGATTGGATCTATCCATTCTTTAAGCTTTTAATATTTATAAGTTTATCCTTGCGAACATTAATAAAAATTCAAAGTGAATTTAATATATTAGCTAGATAAAAATATGGTATCAATAATTATTAAGTAATAAACAATTGTATGGATAGTGTCAGAATCTCTCTTTTAATAATTGTTTTAATGATCAGCAGAAGTTAATTGTAAATATGAAATTAGTATAGCTAAATATATAGGTAATTAAGGGAAGTAATCCTCTCACAAGTTATCAATAAATATCACTCTATATGTTAGAAAACGATCAAGAATAGAGTAAATTTGCTTATTTTCTAAGCTTTTGATGTTTATAAGCTTATCTTTTGCTAATATGAATAGAAATTCAGAATGAATTTAATATATCGGCCAAATAAAAATATAGCATTAATAATTATTAAGTAATAATCAATTGTTCAGTGAGGGAGACAAAATCTCTCTTTTAATAATCTTGTTTTAATAATTAAGCAGAAGTTAATAATTGTAAACATAAAGAAAGTGAACTATTCTAATTCAGGCTATGAATAAATAATACTCTATGTTAGCAAAGAATCGAGAGCAGAGGTTAAAGAAGAGGTGAATCCATTCTATCCTTGATCTTTTGTTAACATTGCTGTGTATTGACTAAATTATGTAAATAATAAATAAAATTACATATGTGTGCATAAGAAAGTAGTCAATTTAAAAGACATTCTAGAAATAATGAAAATGCATAAGTGAAATTATGCAAATTACCAAATCAACATGGATATACTAATTTGCAAGACCATAATGATGAAACTATTTTATGCAAATTAAATAAAATGAAATATATAAAATGTCAACAATTCTCTTATTCTTCTCTTTTACTTTCTTTGCATATATATATATTGCATTGAAGTGTATATGAAAGAAGTATTATAATCAATATATATATATGAAAGTCTTAACAAAATAGTAAGAATATAGAGAGCTGTTTAGTGCTAGGTATAATGTGAGTAATAAGGTGCTTGGGAAAATAGCAGTCCATGAGCAGTGAAATATGCTGAAGAGATCATTTTGGTGAAAAGTTAACAGAATAAAGTACTGTATAAAAAATGCAATATTATAATTAAATATAAAGAACTGTGCTGGCATAATTAAGAATGAGTTAGTTGTTGGAATTCAACTAGCAAGCTACTAGTTGAAAGATTAGCAAGTTAATAATATTATATATTTTGACTAAGTTTAAAATGTTTTCTGTACATTATTATCAAAATAATATAAGTGTTCATCTGCCTTAGATCAATCTAGCCCTGCACACATCAAACAATGTAATTTAGTCATAGCATGCAAGAGAGTGGTTAGTCTCCTTAATTACATACACATTAAGGTATGCTAATTTCATGTTTGCAATTATTAATTTGTTTAATTATTAACACAAAGTTATTAAAAGAGAGATCTCCATCCTTGCACTACTGATTATTACTTAATAATTATTAATGCCCTATTTTCATCTGGCTAACATATTAAATTTACTCTAATATCTATCAATATTAGCTAAGACAAACTTATAAATATCAAAAGCTTAGAAACTAGGTGAATTCATTCTATTCTTGATTCTTTTCTAACATACAGTGTGATTTATTAATAACCCGAGAATGATTTTCTCTCCTCAATTACACACACTCACACACATATATATATTAATTATGTAATCTAATATTTATTAATACATGATTAAATGAGAAATTATTGTGATCTAATTTTGGAAATACATTTTTTCTGAAGAAAAACTGTTTATATTTGGCTGGAAGAGAAAGCATTTGCTAAGAGAATGGAACTAATACAAAACACATAAGCAAAAGAGACAACAATATTATTATCTATAAAATTAAAAATTAATATTAATTTTTTAAAAATAAACCAGAATCTTAACATTATTTCTACCAGTAGCATTTAAGCTAAAGCTGAATGAGAAGAAATTACCTTTAGATTTTACATTGGACTAAGTTTATAAAACCAAAAAGAGAGGGAGGGAGGACTCTAAGACAATATTTGGAAATGGTTATTGCCTTTTTCCTCCAAATTTTAGCATTAGCGAAAGATATTTACTTAATTTTTTTTTCAGGTGCATTAATTTCCAACTTTTGCTTTTTTGTGTGTGAAAAGTTGATAATAATTAGACATTTTGCTATATATAGATATTTAGTGCAATATACATATATATTGTAACGGAATATATGCCGTTACATTATTTTAAAATGAAAATAAAAAGATCGTAAATAAAAATTGATTTACTAAAAAGAAAAAAACTTAAAAACTGAAAATTAGAAGTTGTTGAATATATATATTGTCGCGCAGATGGAAAACTTAAACTATTTTAAGAAAAAGTATTTGAAAGTATTTTTTTTTGTAAAAAAAGTAAAGATATAAAGATTTGATATTTTTGAAAATAGAAATAATGTTGATTTCTATAATGCTAGAAAATGGAAATGATTGTTTTATTAATTAAATGATTGTTCGAAAGCAAACTGGCCCTTGAGGCACTTAAAATAAATTAAATGGTAAGAGAATACAAAGAAATTAAATGACCAATGCAAGCACAAAAATGACAGCACGGACCATAACTGAAACACGAAAGGATTAGTGACGTCTTGCTGGTTGAATCCCAAGATTTGATGATAAGAGGCTAAGAAAAATATAAAAGCCAAAGGATTATTATAATTGTGATCTGAGAGCTGACTATGAATATGTCGTTATAACTAGCTATATTGCAGATTTTCACGATGTGGAAGTCTGCAATAGATTTAATTTTCCGAACAACCAGCTGAGGCCTATTGATGACAGTTCCTGACTAAATGCATGGCAAGTCGCAGTTTCATTTCAAAGGAGGACAAAATCTATGAAAGTGATCACGAAGATGGACTTCTAAATCTGCTAAATCCGTAAAGTATGAACTCTTGTGTCTATCTAATAAGAACTTTCCTAAAATTGCAATTAATTAATAACTGAAAGTAAGAACTCTTATCTGACTTAAAAATGCAAATTCAATTGTTAATATTTTTTTTATGCAGATGTTTAAGCAATCATTTCCATTTCATTTTTTTTTGTGTGTGTGTATTATGTTTTAACTAAAATGTATTAAATTTAAAGTTGGGTGTAGATAGCTGCATGGATAAAGATTAATAACTATGTTTAAATTCGTTTATGTTTAATTTAAGGGATTTTAATTTCAGGCTATTTGTTTCATGGTTAGGGCAATGCTTGTGGAGGGATATATGGGTGTTTATATTAATATAATGTGAAGCATGTTTAGCATACAGGGCAACATGCCCAACTGAATGCATGACCCCAAAGAGGTAGTCATACGTTGCAATGGTTGCAGACATATTTCCTGCACCATTGACCCCTTCTAGCTCTGGAGGGATTATAAGTCGGCAGAAGACCGCTCTCCCCCATGCGTAGCACTCTTTAAAAAAATTATATACATGATTCCTTAGTCAGACAGATGTACATTCCTGCTCTAGACACGGATCATTTCCTTCAAATAATATCACGCTGTCAGATGCACATTCCTGTCGGTGTGGTTTTATGTTAGCACCTTCATATTGCATTGATTGCGACTATATATCTGGAAGCAGGCATTGGGTTGGCTACGAACTCTTAGTCTGAGATTGAATGAATGTTTTGATAAGTTTTTAAGTGGAAAAAAATCTATGTAGACTATCTATGCTCGACATGCTAAAGTAAAATATAATTTAAATATCCATCTGTGTGGTCCATTTAAATAGTAATTTGAATTTAAATTTTAAAAAAATTATTAATGTTAAAATCTAAAAATAAATTTATTCCTCAATTTTAAATGTGCGTTAATAAAAATCTATTTGTGTGTTAATTACTGGCAGTGGCTTCTTTTATTTTATTGTTTTGAATATTAATATATTTTGAGAATATAAATCTATTAAAACTTTTAAAAATGTTTAAATCTCTGCTACTCTATGAGCTAGTGATATTGGGCAAACGGTCAGAATGAGATATATAAAAAATCTTTTTGAATCTTAACTTACGTATCTGCCTACTATATAAATTTTTCTAGGTTCAAATATCTAGATGGCGCCCTTGTAGTGCGGATATGTTAAGAAAGCTTCAGACTCTTTCAGTGACCATTAAAATATATATATTTAAAATGTAAAGAGGTAGTGTAATTAGAAGTAAACTGTGTGTTAAAGTTAAAAGAATTAAAGTATTACAAAGTTATGAATGTTAAAGATTAAAATGTTGATAAGCAGTTCTGGATTAGAAAAGATAAGGAACAATAATAATTAAGTTCTAGAACATTCCACTAACAGCAGGAAGATATAAAAGCTCACAGATAAGGGGAATCAAGGTCCATTCTATACACTCACATTGTTGGAGTTGGCCTTGTTTATATGAAGTTACAGAATTGCTGAGTGCAAGGATGACTGTGGAGTGACCCACTGAATTCCACTATTGAAGATGCAAAAGTGGACATAGGGACTACACTGGCCACAATGGCTTTATTATGTTTTAATTTATGCTTTTATGGCCATACATTTCTAAGTAGTAATTTTAATACTGACCTGTAATAATAATCAGCTAAAACAATTGGATTCAAATAAACTAATCAAAACTGATATGCAGATTTGAAATAATTTAAATTAATATAGAATTATATTAATTACATGTTTATAAATAGATGGACTCTAATCTAAAATTCTGAAAAAAGCAAATGAAAACCTACTAGGTACTTTATACATGTATCCCAATTTAAATCCTAAAATTTTACAATAAGAAGTAATATAGAATTGTTATATAAAATATTGAGATCACAAACAAGCCACACAAAATAAATCTATTATTAGAAATGAAAATGAAAGGTCAGATATTACAGGCCTTTGAAAAACAAAGCAGAATCAATTATGAAAAAATATTGGAATATGAATGTAATAAAAAAGATAGATGAATTATAAAATAGAAAGAAATAAGTATCATCTTAACATCCAAGAGTAAATATATACATCTTATAAATGACAGGTTAGGCTGCAAGCAGTTTATAATTATATGGTTGTATAAGCTGATCAAGCAAACAGAAATGTTATGTTAATTTTCTATTATTAAATTGTAATCTGAATCTATATTAGCTCTTGGATGTACTCATGCATTCTTTAATCTACTTTTATCAGTATTTTATACATAAATCAGAATCAAAAGTCTTCTGATAATCTATAAAACAGAATTAAAGTGACTGCTGTTGACATTCCCTAATCTATGGAGAATAATGTGTAGGATTTCTTGTTCCTCATCATGATCTAAAACTTTCCTGCTCCAAATTCCGATTCCATCTGTATTCTATTTAACATTATCCTCAATTTTATCTTGCTGGCATGTAAAACCAAAGCTATAATTCTATAATTATAACATTAACCAAGTTCCCCTTCCTTTGGTATTAGCACAAATGTTATTACAATCCAGCCATTGGGCAATCTCCACTCTATTACACAGTTAATATTAAACTATATAATCTTTCTACAGCTGAGACTTCTCCTTTTTTGATCTCCTGAGAGCAGTTCTTGATATGACTCTTACTACTTGATAACTCTGCTGGCATTTCGTCCAATCCTGTTATCTCCTGCTAGCAGTTATTGATATGACTCTTACTACTTCATTTTTTAATGGTGGTGTTTCATATTCTGTAATTAATATACCAAATATCATTGTGTGCCACCTTTGTATATGTCTACATAAGAATACTAATAAATTTATAATAATAAAACACAATATAAAAAATGACAATAAAAAAGATACAGTAAAAATTGATTCATTACAAACAATGTGTTAAAAAATTACCTACTAAAAAATTTTTAAAGGAAACAATATATATAAGAAATATTTTATAAAAACAACTTTTATTTAATTTGATGAGTAATGTACTAAAAACAAATTTATTTATTTTTCTTTATTATATGTAACTTGAAATAAAAGCATGAGGTGTCAGTAAATTAATTAATTCAATCATTGAATTAATTACTTTATGAATGTCCCATCCTTTTATTTCAATTTACATACAATAAGAAAAATTGAGCTTAAAGAAAAAAGTTTATTTTTTGACTTTTAGTGCATTACTCAGCAAATTAAATAAAAGTGTTTTTTATCAAATATATATATATATTATTTTTATTTTTAGTATTTGGATATTTTATAATATACTTTTTGTAAGTAATCATATTCAAATTTCAAAACTGAGAATGTAAACAATGTCACAGAATAATTGAAATGGAACGCACATGCATTAAAAATCATTTACAAGATTATTTTGTGTTTATGATGGCAGCGTTTTAAAAAAAAGTTTTAGTTAAACAATCAAGAGAAATTAAAAATTTCATTTTTTCTTTTTTTTTCTTTCTAATTTAATAAAATAAAATTAGGAGTGTGTGAAGCGATGGAGAGAGATTATAAAACTATAAAATAATCAGCAGCTTAATTAACTGTAAATACTTTCTGTGAATTAGTCATGAAATTCAATGAAAGCATATATTTAAAAAACATACCACCATCTATTACACATCACTGACAACTTACTGAATCAAAATCAACATGGATCAGAACTTTGTCTTGCCAATTGTAAAATGAACAATCTTGAAATATTGCATTCTCATCAATCACTAATATGTCTACAAATTTTGAAGAAAATATGTTCAATAGAAGTATGTTAAATATTGGTTACAAAATTTGACTCAAATTAAATAAAAGTGTTTACACAAGATTTATATGATAATTTAAATCAAAAAATTATTTGTCAGTACAATGACATATATCAAGAATTTAATATCAAATTAATATATAATGTAATATTTAAAAATAAAAAATATATAGCAATGATTACAAAAAGATAAAATGAATTAAAATACCATATTCTGAAAAAAATATATAAAATAAAATATGAAAGATTATAGAACTGCATGAGCAAATAATAAAAAATTTAATTATTTGATAAATAGTACTAAAAGATAAGTAATAAAAATGAAGAAAAAACAATGTAATACATAAAATTTTAGATCCAAAATGTAAAACCATGTACATTGGTAATGTAGAAAAAAATAATGAAAAAAGTATAAAAACACAATATGGCTACATAATAATGTGATACAAAATCAGCATCATTTGTGCACTTTATACATATAGTGCATAAAATAAAAACTGTAAGTATAATATAAAACCAATAATACATGAAAATAAAATAGTGAGAAAATATTAAGATTCATTATCTACATAAAAGCAAATACACAAAAATGTTTTGATATCATGAAAAGTTCTACACCTTTAAATGAAAAAAGGTTTTCACATAAAGCAACATCTTTAAAAATTAATGTATATTTAAATATATGTAATTGTTGATGTTTGTATCTATATGTCTATATAATATGATTATTATTTCATGTAAAATTTTATTTGTTAGAAATCAATATATATATATATTCTTAATCAATCTCAGAACATTCTCATGCAAATTTGTTGCCTAGAATTATTTGTAAGCACTCATAACAAGTCACTTTTAATAAACTTGCAATATAATTTTACTTTTCATTTATCAATACCCATTCATTCAGTTTGATAAAAGAGAATTCCTCTTTCATCTGATACCCAACTGTATATATTGTAAATAAATCTACCTTGATATCTGAAAAGGCTGAAATTTATTACTAGCAGGCAATCTCAGTTCACAAATTAATCAAGCCAGCTTAACATTTCATATATTCTTAATTTATGCATGTAGACTGTTAATTTACATTATATAAATTTATATTGTGATTTATGCATTTTCACTTTAATAATGATAACAAGTTACATAAATATTAGTTTTAGGATTTATCATTAGAGAATTCGGTAGTATTAAAATTTACATTTCTGATAACAGTTACAATTTAATAGAAAATTAGAATTAAAATGACAACTATTAAATTGGTTGAATTTAAACAATAATTCATTGTTTGGTATATGTAGCTTATATGTTTTATAATTTTTTTTTAATCTTTTTTTTTTTATGACTGATACTATTTGTCAATTTTTATTTGAGCAAAAAGAGATTAACAAACCTGTTTTTAATTGTTTCTTTCCAGCCATCATTTTCTTCTATAATGTCTCGAAAGTTGTCATTTGAAACTACAACCCCACCATTTGTAGTTGCTAACTGTACAATGAATCTATGAAAAATTAAAATGAATTAGATTTAATTATTTATTATAATATACTTCAGACACTAAAAAGTTAATGAAATTATGAGTACATATAAAGAATGGCAGATCTTGAGAATAGTTTACCAATTATATTCCCTAAAGTTAATAGTGTTATTGTATGTATATGTGTGCCTAATATGAAAACAAAGTACATGTAAAAATAATAAAAAATTTATATCTATCAAAATAAAGAATAAAAATGACATTTTATTATTCGTTTTCATAGATTCCAATTTTTTCATTATTATATATAGTATGTATATATAAAGCTATGATATTAATATATGGAAAAATATTTGAAGTAAACCTTGGCATAAGTATAATATAATAAGTATGAAGATGGACATATGTATATAACCATTGACAAAATATATATATATATATTTAATAAAGATTAGGATATATAATATTTAATATTTCTCCAGTAATATTCACACATTTACATATTACATTTATGTTTATATTAGTTAAGATATTGTATGCTCAGATCTAACTGTTGGTGCAAAAGTAGATTATGCTTAAATATTAATCTGAGTGTCACATATTCAAAAGGTAAATATTAATTTCTAATTCTACTATGCACTATTAAATAAAGACAGAAAACAGCCTGGACAAAGAAGTAATAATCAATCCAAGTTTGAACTAGATAAACTCCATTCTATATAAAGAAAAATAATTTGGGAACAAATCAATTTGATTAAATTTAATAGCCATTCATTAAAATCTCCATAAAAGTGCAACTACCATTAATTAAGCCATTATTGTTTTAATAACTGTATTCCATCATATATTTCTAAAAAGAAATAAGATTATATGTCCTGGAAACCAAGAAGGTTAGTGAAAAAAAATTACATACTATAGTATTTGAAATGGATATAAACAATTCTTTATAAAGTTGTTTCTCTGTTCAGATATACTTCTTTTCTCAAAGTAATTAGTGGATTGAACCAAAGTTGCATACATATATGCAAGAATGTTAAAAAAATCATATATTGAAACTACCATATTTGGGTGGAAAGCAACAGATTTTACAGATGATATTTTTACGAAATGATTACAGTGAATGTAGTTGAAATATTATTTTATAAAAAGTGGTAAATTGATGAGAATTCTTAATATTTGAATTAATATGCTTAACACAAATTACTGTGCACTTTTTTTTTTCATGTGCAAAGCATCGGCCGGGAATTGAACCCACAACAACTGCTTGTAAGGCGGTTGTGCTGACCACTCGACTATCAACTCTAGACTACTGTGCACTTTTAATATTGCATTTGATAAATCTCTGCATATCTGTTACATTGATATCTATTAAATAAATCAAAATATTACTGCATGAATAGAAATGGATGGATGACAATTCCCCATTTCCTATCCTACAAGTATATGCAAAACTGTTTCTACTTTGAAAACAGATTTCATTTTTTGATCAATTTCTTATTAAATACAGCAAATTATGAAATTTAATATGAATTCCAGTGATACATGCCAGAGCTATAAAGGGGGGAGATTCTAAACTCCTGAAATGAAAAACAACTAAAAGTGTTGGCAATCATGACACATCTGAAGTACTAAATATACCCTCTGTAAAACAATATCTTCAATTAAGAAATACTGAAATCATTTAAACTCTGAGATATGTAAATCTTCTATAAATTAATTGTGTAATATTAATGTAAATGTATTTGCATATCAATATAACTCATCATACTTCAAATAATGCACATCTTAAAAATCTTGGTTTCATAATAGTTATCGACAGAAAAAATTCTAAACAAAGTTTAGTTAATTTTGTTTCAAACAATCTAATGGAGCATCAACGTCTATTAAAAATGGTTCAAATAAAATAACTATCATTATTTGGAGATTTATATATGCTCCAATACATATTGGTCTTATATCCTGCTCTTTGATATCTTCAACATTTATAGATTTCAATTATTGGGATATACAACTGACAATAAAACAATCACAAAATTTTAATTGGGTGATCGTAAACATCAAGCAAGTACTTTATGAACAAACAAAACGAAACATTCCAGATAGGCACACAAACAATTTTTGTTTTATTTTTATTCCAGCAAAAAAAAAGTATCACCATTGTCTCATGATCTATTACTATTGAATCATTTTCTTCATAGCTAACAATCAAATTTTATTCTTGGTATTTTCATTCCCATACTTGAAAGTTATCTAATCTCAAGATAAAATTTAATTACAGATGACTAGATTGAATGTCTTAAAAGAAATATATATCGAATTAAACTTAATCAGTCTTGCTAAAATAGGTTTTCAAATTCATAATTACGGATGCCAAAAAGTTCAATTCACTATTACATCAAAAAACATTCATTCCAGATTGAAATAAAAACCAGTAATGCTCTTTATAACCGATGCTTGTTTAATAAATATCGTGGATCTGCTGACAAACTTCTAAAATCTCTTAACACTAGAAAAAGAAAATGAAAGAAAAAAAAAACCTTAGAGATCTAGTCAAAATAATTGATCAACTTTATGTAGGCATGGCGAGTGTAAATTTCCCTTTAAAAGAACTATCTTTGTCTCTGACAATGAGACTACCATTCTTAATTAAATCTATTTCTAAACCCAAGATTAATAAAATCAGAAAAAACTTCATTACAGCAGAGCTATCAACTTTCATTTCACAATATTTTTCTAATTTTAATTTAATAAAACTAGCAAGTAATGATTAATTGTATTAGATCCCTAAGTGCAATGCTCTCAGATCCAAAGCTCCTCACTGACGAAGACCACAAGCCAGAAACTAGTCTCAAGATATTAAATGAGTATGCATTAGATGGGGATTTTATGCACAGGCCTTCTGGCATCCATTGATTATTCTGGCTTGCACTGAGTGACAATACATATAGAGAGTTTTGCCTGTTTTAACAACAGTTATGAGCAAGCATAAAAAATGATCATCATGTGATGTTTATTGGCTTAAAATCAATCCTGCCTAGTAGGATAGTGGTGGCCATGGTTACTAAAGAACCAAAGTCACCAAAATGTATAGGTACTGAACTGAGTTCAGACCTATATGACTATATAAGCTAATGAGCTTGGATTGAAAATATTAGTGTTTTCAATTTAAGACTCGTAGTTTTGTAGTTAAGTAGAGATAAAAGACAGCTGCTGGAGGGTTGCATTAGATCCTAAGATCTGAAGTGCAGTGCTCTCAGATCCAAGGCTTCTCACTGACGAAGGCCACAAGCCAGAAACTAGTCTGGGGATATTGCATGAGTAGGCACTAGATGGGGGATTTTATGCACAAGCCTTCTGGCATTTATTGATTACTCTGGTTTATGTATAGAGAGTTTTGCCTGTTTTAACAACAGTTATGAGCAAGCATAAGAAATGGTGATCATGATGATGTTTATTGGCTTAAAAGATTCAAATACAAATGGTGTACTTACAGTTTCAAGAGAATTTAATAAATACAATTAAAGTTTGTTTGATTGGCAAAACTATTTAGCAATATTATTCAAATCATAAACTATCCCATAATTTGGCAAGAAGGCAAAAACTTAATCAATTTAATAATGAAAAAAAAAAGGACCCATTTTATTATTATTATTATTATTATGAATTCATTATATGATTTTTGAAAAAATAATTTTTTTAAAAAACCTTTTCATTTCTTTTACACTTTAATATAGAGTTTTTGTAATCTTTTATTGCTTGGTTAAATTCATATAAATTAAGAAAAACAGTTGTAATGAAAGTTACATAATGATCTTACCAAAAATTATGCCAATAGCTGAGAACAATTTTTTTAACAATTTATTTTTAGAAGAACCTATATTAAGGTCAGGATAAAGTTGCTGTGACCAAATTTTTGCTTTTAACATCTTACACTTTAAAAATAAAATAAACACTGATGCTGCCTTTATTGATCTAACAGTAGTTTATCACTCTTTTTGAAAAAATATTCTCTTATAAATAAAAGTTTTAAATGTAGAAAAATCATTGATTTATTTGATAAAATGTTTCTGAATCAATTCAAGTGACATTAAATGTTAATCATGATACATATAAAATTGTACATAATAGACACTGTTCTCACATCTATTTTATTTAATATACCAGAAATATACCCAACCTAAACTCTCCATATAGTAGCAGCATTCAGAGCAAGCCAGTGTAATCAATGGATACAAGAAAGTTTGTACATAAAATCCCTACCTAGTGCCTACTCATCCAATATTCCCAGACTAGTTTTTAGCTTGTGATTTCATCAGTGAGGTGCCAAGGATCTGACAGCACTGCATCTACATCTTAGGATCTAATGCAATCCTCCAACAGCCACCTTTTACTTTATTAGGATTATGATGATTGTATTATTAAAGTACCAAAGACAACACAAATTATGGATGCTGAACTGAGTTCAAATCTATACAACTATATAAGCTAATCAGCTTAAATTGAAAATATTTTTGTGTTTTAATTTTGGACTCAAAGCTTTATAGTTAGCTAATAAGGTAAAAGGTGGATGCTGAAGGATTGTTTTAGATCCTAAGATCTAGGTGCAGTGCTCTCAGATCCCAGGCTCATCACTGATGAAAGTCACAAGCTGGAAATTAAGTCTGGGGATATTGGATGAGTAGGCACTAAATAGAGATTTTATGCACAAACCATTTTTGCTTCCATTGATTACCCTAACTTGCACTGAGTGACGCTACAGTAAGGAGAATTTAGCTTCTTTGTAGTTTTTTTAATTGGTTACTTAAAAAATTTTTTTTTGCTTTGCAGAATTGCTTGCTTTGAATAAAATGCTCGTAACCAAATTAAGCTTCTTAAAATATAAAGAAAGAATTACTTCCTTTGCATAAAAAAATTACAATTTATTAATGGTGGAACAAATAATTTTTTTTTTTCCTTGAAAAATATGCTCTCTAACAAAAAGATGTTTAACTTGAGTATCATGTGACAGTGTAAAGGACAGATATTTAGGGATTTTGTATATAAGATTCATTGATCTTCCAGAAACAGAATACAAGAAAGTTATCTGTTGATATTTTTTGACTTCACAAAGAAATTGTTTCGAAAAAATTGTCAAATACTCATAATCCCATTAAAATCAGTAAGCTTGACTTTCAATGTGAAAGTAAATGTAAACTTCTGCAACAATAGATTGAAACACAACTCTACACTATGTTAGTTAAAAATATCTCTTGGATCATCATTATTTTTAACCGTTATCAATCACCACAAGATGGTCTCTCCAAATTTATCTAGTTTCTCTGATCCTTAGTTTTTCTTCTCTATGTCATACCAACAAGCTTTCGTATTTTATCCATCTATATCACATATAGACTTTTTCTAAATCTTTTGCAATCTCTTGGAATTCAGTTCAAGGTTTCAACTGTCCATCTATTATCATCTCTGATAGCAATATGTTTAGCCTACTCCATTTTTGTCTCTTAATTCTCTTAATGATGTCAATAATATCTGCTTGTTCTCTCACAAAACAATAGCATCTCTTTCCATATACTAAATCTACCCAATGTAAGCCATATTAATCAAGAGAATGCCTACTCATCCAATATCCCCAGACTAGTTTCTAGCTTGTGACTTTCATCAAGGAAGAACTTTGTATCTGAAAGCATTGTACTTAGATGTTTCAGTCTAATGGTACTGTTTTAACAAATTTTGTGTAAACATAAGAAGTGATAATCATGTGATGTTTGTTCTTTTACCCAAATATTTTGCTTTTGATCCCTTCTTCTTTAACATAGATATTTCCATTCTTTGTTGAGCAGTCTGAAATCTCTATATTCCTCTATTATTAAGTATCCAAATCTCAAATTCATAAATAATAACCTGAGTAAATCTATTGAACATTACTTTAATCTTTTCTTTTTTTTTGCAATTATCTTGAGTCCAACTTTCTTATTTTCTTCTCATAACTCATGCAGCAGTTCCTGATGTTGTGAAACATTATTTGTAAAAATAACCTAATCTGCAAAAATAGTGAGCCTCTTTATTGATTTATAATTTTTTTTTTGAGATGAAATTTAAGGTTTTTAATGCATACTCAAATGGACATTTAATATTATCTCTTATGATAAGGCTGAGAATTATCCCGATGCCTTACAGGGTATGTATTACAAACAAGTATCAATAGTTTCTTACAATAGTTGATCATTAGTTTTCTAATTATAATATTTACCGTGGAGAATACCCTATTTACTTTTTATGTTTCATTTGAATAATGAATATTTTCCAGGAATCTATGCAGTGATTCTAATCTGTAGACTGCTCCTTCTAAAAAATGATGGTATAAGTTAAATAAGCCAAATAAAGCCACTAATTCTTATTTATTGTATGGTCTAAGTATACTCTTCATATTTTAGCTTTGGTTTCCATGAAATGCATGCATTTGTCTTCATTTAATATCCTGATATTCTATTGCCAATCCTCCAAAGGTGCACTTATCTTTGCTGATATAAAATATCATCATAATCTGGATATGTGAAAGATTTATATAGTCAAGCATATAGTTATTTCTTGTACATGCTAATAAAATATTATCAAAGAATAGTATGACTCCTTGAAATCTAGCTTGTAGTCCTATATAGCACTGGAATATTTGAGTATTGTGTGCATTAATGGGTAATAATTTATTGAGATTATGAATATACAGGTGTCATATCCACAGCATTTATTGAATAACATTGGTAATGGATACATGATCATTTCCAGTGATGGATTGTTTGTTGTCGCAAATGCAAATCTTGCTATTTTTTTTCCTTTGTGTGCACAATGAGTTTTGTCCAATCAGAAAATTATATTTACAAGAAAATTTATTGCTCCATCAAGTTCATCATCTATCATAAATAAATAATAAACATGTTTTGCAAAATTGTGGAATAGGATTAAGTTTTACTTCCAGGATGATTGTTTTTTATGTTTGCTTTTGTTCATTTTTTATTCAAGTCACCTTGAAATTCTTCCAAATTAATATGGATTTGAAGTATTTCAGATCTGGTGTATTCTAGCAATGCCTAGTTTGAATTTTTGTAGCCACTTTCAGCCTTTCGTAAAGAACACCGGCATTTGCTGTGCTACAGATAGTTACCATTTTGTTACGATTAAGGAAGGATGAATTTCAGATGGATGATCATGTAAGTTGCTTGTACCTATTTGTAATTGTATGGAGTTAAAGTTGATATTGATGCTTATATAAAATGACTATTGCTCAACAAAGTCATATTTGTTGTTACTATTGTCAATGTCATTTCTGACTACTTTGTTTATTTTTCTCAAGATTTTTTAAAATAGATTTACCTTTACTTTCTGGTGACTAATGTTACACTTTTTGTGACAGGTTTATCTATAATTGAAAAAATATTAAAATTATATTTTCTTTTACATGTAAATGCAAAAGATTTTATCTCTACAAAAAAATATTCTTTCAAAATGGTTGCATACTAATGACTTCTGCTTACTTCAGATTGTTGACAATTTGTTTTTATACATCCATAGCATTATTTGTTTAGGCATAAATTATTCATGTTCTTTGCTTTTTTGGTATGCTCTCTGGTTTATCTGACTTCTGCACAATTTGTTTAAATTTACTGTTATTTTCACTAATATATTGTCTACAGAGACACTTCGAATGTCAAGTTCAGAACAGTAGATAAATTTTGTTGTAATTATATATCTGTTATTCCATAGATTAACCAATCATAAGTTATCATCTAGATCAAAAGTTCTCAAACTTTTTTCGGCAGCAGACCATTTTACCAAAAATTTTTATAATAGTCGACCATCTAGTCATTTACTTTACTTACTCAAATTAAAAAATTTGTACAGTACTTAATATTAAGTATTTCCCTAGATATCAAATTTTTTATTTTAATCACTTGTAATTAATGATTGAAAAAGATAAAAGGACTACCGAATATGGCATTATCTTGTGCAACATTTAAGACCGAAATCTGCACTAACGAAAATTAAAGCAAAAAAATAAAAGCAGATTTTTTTTTAATTTTTGACATTTATGAAATAAATATGTAAATTCAAAATAAGTATAAATATTGAAATCACTTTATTAAACATAAAAATGAAGTGAAAAAATTAACATATTCAAACAGAATTAAACATCCACAAAATTACAATAATGAAAGATTTTAATCAGAATTATAAAAATAAGAATACCAAATAAATTAGCTTGGAAAACTGAATTTAATGAGCTGGGTATGCCTGGTGACCAGTCAACAATTTATCTATATCCAGTTTTAAATTAGTGAATTGTATTCTCAAATCTCCACATTCAGTGATATGCAATCGATGTCTGTTCTGAAGCAGGTTTAAAACTACCCTGAAGCCTCTCTCTACCAGATACAACAATAGAAATGCCAGCAAATAATTTTGTGCAACAGTCCATAGAACTGGGTAAAGAAGTGGAAAATCTTGTTGCAACCAAGAACTTTTGATAATCCTGTTTGAATTCTACCTTGAGATGCTCATTCATGTTGATGGTTATCAACTCATAATTGTTTCTGCACTAGTAGTGTATAAGTTTATTATCCAGTCTGGTATTTCTAGAATATCTTCTAATATAGTTTTGAAATCTATGTGAAGAGCAAAGTGATTGACATACAGCAAGATGTTTTCTTCTTGGATTGTGCCTATCTTAATTAAGTTGGGAAAGTGGAAAAGTTTAGATCTTGCAATATTTTGCTTAAAAAACATTAATCTAGCAACAAAAGCTGATATGACCGATTTTGCTTTGATGAGATTTAAGTTATCTTCTTGCAGTTGTAAATTAACATTATTAAATTTTCCAAATAAGTCAGTTAAATAAGCAATATCTGTTTTACTCTTAAGTATATTTTCTTTAAAACTGGAATCCTCGTCTTTCAAAACTCTAAAACAGATTAAAAAAGTGCAAAAAAATCTCACCAAGCGTAAACTTTTTGAAAACCAGCAGACTTTGGTATGGAGAACCAATCAATAGAAATCTTCGTTGCTTTCCTTATATAAACAAGCAAACAGTCTAGTGTTCAAAGCATTACTTTGAATTTTGTTCATGGTTGTTATATTAAACTGAACAATTGATGCAATTTGTCGCTAAGGTTCTTGGCTACTAAATGTTGCCTATGAATTATGCAGTGAACTGGAAGCACTTCAGGTATATGTTGTTTCAAATAACTTATGAAACCATCATAATGACCAACCATAGCTGGTGCTTCATCTGTCACAAGATATATTTGTCAATGGAATCGCTTTTTCCCTGAAAAATAGCTCCATTAAATTAAAAATCGATTTGCTTCTGGTGACAGTTTCTAAAGTTCTAGAAAAAGCAGCTCTTCCTGCACTTCCTGATATTGAATAAAGTGAATGTAAGCCAGCAACAAAGCTTCATTACCGGGTAATGTTGATTTGCCTAATTGGAAGGAAAAAACATTTTTTTGTAAATGATTACACAAAGTTTTACACATCGTAACTCATTTCATCAATATGTCTTTGAACTATGTTATTGCTCAAAGAAATCCTTTTCATAAAATTTTGTGCAGGTTTGTGGAGTACAGTGTTCAATATCTCCATGTCAGCTAATAGAATCAGTTTCTCCCCTATAGCATGACTTTGCGATGAGTAGTGATATGGTGTACAATGCCCTTAATCCACCATCATTTTGCTTTGATGATGAAACAATCATATTATCTATAGTAGTTCTCTTTAGAATTTTACCTTTAAGTGACAGTATGGTAAATCTTTGTCTTTTTGTCAGGGTGAATTCTGTTCAATGCCAGTTTTGATGGTTTCATAATGTCGTTGCTAAAGACTTTTTCACATATGAAACACATTGGTAAATGTTTGTTTGATAATGACGGGACAAATCCCAGCTTCAAATAGTACAAGTTGTACTGTCTGCATTTCTTTTTTGGTTCAATCATATTATTATCGTAAGAAATAAAAACTTTTATTAACAAACAATTTCAACAGCCCTTGTGATAAAAAAAAACCAATAAAGTATCTATTTACTTGAAACAGAAGATTTTTGTTCAAACTCGAATAAACTGTCCTTTGATTTTTTTTTTTTTTTTGTAGCACTGCTCCTCAGTAAATAATTATATTCAAAGTTCAAATCTCAATTAAGTACATGTCACATCAAATGAACCAATTTATAGTGTTTTATGAAGGCAAGACCATAACAAGACTAATAGATTCTGCTAATATCGAATATCGTCTCATTCTACTGCAAGCAGGCATACATTTTTTCATGTCCGCATTTGTTTTGATATGTTTGATAAGATAATGCACAGACATATTTGTGCTATATGTATTTTCATGCATTCTTATGTGTGACTCTTTTAATGACACATTTTACTTTTTGTTCGTAAGTTTGGTATGTAATGTGTTTTTTATCAAAAGTGTTTCTTTAAATTATTTTACTTATACCTACTGAAGCAACAAACAAATAGCAGTAGGGGCCTATTTTTGCTGTCGTCAACTCCCTTTTTTTTATATTGAAACTATCAACCCCAAGAAAGTTCAAATCAACCCCAGGGGGTTGATATTGACCACATTGGGAACTCTTAAACATGATCACTCTTGATCTAGATTATTTCCAAATTTCAATAATTTCTCAAGGATCGTATTCCTTTAACATAATCACTGATAAATTCATTTTTTGTTTGTTAGCTTAGAGAAATAAAATCTACCTACAAATTTACTTGAATTTTAGTTTGAAATGAACATTAATGTTATCAATTAAGGTCTATATAGATATAATCTAATATCATAGCCAGAGAGAATAATAATAATTTTAGGATTTCTTAAGTCTTGCCACTGATCATTATGCGAAGATCCTATTCTCTGTTAAATAAAAATTCAAACATTCTATATATAACTTCCAGATTGTAGGATAAATGGCTTTATTATACTTATAACTGCAGGTTTATCATGTGGCCATCAATGATCTGCAAAGTTTAATTTTTCTTTTTAATTTTTTTACAAAGTTTATTAAAAATCAAGGTTTTAAAAAGAAAAAACTATACTAAAAATCAATTTTAAAAAGAAAAACCTATGTTAAAATTTTATGTAATTATAATTCAACTATAATTTAAAAACAAAAATTTTTAATTCTTCTGGAATATATTTTGATCTTTATTTTACTGTTTCATTATCATTTATGGCATATAATCATTATATATTTGGTTCACAGGTACATTATAACTATAGATACTTGAAATTTATGTTGTGAATGGACTTCTAGATGCAAAACTATTTTTAAAAAATGTATGAGCATGAAATAAAAGATATTTTGTTTGATTGCTTTCATTATACCAATTTAAAAATACAATAATTTGTGTTAAAATTAAAACCAATTTTTACTCTCTGTATTAACAGCAACAATCCACTCTACATCATTTACATATGCTATCTATGTAAGCATGAGTAATTTGAATCTATATGATAAATGCTAATCAGATTCTTAAACTAGTTTTCTGGCTGCTGAAATTAGGAGTATGCAATTATATAACTGAAAGCTAATAAAACTTTAAGGTTTTGACTCAAGCCAATTTGATTATCTATATACAGAAGTCTGACATTCACAAAAAAATATAATTCTGACCTAGTATTAAACTAACATACTATATAAAAAAAATTGGTATAGCTATCTGAGGGCATTGAAACTTTCAAATTGAAAAGGCTTCTCATTAGGTATTGCTATTCCCTGCTCCTGAATTAACAAAAGTTAATAGCCAGAAACTAGTCTAAAATTTTTTTCGGTATTGTTATATGATGTCTTCTGATTACATATGCTTACACTGAAAGCTCTAGAGTAAATGATTACAGAATGAATTATTGCTGTTAACATCTATGCTAAATTGAATAGTTTATCTCTTGCTTTATTTCAAGTGATAAAAACCAAACATTTATAACAGTATATACACACTCAAAATATACAATTCTGTATGGAGAAAAGATCATAATAATTACTAACTTATCAGCATGGTAAACTTTGCTCTATCTTAAAAAATATTTGTCAAATATAATTAAATTTTTTTTACCTGTCTTCATAGCTAGCAATATTTCTTCCTTGAAAAACACGAGATGGTGTAAATTTTAAGATGTCTTCATGTTGTAAGTCATGCAAAATATGCTGATCAAGAATTGGGGAGTTTGATTTAGGTCTACTTTTTCTCCAATGTGGTACAAAAACAATGATATTTTTATGTCCTCTATCTTTAAAATAATTAACACAGATACGAATGCCTTGGCAGGAAAAAATTTTATTATTACCATGTCTTTAAAAATGAGAATACAGATAGAAATAAGAATATGTATATATTATTATTAATATTTTGATATGATTATTACCATTAAAATTAATTACAACATTGTTAAAAAACTATTTACTATGATAAAAATAATTTTAAAAAAAGCTATGAAATTATTTTATTTCATAATCTTAATAAATAGAAATTTGGACAAACTACAACAAATTAAATTCAAAAATAAAATTTTCTGTAAATATAAAAAATCCAACAGTAATAAATGTATTTAGAGAATGTAAAATATATGATAATCACATAAGCATTTAACATCCTTCAATTAATAAGAACCTCATGTCCATAAATTTTGGAAAAAATCTAATGGATTAATTTCAGTTATGAATAAAAACACAGAATAATTAAGTTCTAAAATCTGAGTATAGAGGAAATGTCCAATTTCAAACAATGAGATTTGGTGGCATTGTTGTTTCCGATTTTCATAAATGATCTATAAAATATTAATAGTGAAAAGATCAATATATTAATTTGCAGGGTGATGCTATTATTACAAATGTAAATGTCAATATTAATATTGCAATTAAAAAATGTCAAGAAAGCTTGAACACAATTGTCCTTTGGTTCTTTAACAAAGAAACTAATATAAAAGAAGAAAAACAAAATATATGTTAATATGCACTTCTCACATGAAATATAAAAATATTGATATTCATCTACATTCACTTGATTGTATATATATTAATAATGCAATATCTAATAATAACAAATGTATAAAAATAGAACAAAAAATATATTAGATATCTAGGAATTATTATAGATGAAAAAAATTTCTTGGAAATATCATTTTAACATAGTGATTAAGACAATCAGATATTTTATAAAAGTATTCTACAAAATCAATTTTTTTCTTTAAATATTCTTATTGCTATATATAAATCTTTAGGTGAATCTATAATGAGATATGGAATAAGACTTAATTTGCAAGCTTTTCTAATATTAATAGATTACCATTTCTGTAAAAAAGAATAATTGATCTAACAGAAGAAAATTATATATAAAAAGAAAAAATTGGATACAAAAATAATATTTTAATATTCAATGAACTTGTTGAATATACAATTAAATAAAAAAAAATTTGATTTCATTTTTAAAAAACCTTATAATAACTTATACATTCAACATTCACTCATAGGTAGTGGAAATAGTCCAACATATCACATCTTATAACAACAAGTTTGAAATATGTCTAGGATAACCTGATATCTACATGGTTTCAAAATATTGTAAAAAATATGTCTAAATTAATCAATAATTTACCTATTGAATTAAAAAAATTAAAACATATGGAAATAAAAAAATCAAATTAAAAACGGAAAATATTTAATAGATAGCAAAATGTATGTGGATATATATTATGATGCAATCAATATTTTTATTATAGATATGAAACGATAACTTTCTAAGCCCCTATCGTTTCACCATCAAACCTAATGACACTCTCATCTGTGCTAAATTCGAACCTATTTAAATGTTAATAAATTTAAAATTAGCTCATGTCTGTATAAACAGTATTATATATTTGCGTGCGAACCAACACTATAATTAGATAGGATTAGTAAAAGTATAGCGCACTAAATTGATTTAATAATTCTAAAAATGTTCGTTATATTATTTAAGTTAAGAGTAAATTATTAATTTTGTTTGTTAATATTGTAAATTCGTATGTGGATATATAATCTGTGCTATATAGAAAAAAGACATGATTTAAAATATGTAAAAGCCATTATCTAAAAATAATATTAAATGTCTTTAAAAATTGTTAAAAGATTTCTTGTTTTAAATATATTTCAGAGAAAAGTTTCTCGAAAATATATTTAAAAGCTATATCAAAATGTTTGTGAATTATTTTAAATAAATATGTAAAAAGGTTTGTAGTTAAGTAGAGATAAAAGGTGGTTGCTAGAGGGATGCATTAGATCCTAAGATCTAGATGCAGTGCTCTCAGATCCAAAGCTCCTCACTGACAAAGGCCACAAGCCAGACACTAGTCTGGGGATATTGGATGAGTAGGCATTAGATGGGGATTTTATGCCCAAGCCTTCTGGCATCCATTGATTACTCTGTTTAGCACAGGTGGCAATACTGTATGGAGAGTTTTGCTCTGTTTATCAACAATTAATGTGCTAGTATAGGAAATGTGATCATGTGATGCTTAATGGTTTTACATTATAAGTGTCTAATTTAAAGTTATATCACTGCGGTTGTGTCTATATTTCTTTGCTTATTTTAATTAAATGCTTATTATATTTTATATGACAATATTTCGAAACAGTGGGCACTTAATTTCATCTTTTTAAGAAGATATTATTTGAAAATCTTTGCGTAATTTGTTTATAGCATCAACTTTCTGCGCTGTTTCGAAATCCTATTTTTTTATTATTTAAATGATTTAATATGTGAAATGTGGCTCTTTTGATCAACCAGTTAAAAACTTAACCTTATAGTTTTATTTAGAATTAAATTTAGCCTTGATCGTATTTATAAGTATATTTGACATTTAAATTCTTAAGTCCATAGAAATATACTTTCCCTCCTTAAATATTTATTATCTATAAGTAACTTAATAGATCGAGCATGTCAAAGTACAGATGTATTAATATTCCCTTTAGTAGCATAGACATTTATTATCAGGCTACACAAGAGTTGGTCCCAATTTGATAGAGCTAATATGCTATTAACTCGTATTTCCTAATATGAAATATACTATTCTTTGCTTGGCGGATGTGATATTATTTTATAAAAATATTCTCGTTTTGCTGCTATACGTAATATACGTATCTCAAGATGGAGTCACGGCGTTGCCAGCACATCTCTTATAGGGTAGAGCAGTAGCAAAGCCTGAGCCAAGGCCAGGTTACCACGTAAGTCCCCCGCCATTCCTGAACACAATGTTCCTTTTCACGCAGCAATGCGATCGGTTACAGGGTACCGGCGTTTGTCGCAAGAACCCTGAAGTTATTTCATCCATCCGCAGAGCGACTTTTCCTATTATTGTTTACCTGTGCCATAGCGCATTGGTAAAATCTTAATGCAGCCAACTCTCCCACCTTAACATAACACTTTCAGCATTCTGAAATTTTCTCTTGAAAGCCATGTTCGATCGATCATTACTTGAGCTGGTTTATGCGCTCGTGATTGTCATATTGTATATTTTAGTAAATGAATTCATGATCAAAGTTTAATATAATTATTTATATACCAGCCACAATAGTAATAGGATTTGGCTTAACTAGAGTTATAGACATAACGTAGTGATTAAATATGTATCAGTTGTAAAGCAATTCATAAGATGGGCATATGTTAAACCCATTTATGAAAATTTAATGAAATTATTTATACAAAGCTATTTTGAATTGTGTATAAAAAGAGAATGTGTTCTCTT
Source organism: Epiperipatus broadwayi (assembly GCA_028023455.1). Lineage (NCBI taxonomy): Eukaryota > Metazoa > Onychophora > Udeonychophora > Euonychophora > Peripatidae > Epiperipatus > Epiperipatus broadwayi. The sequence continues at coordinate 2,946,477 of JAQFVV010000143.1, read as the reverse complement.
ATCCACCCAATGTTTGCGTACATTCGACGCTGAAATGTGTAAAACTTACCAATTTCATGCCAATTGTAAATAAATATATAATTAATTTAATGTATTTCGTTCTCTGTCTCACTATTGATCTAATGCAATCCAATTCTAATTACTATTTATAGTCTATATATGTGAAAACTATGCATTAAGTTAAATTAGATTAGTGATATATTTTAGTCAATTAAGAACCTCTCTTTTAATTATCAGTCTTATTGCTTCTCCGTGACCTACGTCGGCCGTGTGGAAAGAGGTATACTACGTGTAATTTCAAGGTGGTCATTCATAGGGTCTTGAGTCTTGGAATCCTGGCTTATGAGTTGAAGTGTGGTCGGACTTGGGATGTCACAGTCCTAGTCTGGTCAGCTTCGGTCTCTTTTGCTTGGATTCTGAATTCTGTTACGCGAATGTACAAACTTGACATAGTATATTTTTTCCCCCGGGTTTGGATGCCCATCGTGTGGCTATTCGATATTCCCACACCCTGCAATACCCTGTAGAGCATTTAATATGTACATATAATGTTTTTTTTTCCTTCTATTTTAAATAATAATGAATAATATATATGTAAGATTTTTTCTCCCCGGGTTTGTACGCCCAAAAATCGTGGGGCCTGTAACTTATTTCCATCTCTGAGGAGATTATTGAGTATATAGATAAAATCTTTTGGTCAAAATTAAAAATTCTGAGTCAATTTTTTTTTTGCCAAAATAATGTATATGTATAATTTTTTTTCCCTGAGTTTGAACGTCAATTAATTCCATACTCTGAATAGATTATTATTTTATTATATAAAAATTATTTATATAGATGCATAGTAGAATTTTTACGGGGATTTATAATATATATTGTGTAAACTTTCTTGCTCACTGTGATTGGCGCCCAAGGATGATTTGAATAAATGTCAAATCGTTCTCACATAAATTTTGTCATCAGGAGTAAAGAGAGAAAAGGGGGGTCTATTATTTGTGTTATGTTTTATGAATTGGATTGAACGAGAAATAGAAGGAAATAAATGTAAGGTCAAATAAAATCTTAAGGGTTCAAAACTAGCACAGACGTGTAAATTAAATTATAACCATGAACCATGGAAAATTTAAAAAAGAAAAACAGCTGCAAGAGGCCAAGGGTGAGCTGCATTTTATAATTTTTGTTGTTATATATATTAAATTTATTTCACTGTTAGTTAAATGTTGGGTGGACATCAAGCGAATGTATTACGAGAAGTTAGGTGTATTAATAGAGTTAAGCATAGGTGTTGAGATGAGTAGGAGACAGATCGTTTTCTTTGTGGAGTGCAGCAATTAGCCGAGTTAGTAAAGCAAACAAAAACCAAGAAACTTTAGTAAAAACCAATTGAGCCAGTAAAAAGAGAAATTTTTTTGTTAGTATATTTAAAATGGATAATAGTACGAAAGAAGAAAGGGAAGTAGTGAGCGAAGAGGAAGAAGGGAAAACAGGAAAAGAAGGAATGTGTAGGGGTATTATATTAAGACCAATAGAAGAAATTAAAAAAGAATGCTGGAATATGAACTCAATGATGGAGTCACTATTAAAGCAAATTAGACAGGATGCAGAAGAGAGAGATTATAGAAATAATCTAAAAATGGAACGTTTTGAAGCTTCGGGCAGGCAATGTGAGGAAGGAACAGCACAGATTAGGAAAGACTTCGAAGAAATGCTGTGTAAAGGCCTGCAGGAAGTATCCTTTAGCTGCCAACAGAATTGTGAAAAAATACAGTTTGAATTCACAGAAATGCTGGATACGACCAGGACAGAAAATAAAAATGAAATGGTGAAAATCCAAGAGGAAATCAAGGCCATGGGGAAGCAGGTTGAGTATCAAGAAAGGGATATAGGGGAGAAGTTCAATAAAATGGAGACAGATCTTAGCAGGAAGTTTCAGGAATATGAAGACACACATAGTGAGATCCGGGACGAAATATATGAATTAAAAGGCCTGGCTCATAGAAGTCAAGTAGCAGCCGAGGAAGAGAACAGTATAGCAGAATGTATTCAAGAATTAAGAAAAGACCTCGCTGAAATGAAGGGGGCAAAAAAAGAAAGCATAGAGAACAGTTTAGCCATTAGTCATTTAGCTGAGAACCCATGCAAAAGAAAACTACTATCAGTGGGGGACTCTAAAGAGATTTTTAGAGAGGAGGAAAGCAACGTCAACGCAGAAAGCATCATAAACAAAGGAAATGATCAGATAGTCACACCAGATAACAGTGAGTTAGAGGCAGAGACAATTGGACTGTATGGGAAGTACGAATCGAAGAGTACCATAAAGGGCAAAAAGAAAAGAGAAAGGATCCATACACGAGTTAAGAAGAAAGCAAGGCTGGGATGAACAGAGAGAAGGCAGGAGACAACCGCAGAGGTTCGCCAGGGGAAGAACAGAGGGAGAGAGAAAGGATTCAAACCCTACTATTCGGAAATAACAAATCTGGAAAGCATCCAAAGTATTTCTCTAGCTATGAAGGAGTAGACTTAAATAGAAGATCGGATAAGGAAGTTCCATACAGTGGAAGTGAGTTTGTACAGAGTTTAGAAATGCACCCAGAACAACAGACTGTGAGATGGGAAGATGAGTATGAGAGATATGGATGGACATCAGATGAAGAGGATCTATTTTGTGTGGATTGTTTTTAAACTTTTAATTTAGTCGTATTTTTTGTAGTAGTAGATTTGTTTAATAGGTATGAAGTTCCTCGGTATGGAATGTAGCAGGCAATTGGGTTTATATGTTTTTCATCTCTATGTGGTAGCTTAATGGATTTAATATTATTAGTAAAAAAAAAAAAAAAGCTTATCAAATTATTTAATAGCCAACTGTAAGTAAATTCCTTTTTTTTTGTCCCAAGTATTCGGATATGAAACGATAATTTTCTAAGCCCCTATCGTTTCACCATCAAACCTAATGACACTCTCATCTGTGCTAAGTTCGAACCTATTTAAATGTTAATAAATTTAAAATTAGCTCATGTCTGTATAAACAGTATTATATATTTGCGTGCGAACCAACGCTATAATTAGATAGGATTAGTAAAAGTAAAACGCACTAAATTGATTTAATAATTCTAAAAATGTTCATTATATTATTTAAGTTAAGAGTAAATTATTAATTTTGTTTGTTAATATTGTAATTTCGTATGTGGATATATAATCTGTGCTATATAGAAGAAAGACATGATTTAAAATATGTAAAAGCCATTATCTAAAAATAATATTAAATGTCTTTAAAAATTGTTAAAAGATTTCTTGTTTTAAATATATTTCAGAGAAAAGTTTCTCGAAAATATATTTAAAAGCTATATCAAAATATGTTTGTAAATTATCTTAAATAAATATGTAAAAAGGTTTGCATTTTAAAAAAAATGTTAAAAGGTTGTTTTTAAATAAGAAGAGTTTCTATTAAATGTAAGATAAAAATAAAAAGCTGGTCAAGTAATTAAAAAGATTTTTGATTGTAAACAAGTGTCATTAACGACCACACCTGGAATCCGTAAAAAGTAAAACTAGATCAAAATTTACTAATTAAAATCTCCTTAGATAAGATTAAGTTATTTTAAAATCTAAATTGGACAATTGTTTGCAACGAAAAATCTTAATTATAATAATAGCTTATGGAATGTTTCTAACATAAGTTATCTAAGATCTGGATTGTAAAATTGAAAAATATTTAATTAAATTCCTGAGTTTAGTGAGTCTTGAGGCGATAGATTCTGATAAGGAAAAGATATAAATACTCTGTATTTTTAACAAGAAAAGGGAGCCATATTGTTAATGAGAATTGCAGCCGGTCTTCACAATTTGTTAATGTTTAACATGTCCGGCTAAAAGCGGGCATCTTGTTGCTGTTACTCCGCGGGAGAACGGGGTTTCTCTCGTCGAAATGCCTAAACCACCATCATGCTGATAGAAGAGACAAGCCTAACATAATGGGAAAGATGATGCCGCCCAGTCAAACTAAACCAAACCAACAGCCAAGAACTTGCAGTCCAGATAAATAATACTGGTACCGTTTTATTTTTCAAACCGCAGAGCTCTGTGTAATTCTTTATGTAAATATATCTATATAAGTTAGCTAACTCTCTTTTTAAAATAATGATAAAGCTAAATGTAATCAAAACTTAAATCCATTTAATTAATATTTTAAATATGTCAATTGCTATCAAATTTTCATGTTGTTAAAGTTTAAATAATCTGACTAATTTATATTTTCCTTTCATTTAAAGTACATTATAAGTGTCTAATTTAAAGTTATATCACTGCGGTTGTGTCTATATTTCTTTGCTTATTTTAATTAAATGCTTATTATATTTTATATGCCAATATTTCGAAACAGTGGGCACTTAATTTCATCTTTTTAAGAAGATATTATTTGAAAATCTTCGCGTAATTTGTTTATAGCATCAACTTTCTGCGCTGTTTCGAAATCCTATTTTTTTATTATTTAAATGATTTAATATGTGAAATGTGGCTCTTTTGATCAACCAGTTAAAAACTTAACCTTATAGTTTTATTTAGAATTAAATTTAGCCTTGATCGTATTTATAAGTATATTTGACATTTAAATTCTTAAGTCCATAGAAATATACTTTCCCTCCTTAAATATTTATTATCTATAAGTAACTTAATAGATCGAGCATGTCAAAGTACAGATGTATTAATATTCCCTTTAGTAGCATAGACATTTATTATCAGGCTACACAAGAGTTGGTCCCAATTTGATAGAGCTAATATGCTATTAACTCGTATTTCCTAGTATGAAATATACTATTCTTTGCTTGGCGGATGTGATATTATTTTATAAAAATATTCTCGTTTTGCTGCTATACGTAATATACGTATCTCAAGATGGAGCCATGGCGTTGCCAGCACATCTTCTCTTATAGGGTAGAGCAGTAGCAAAGCCTGAGCCAAGGCCAGGTTAGCACGTAAGTCCCCCGCCATTCCTGAACACAATGTTCCTTTTCACGCAGCATTGCGATCGGTTACAGGGTACCGGCGTTTGTCGCAAGAACCCTGAAGTTATTTCATCCATCCGCAGAGCGACTTTTCCTATTATTGTTTACCTGTGCCATAGCGCATTGGTAAAATCTTATGCAGCCAACTCTCCCACCTTAACATAACGCTTTCAGCATTCTGAAATTTTCTCTCGAAAGCCATGTTCGATCGATCATTACTTGAGCTGGTTTATGCGCTCGTTATTAAGTCATATTGTATATTTTAGTAAATGAATTCATGATCAAAGTTCAATATAATTATTTATATAACAGCCACCAATATAATAGGATTTGGCTTAAATAGATTTATAGACATAACGTAGTGATTAAATATGTATTAGTTGTAAAGCAATTCATAAGATGGGCATATGTTAAACCCATTTATGAAAATTTAATGAAATTATTTATATAAAGCTATTTTGAATTGTATATAAAAAGAGAATGTGTTCTCTTATCCACCCAATGTTTGCGTACATTCGACGCTGAAATGTGTAAAACTTATCAATTTCATGCCAATTGTAAATAAATATATAATTAATTTAATGTATTTCGTTCTCTGTCTCGTTATTGATCTAATTCAATCCAATTCTAATTACTATTTATAGTCTATATATGTGAAAACTATGCATTAAGTTAAATTAGATTAGTGATATATTTTAGTCAATTAAGAACCTCTCTTTTAATTATCAGAGTCTTATTGCTTCTCCGTGACCTATGTCGGCCGTGTGGAAAGAGGTATACTACGTGTAATTTCAAGGTGGTCATTCGTAGGGTCTTGAGTCTTGGAATCCTGGCTTATGAGTTGAAGTGTGGTCGGACTTGGGATGTCACAGTCCTAGTCTGGTCAGCTTCGGTCTCTTGCTTGGATTCTGAATTCTGTTACGCGAATGTACAAACTTGACTGTTACAGATAATATATTATTAAAATGTAATTCATTGTTATTATCATTAGCATATTTTGTAGTATATTTAAAAATATATATATAAAAAGTAAATATATAAACTATTAGGAAAATTTTCTCTTACATAAAACAGCAACTAGGGCTCAGTAGAAGAATGACATTTGCATATGTGTTAATATATTTTGACCTGCATTTGACTTGTACAAATGATTGAATGAATAAAGAAAAGTTTAAAAAAAAATTGATCATGGATTTGATCTTATGCAATAAAATGCAATTTGTGTCTAGGTTATTTCTACCTTCTATACCCAAAGAATATAACTGCAATATCGTATACACTGAGTGATTATCTGAATATCTTTTTCTTATCTTAACAAAGTCTATCGCACTTTCTTGTAGTATCTAGTGTACCCTTACAATTGATACAGATAGGTAGAGTTGGAAAAGTAGCTATATTAAAAAAATTGGTACTAATCGGTAAGCCAGGCCAGCCACTTGGTGGCATTGTTTCTCTGCTAAAAATCCAGAAATATGCCATTTATATGGCTCAATATTTCTGTGCTTTTGCAGAGAAACTTACAGCCTAATAAGAACAGTCCTGTTCATATGAGCCGCTGCAGGCCTATATGGCATTGCACACATATTTATGACCAGCTAAGGTGCTTCATGACACTATGCAAATACGCACACTTAACAGATCACTATCATATGATGTGTGGGTGTAGGGAATTCAAGTGGCCATAACTGTTGTAATATGCATTCTAATTAAAGATCTTACCCCCTACCCGACATAGTATTTGATACTAATAATTGTAAGACCATCACCGGGTTTTCCTACAAATTTTGGATGGGGAAAAAAATTGCAAAAGCACCTTTTCCCAGAACTCACACGAAAAATCACGTAAATTACAAGACAAATAAAATGTTTGGGTTTGCATGTAGTTTTGGAAATCATAAGCTTGGTTTGATCAGTGATGACAAATTAGTTGCCAACACCACCCACCCCCCAAAAAAACATGAAAATAAGATCAAATTTTTGACTTTTTCAACTTTTTTTTTTTTGGCTATATGGCAATTTTTATTTCACCTTTATTTGTATACCACTGATATACTAAAAATTTTCTTTTTAAAACCAATTTTTATTGCCATTTTTGTAAAAATAAAAACCATAAATAACTTTTGTCTCTATCTTTTGTCTCAGTGATGACAAAGTATTTCTCCACATCTCCCCCCAAAAAATTAAAATAAGATCAAAACTTTTGACTTTTTCAACTTTCGTTTTTGTTTTTAAAATATGGCGACTATACGGTGATTTTTTTTTTGACCTTATTTGTATTATGTGAAGTCTATTTTGCTATTTTTGAGCAAGAAAATGTACAAATATTTGAATAAAATCTTGTATCATAAATTATTTACAAGAATGTCAAAATATTAGTAAAAAAAAGTATCAAATGTCAAAATATTAGTAAAAAAGTTGTATCAAACGTCCAAATATTTTTAAAAAAGGCAGAGAAAACATAAATATTTTTAAAAAAGGTGGAGAAAATGTAAAAATACTTTAATAAAAGTCAGACAAATTGGGAAAATATTTTAATAAAAGTCGGAGAAAATGTAAAACTATTTTAAAAATAGTCAGCCCAGGATTGATATAATAGTTTGTTTTTAGCAAAAAAACAACACCACCAAGCGGCTGTCCTGGCCTACCGATCAGTACCAAAAAATTTTAAATTTTGGTTATTTTTCTAGTATATAATTTTGATGTTATAGGTAGTAGGGGTTCAAACTCAATAGATAGGAGTCTTTAAAGATATATTAGATAGTTTGAACTCATTCTGAGATGAATTAAATAATAAAATGATACAATAAATTGTTTAAAAGATAGTATTAATTTTGATTTATTATATTTAAAAGATACTTCAGAAATAGAATAGTGTAATTATAGTAGTAAATATTTTATATTATTTGTTTAGAGTAATTATTTTTATTTAAAATATTATTTAAATGATAGTTAATTTAATATTAGTTTAGAATGTGCTGAAAGTATCACATAATTAGAGGTAGTTGTATGAATATATGAGCTTTCAAAAATGAGGGAAAGAAAACTTTAATTTTAACTTGTTAACAAAACCTTTACACATAATAAAGTGTACAAATATAAAGTCTAAAGATAATATTAGCAAAATAATAATTAAAATTATTATTACTTTGTTTAGGTATATTTTATTTTTAAATCAATCATAGGTCATTAAAATATCAAAAATTGTTTTAATAAAGATATTTAATTTTTTTAGATAAAAATATTTAATATTTAAAGCATTGAATAATTTGATAATATTTAATATTGATAACTCATAATTTTAAAACTTAATTTTAAAAGTGATATTGATATAATTATAGAAATTAGCAGATTTTTAGAAGTAGTATTGTAAATAAAATCATTGGATTAAGGCCAATATAAAAAGAGAGGTTAAAACCAGTCTAGACAATGAATTAGTTGTGACAGTAGTAGTTTCTTTTAAATTATTATTTTTATTTAAAAGTGTTTTAAAAATATAACTGGAATAACTATTTAAATAATGGTTCATCAAAATACCAAGTTTCACCATCAGACTACTTTTCTTGAAACTTAGCTTAGGATGACAATAATTCTATGGAACGTGATAGTAGTTACTTAAATATTAGGATGCCAAGGAATATACTACAACAAGACCGGAGATATATGTAAGCACTTTGAAATTTTTATGAATAGTATGTCTGGGTGAGTGAACATTTATTTGCAATAACTTTATCATATTACAATAAAACTAATTTATTAAAGTCAATTATGAGGAATTGGATATTTATTAAAAAACATTATTGTAGTATTAAATTTGAAAGAAAAAAGTTAAGACTCTGCATCAAAGTTTTAAAACTAAATATAAATATTTTTATGGTATGATAGAATGACTATTTGTGATATAATTAATGACAACAATTTACATTTAATTTGTCTTTAAAGTAATCTAAATGGACTTATGTTTAGGAATGATGTAAGAAGATAACATTTAAATGTCTTTCAAGCTTTTTAACTACTTCCGGTTTGTCGGCGACGATTGCGCTCGTTAATGTTCGTTTGTTGAAGTTCGTTTTTCTGTTTGAAATTACAGAAAAACTATAAGGACTACGCATGCGCCTATACCATAATTCTCTTCGTTGTTTTTTCCTCTTTTCGTAGGTAGTCGCCATTTTTCTGTAAGTTAAAAAATAAAATTTTTATTAATTTTTTTGCGAATAAGGTCAATTTTTTTAAAAATTTTTTTCACAATTTGTTAGATTAACGGAAAGAAAAGTACGCAAAATAAATGAACGGGACATGATGGCCTCTGATACGGATTATTTTAGCGGTGATGAATTTGTCCCATCTAAGCCCTTTGACTCCGAGGATAGTGTTAGTTATAGTGATCTTGAAGAATATTTTTCGTCATCAGAAGAAGAAACTACTTTACCAGCCAAAAAGAAAAAAACTACGAGTGCTTTTCTGGATGATATCAATACACCAGGCCCGTCAACAAGTGTTCCCAACGATATCAATCGGCCAGGCCCTTCATCTAGTAACAGTAATCTGTGTCCGAACGTAACCTGCAAACTTGTGAATGTAGAGAATTTTACTAAAACTCCAGGTTTGAAGTTTTCTATAGTAGGTAAGTATTCAATTTTAGATTTTTTTTTTAATGTTATTTGATAAAAAACTTTTATCAACTATTATCAGAGAAAACTAATAAATATGCCACTCAAGAAAAATGACTGACTGATTTTTTACTCTGTGATAGGTAGCACATATGAAAGGTAATGTTTTTATTATTGTTTTTTTTTTGTTGGTTTGTTTTAGCTACCAGCACAATGGATGAATGGTTGACACACTGATTCAAGACTATTTACAATTTATTCCTCTCTAGCAAATTGATTGTATATAATGCAGTAATTTTTTTTATTCTGTTTTTACTAATTTTTGTTTTACTAACATGGTTTTCATTGTTTTTGTTTTACTAATTTAGTTTTTATTTGTTGTTTTATTAACTTGTTTTTTTACTAACTTCATTTTATACTTTATAGGCATATGACTGCCTGATTGCCTTCCTTATTAGAATTTTGTTTCAGCTTCATTACTGATTACTTTTTCCAATTGGTAAACAAGATCTGGCATGATGAAATATTTTGCATATTTATATTAGCATATATGAACAGGTATGCTTCTCTGGAAGACGTATCTTGGAAGAGGTAGAATATAAACATTTTTTTATATAAATATCTGCCATAGAACCTTTTTAGTAATCATTGTCTGCCTCTTGAAATGAGAAATTTGTAAATTGTTTTCTGTATTGGCAATGATTATTCAGTATGATGATGATGATGTTATAAACAAGGTTGGTTTATCCAAAGTCTAAAATCAAAATAGTGCATCTTGTTTAATAGGCTTTTGAGTTTTCCCATAACCATTGGCAGAACTTTCATGATTCATACATATACACCACTTTTATAATATACCTGTACTATGATGATGATGATGACATTTTATTTTTTTATTGTATTTATAATGGTAAGTAATAATTTTCCACTTCCTTCATTATTTTTATATTCTGTTAGAATTTTAATTTTTTTATTTTTTATCTTTTATTAGGGAGAACTCTTTTCTGCCAGGCGCCTTGACAATTTGCAACAGTTGGGGTAGAAGATAAAAATGAAGAACTCCTATAGGAACATTTTCGGACATTGTAAAGCTATGGATTATCTCAGGTAAGACTTATTATATATCTTTAGAAAGATTTTTTTGTGAGGAATACAAAGAAATTATCACTGAAGATGTAATTTGCATTTTAGTTAATGTTAATTTTCAAATTATGAACAAACAATAAAATAATAATTATTTCGGTTGTGAAAATTTCTTTTTTTCCTTATTTTTTATATAGTTATCACTATTTATTTTATGCTTATTGTTTTCCTTAGTTTTTCTAGTTTCTAGCAATGTAATTGTTTTTGCTCTAACATAATTCAAACTGAAGTTATTGTGAAAATTGTGTATCAGGCCAGTATTTTAAAAAGTTCAATATGGCGGCTTGAAGCTGAAGTAGTTAAAGGACTTGTTATTGATGAAATCAACAAATAAGCTATATAATCTAAAGTGATTTATCCGGAATAAAGAACTTAGAATATGTTTTTAAAAGATTGAAATTACATCAGTTAATAAATGCTTTGAATGACATAGCTGTCATTTACCTGGAAAAATATCTAATGAAAAAAAATACAAGTTTTAAAAGAATAAAAATTGTAAATCTTTTAAAGAAAAACATATTTATTTTAATTTCTAAACTACATGTCTGCTGATACATGTATTGAAACAGTAAGGTCTGCTTTGCAGATCTTTGTTTCACCTTTTCTCACCTATTTCCGACCCTCATACCTTAGTTTAAATCCCAATCTATCGTAGTGTGTCTGCAATACGCTTATATACCGAAAATCCCGCCTAATTTTAAACCACGAGTACAATGCTCGTATTATATATATAACTCATTCCCAAATAAATAAAAGATTATAGATTATGTATATGTTCACATAATTTTGATTTATTAAAAAGTAGGTTATATAAGTCGTAATTGCGCACACACTATGATATGCATTTTAAAACATATCAAAATTATAAATTGTTAAAGTTATTTTGTTTGAATCTGTTTACAAATATATTACCGTCATAATATATTTTGATTTAAAATAAAACTCATTTAGTAAATATTCGTTTAGTAAATAGATTCAAATATTGCAATTTAAAAGTAAAATAATTTTCATTTAATTTAATAAAAGTCATTCCAAATATTTCTGTTAAATGAGGGACAATAGTTTAATTATATAAGTTTATCTAAAAACAGCAGATGTCCACTTAAGGTTTTCTTTAATTAATAAAAGTAATTTTTAATTAAATCTAGTTTGTAATTCGAATGTCGACAGGGAAATTAACAAAAGAAATTAATTAATGTTGAATTCCTTTAGACATTCGGATAGATTTAATTACAGCTGATAAGTCCGATATATTTTTGTAATGCTCCAGGGCAGTTCTATTGTTAATTTCTACTATAAAAAGGAGGGTTTTCTTTTGTTCTCCATTCTAATGTTTCTAAGAGAAATCATTCTGAGTTCTATTCTAATAATTTGCTAACCTTGACATGACAGAGTAGAGGCGTCAAGATGGCTATGTCCCCTCAGAATAGCCGGCCGCTGCTCCAGACCATCGGAAGCTATCACATAAGGAACCCCGGAACTGCTGCTGCTGCAAAAATATGAACATTCCAGATTTTGCTGCTGAATTATAAACCTGCCGAACATCTACCAGCAAATGCGTCTCCAGAGGTAACCTAAATTAACCCAAGAGCTCTTGTGATAACTAACATGCTATAGCTATTTTAAATTGTTTTTCTTATATTTCACATAACTTCATTATGTATTTCTTTAACGTGTTTAAATATACTCAACATTTTGCTCTCTATCCTTGGGTTAATATTTTCTATTGATTAAGCTTTCTGTTATTTTATTATGATAATGTGTCAGAATCGTCTTTGACCAAGTGAATTATTCCCTTTGATGAAAATAAGACGCCGCTATGAAGGCATATTTTAAATTTCTAAATAATTTTCCAATTTTATTATCTTGCAAATCACTCGTTCGAGGGCGATTCTTTTCTTTAATATATAATATAATCACATAGTTTAAAATCTACATGTTATTGATTTTAATCTAATATGAGAGTATGTGCGAGGTCAATGATTAAATGTGTCCCCTAATGCATGATTGCGTATATAAATCTATACTTACTTTTCAAACCCGCAAGCATGCATTTTCCTATTTTAATTACCGTGTTCTACTTTAATTACAAAGTTCATCATTGACATCGAGAATGTGCGGACCCTTTTAAATGAATTTCTGGGAATTTGATTGGGCATTTCTCTCAATCCAAGTAAAACCCATTTTAGTATGTTTTATATACACTAGTCTCATATTGCTAGTACATGAATTGGTTGTTGAGACCGTTTTGTTTTACTTTTCCAAGGATTCTTTACACGGCCAAGTCCAATCTCTTCGCTTGCAGTTTCCAGGCAGAGTGTGTCCCCAAATGACACACCTTGGAATTAAATGCAATCGTCACACAGTCGCTAAATTTCGGCTGTTCATAAAATACTTTCCTACGGGTTAGCGGCGAGATGCCCTCCGTAATCATTCCGGATATTCAATATTGTTTTATTTGTATATTTATTTTACAAAGCATCCGTGACTTAAACATGTCACACCCTCCAACTTTAATAAATTCATTATCAGCAATAGTGACCTCCCAATGCAACTCTATTATTATTATTCTCAAATAAATGCTTTGATCACATTCCCACTTTGTTGCTTAGTAAGCTTTTGTCCGTGCTATTCTCGAAATCAATAAATATTTTAGAACACTTAATTTTCAAATATTTTCTTAAACTTGTATAATTGCTCAAAGCACCTCACACATGTTCCTATCTCATCAAGCACATTATCGTAATGCTATTAGCCCGAGGAATAGAATATATCACTTTGCTTTAAAACCTTTTTGTCATTTATTGGAATATAATGCCAACAATTATTTAATACGCGTCCCTGTCTCATATAAGCAGACAGTGGCATTATATATATAATTTATATAAATAAATTTTGTGAAATTATTTAAAACTAAATTTGATCTCTTATTTTATTTGATTCCTATCACTGTCTCGGTCTATATATATATAATTTTCTGCATTTCTTTTGTAAATCCATAGACGTTAATTAGCCACCCAAGCTTCTTTTAGTATAGAGTCTTTTGTTTCTCCCTGACCACCAGGCACCGGTCAAAGATTATACTAGTAGTGGCATCAGATGCGTTATCACGTAGATGGCGCTGTGAAATTTGGACTTTAGATTCGAACTTAGTATATCTAGAAGGCAACCCCTCCTAGAATGTTCAGTTTCGTGTCTGGGGTTTGAATTCTGCAGTGTGTTAGCGAGATAGATGATTCTGACTGTTACAGTATTAATAATTAATTTATATTATATAATATTTTCACTAATGTTTTTTTTTTTTTACAGATGGAGACAAATATTATTTGTGCTACATTTATTACATTATATCTGCTATACACAATAACCAAAATTAACAGGGAGTACATACAGAGGAAAACAAATATTTTAATATAAAATTGATCCTTGAATTATTATTTTATGAAGATATTACATGCCTAAATAAAATTTTCAGAAAGGACTGAAATAAACATTTATTTTTTCAGGATGGTTAATATTCTTCTTGAAATTTTATATTATTACTTCTACATTTCTTCAAATGGCACAGAGACAGGAGTATGATTGTGCACAGAGCTTTCCTTACAAATGCTTAGCTTACGAGCAGGAGGAGAGAAAAAAAAATCTTTTTATAACTTTAAAACTATCATTTTTTTTTATATTAAGTCTAACATCAACAAATTAAAAATCCTTCTTTTTCTTTTCAAAAACTTTATTTTTTTATCTCAATACTGAACATATATATACATTTATATAATACAAAACTCCAACGTTTCAGCTGTTTTATCTCATACAGTCATTTTCAAGAATCTGCAACAATATTAAATACATATCAACAAATAAACTTCAATTACATAAAAACTTTCTCTTACATTAACATAAACAGTAACAAACATATTAAACATATAGAAATATATTTTACTTACATCTTTCTCCCACTGCTATATTTTATTACTCTTTCTTTTACACTGTTTAATTACAAATATATCTTAAAATCATCCAAGAAACTTTCTATACAAATTTAAATACCAACTCTTAATTTCCAAAAAACCTCCCCCTTTCTTTAAATTTTATCTAAAACCCATCTTAAAACTACATTCCTAAACTATATATTTAAATGAATATAAAACAAATATAAGCATCCCCCCCCCTCTCTCTCTTTTATACAAAAAACTTCTAACAATTTACCTAAACCCATTAAGCATTTATTTTAATTATACATTAATTTATAGGTCATTAAAATATCAAAAATTGTTTTAATAAACATATTTAATTTTTTTAGATAAAAATATTTAATATTTAAAGCATTGAATAATTTGATAATATTTAATATTGATAACTATTAGTAATGTGGATTCCTATTACGAAAATTTGTCTAATGGTTATATAATAAAATTTTTAAAAAATATGGTGAAATAAAAAAAGAAAATAATGTAAGTAATTCATATGATTTTGTAAAGGCTTTAAATGTTTTTTTAGAGGGAAATAAGTATAAAAATGTGTTTTTTGTTAAACTTGATATATGTAGTATGTACACGAATATTGTACCACATAAGGCATTTGATATAATATTGAATAGATATATTAAAGATACTAATAAGAGTATAAAAATGGAATGGAATCAATTGTATGATATGTTAAATATTTGTTGTAAAGATGTGGTATTTAAATATAATGAAGTATATTATAAACAATGTAAAGGATTGAGTATGGGGAATAGTATGAGTGGATTGTTAGCTGCTATATTTATGGATGATTATGAAGATAAATATTTTTGTATTACAAAATATAAGCCTGTTTTTTGGGTTAGGTATGTTGATGATTATTTTTTAGTGTTCAATGGCAATTATAGAAAATCTGAATGTTTTATAAGGTATATTAATTCAATTGATGATGACATTAGTTTTACTATGGAAAAAAAAAAAATAATGTAATTACTTATATGGATGTTATAATAAAAAAAGTTATTAAAAATTGTAAGGTTGATATTGAAACTAGTGTATTCAGAAAAGAAACTTTTTATGGTTTGTTAAGTAGTTGGGATTCAGATATTAAATATGAACATAAAATTAATATTATTAATAATAGGATAAACAGAGCAATTAATTTATGTTCTGAAGAAAAATTGTTTATAAAAGAAATTAGTAATATAAAAGAGGAAGGTATAAAAAATAATTATCCAGTTAAAATTATTGATAAATTATGTAATAAAAGAAATATTAAAAAAATAATAAAGAAGAGAAACAATGGGAAAGATGTAAATAATTTTATATATAATAGTTACAATGTTTCTAGAGATACTTTTATGAAGATTAAAAAGATTATAAAAAGTATAAATAATAAATACAAAGGGGAAAGTAGGTTAATTATTAAACCAGTATATAAAAAGAAATTGAATTTAGGAAATTTAATTAATGATACAAAAAATATAGAAACTGACAAAATGAATGGAATTTATTTAATTGAATGTTTAAATTGTAAGAGGGAGGGGGGTAAGGTTTCATATATTGGTACAACTAAGAATACATTAAAAATTAGACTTAGACAACATTTATATGACAAAAATTCAAATATTTATATTCATTGTAAAGGTTTAGGTCATAAAAAATTTAGTATTAAAATGTTAGAAAGGGTTAAAAATTACAGGGAAAGGATGGTCAAAGAATTTTTTTATATAAAAAAATATAATCCTACTCTAAATAGAATTAATGGAGTAGATAAGGAATATAAATTAATGTATAATTAAAATAAATACTTAATGGGTTTAGGTAAATTGTTAGAAGTTTTTTGTATAAAAGAGAGAGAGAGGGGGGGGAGATGTTTATATTTGTTTTATATTCATTTAAATATATAGTTTAGAAATGTAGTTTTAAGATGGGTTTTAGATAAAATTTAAAGGGGGAGGTTTTTTGGAAATTAGAGTTGGTATTTAAATTTGTATAGAAAGTTTATTGGATGATTTTAAGATATATTTGTAATTAAACAATGTAAAAGAAAGAGTAATAAAATATAGCAGTGGGAGAAAGATGTAAGTGAAATATATTTCTATATGTTTAATATGTTTGTTACTGTTTATGTTAAAGTAAGAGAAAGTTTTTATGTAATTGAAGTTTATTTGTTGATATGTATTTAATATTGTTGCAGATCCTTGAAAATGACTGTATGAGATAAAACAGTTGAAACGTTGGAGTTTTGTATTATATAAATGTATATATATGTTCAGTATTAAGATAAAAAAATAAAGTTTTTGAAAAGAAAAAGAGAAGGATTTTTAATTTGTTGATATTATTGTAGAACATATATATTTTAAAAGAAAAAGTGAATGTACTTTTGCTGTGTTATTATATATGATTAAGTCTAACATTAATATTTAGAATATTACACTTTTTTTTATTTTTTAAAAAACTAACCTGTTATTATATTTTAAATCTAATCTTAAAATAGATTAATATTTACTATTATTAATAAATTAAATTTTAAAAAAAAAGGATATTCAGAAAGTAATTTTCTGAACAAGATAAATTACAATCATAATTGTTTTTTCTAAATGTATGGTCCAAGAAGCGGATCGCCATAAATGATCTTAATAATTGTTGAGATCATTGGTAATTTCTTTTTATTATTTATATTATATTTTGCTTGATTATTTTATTTTAAAAATGATACATCTTAATTAGTATTTTAAATTAATATTTCATATTGCTTGAATGAACAGTTAATAGAATTATAATTGTATTTTATAAAAGAATTGATGAATGCAGATGAATGTCTTGAAACATCCTAGGATATTTTAAATATTTGTTTAATGAGAATGCTCGAGTATGTATACATCATATAACATCATTACATTATTGATGTTATTTTTATGAATGTTACCTGTTGAAATACAGAGAAAGACATAATACTGAGCTCTAAATTATATAATAACAAATAAATGCATAGTATTGATGTATGTTTTTTTTTTATCAAGATCATTTGTGCTTAAAAACTTTTAAAAAAAAACATCTTGAAATGAATTAAGATCTTTGTTGTTTTCTTTAATATTGTTGTTTTGGAAATTATTTTTGAATGCGGTATGTATATTTTACGATGTTAAACAAGTTATTCAGTGTGAAAGATATAGGATGTGGTTGAGAGAGTAATATTTATATAAAATCCTAGGTATTAGGAATATGTTGAAAACTGTTGTATGTGAATTATATTTTCATACTTTAAAGTTATTAAAATATACAGATACCATAGGGCTGTGTATCATTTTCTATGGATAATTGCATTTCATTATCGTCAATAAGTGCTATAATAAAGCCATGACTTGAATCTTAGGTGCCTGATAAAAACGGACCTATTATTATGATTTTGTACTGTATCCATGATGATATTATTTTACTTGTTTGGGTCATTCTCGTTATTATTCCATACCCTACACTTTAATCACTATATCTATCACCACAAGAATCATCATAGAAGATAGTTTTAAAAGTTGGTAAAATAATGACTAAACTGTTTGAAATTGATAATATTGTGAGAGGGCAAGATGAAATATAGAGAAATTTCTTTTGCAAATAATGTTGAGATGATTGTCATAGTATATAACAGAAGAGAGGAATAATGAATATTCCTACAAGTAGTAGAGATCACTTAACTCGAACAGGTGCATATTTAAGGTGGAATGAAAGTAATAGTAAAAAAATGACTTTGAATGATATGAATGTAAGAATATAAAAACAAAAGAAATACAAATGTCAAGCAATATAATTTATGAATAGTTCTTTAAATTTTATTATAAATAATTCAACCCCATTTATAAAAATTTATGAAATTATCTCTTAAGTACTTTGAATAAATAGTTAATTTTTTTATAGAGGGAGATATTCATATTTTTTATTAAAAAAATTTCTGATATTCAAATATCAGGAAGATACTTTGCTAAACTGCAAAGAAAGTCTTTCAATAATTTTTCTTTTTTTTTAAACATTTATTTGTTGAATTTTAAGTGTATTTTGAATATAAACTAATATTGATGTGTTACATCATGAGAAATATATTTTATAATAGTATAAGAGTAATATTAAGTTTTCTTGAAAATTGGAAAATTTATTGTAACTGTTCCCAACACAAAATAATAGAATACTATTTTTACTGAATGAGGATAAATATATTGTAAACTTTTATTTTATTTGAAATAGCCGGAGTGAAGGCTGTCTTATTTTTTGTTATTTATTGGTAAGATTTATTGTAAATATTATTTTTAATGTTAAATAATGTCAATTCTTATTTTACCTTTGTCAATATTTTTTTTATATTATGTTATAAAATTATTGTAATAGTATAATATTGTTAATTTATAAAAAAAATTTGTTAACAGTTTTTGAAACTTATATTCAAGTCGAGTTGTGATTTATCTGCTTGTTATTTGATTTTTCATTCTACATACATGATTCACAGAAAATTAATAATTTGAAATATTACTTATTTGGCACGACTCCTAAAGATTACTTAGGTATTATTTCTATTATATTTGATGGAGTAACAAAGTATATTATTATTGTAGAAGATAAAATCATTGATAATTATTTTTAAACTGATACAACACCAATGAAAGTTATACTTGATATTGTCACAGTATTCAAATATATTATATTTTTGAAGAATGCCACATTAAACAAAGAGATTGTACAATGTTTACATAAAATCTTATTATATTATTTATGTTTTATTGCTAAACTTTAATCATTAAATAAATTTAATGTTTAGAGTCATTAAGTTATCTTAGTTGCTTTTTGTTGTTATTTTGTAAAAGTAGTTAGATATCATGTAAAATCCCTCATCATATTTAACTACAGGGTGTTAATTAATTAATTTATTTTAAATTTATTTTATTATTAGTCTAATAGAAATGAACCTGAGATTATTATTTTTATTTTAATATTTAACATTCAACTATGCATTAGTTTGAATATCTGTAAAATCTATATTTGTGTTAATATAAATACACACGTAAACTATAGGATATATAAATACTATTTCTATATACAATAGACAATCACTGTCTTAACAAATGATACATTTTATACTCAAGCGCTTTCGAAGGTCTAAGCCTTCATTTTCAATAAGTAGCTGGAATAAAGTATGCAAATTAGGGTGGACTAGATTTTCGTTGACCTAGATTTGCCACTTCCTGGAGATGGCATAAAATGTTTATTTTTTATTCATGGTGTGGACATCAGAGATGATATAATGTGCCTCTTTAATTCTCCTTCGCAACCCGTGCTGCTCTCTGCACACCACGCGAGGTTTGTCTGGCCTGCATTGGTGTCCTGTAGAAGCTGTGTACTGCGCAAAAATAGAAGGGTGGGATGGATTAGCCAGAGCCTTATTGTATGCGCATACATGTGTGGGGCTTGTGTGGATGGATGCCCTAGTCTCACCATAATATGCCGCCAGGCCTGCTGGGCATATATTGGGGGGATGTGGTCTTTAGTATTGTTTACGCATTTGTTGAAATTGGGGGGAGAGCGGTAACACAAGCTAAAATCGTTACTAAAGATTGTGTATAAATGTTTATGTATATTTTTGATATATGGAAAGTAAGATACTGGGTTTATTCTGTTTATTTTCTCGAATGGGATGGTTTTTAAAATTTCTAATATTATTATCAATTGCTCTCTTGTTATATTTTGTGTTTATTAATTCACTTCTGAACAACTCAATGTTCTTCTTTTTATCAGCTTCAAAGCTGCACAGATTTGCGTTTCTGTGTAAGAAAGATTTCAGACCAGCCATTTTATATGTTATGCTGGAATAAAATATGCAAATTATTTTGGAGAATTATAAATTTTCTATATAAAGATGATAAGTAAAAAATTATTAATTAATGTTAAATGTCCAATTAGTATTTTTATTAAAGGAATATTAAGTAATTTATTATTACTGTAATAAATTTATAAATTATATTTAGGATTATTATATGTGTGTTTCTAAAGACATGAGAGTATTACGTAGTATTTCTGTTATCATGAATTTAGTGAGGTAATATTCTTATGCCATTGAGAATGTATCTTTTGGGGTGTATCTCAATGCTTAAGCCAATGCACCTTACTGAACGTCTCATGTTACGAGTTTCATAATTATATTTGTTATTTTGATATAACCATATTTTATTTATAATATTGAGCAAATTTATAAGTTAAATTTATTATTGAAATGAATAGATTGAGTAATCTAGTTGGAACCCTAATTATTTAATATGAAACTAAGTGTTATGATATTTTATTCTAGTAAGTTTTCTCATATTTAATTATTAAAAAATATTGGTTTATTAGATATTGTATCTTAGTAATGTATCTTGAGGTAATCAGAACAGTATTATTTTAATAGACATTGTTTATGTAACCCAATTGCAGTTTAATATTGTTATATTCTAATTAGCCGGATTCTTTTGTTCAGGATTTCTCGTTTTGGTAAGGGTACAGTAGATAATACAATAATCGTGAACATATAATCAAAACAAAGCATCAACTTCCTTAGCTTGCATTTAAAATCTGCATTAACAGCAGTAATCCACTTAATGCTACTCAACTCTATAACCATTCTTATAAGAAAGAGAATTTAATGTATATTAGATGATAAACTAATAACTCCAGTCTATTTTGTGGCTGTTGCTATTCATTAGTGAAAATCCAATACTTCTAATAATATTGCCAATCATTAAATAAAGATAGGTATCCTTATAGTTCATCTATTCCCTAACCCTACTCAAAAATGGAAACTATCATCTTTAATTGATTTGTCTCCATTTCTTATATATATCAAATTATTTAATGCCATTTTCAATAATCATGTTCATATTTGTGATAACTAATAAAGTTTTTTTTTTTCTTTGTAATTTTTGTTTGTATAATTTAACACTTTAATAACATTTTTAGTAAATTTATGTCCTGTGTGGTTTCTTTATTATATATGTGTTCAGTAATCTAGTTTTCATTGAATTCTTAATTTCAGCAATGTAATTCCTAGAAATTATTTTAGATTAAATGTAATAAAGTTTACTCCTATCAATTCGACAACAATACTAAATCATTTTACAATAATGCTTTAAAACATTATAATTTATTACTAAAGATAGTTTATGTGAATGTGTTTGATAATAGATGAGTATGCACATACACAAAAATTAAATATAAAAAAGAAATAAAATTTAGTACTACATAAATGTGCATATATATATATATATGATTTCTAAGTAAAGGCTTAAAAATACATAACATTTATTAAATTTTTTTAATACTTAATGCACAATCTAATGTGCTTTTGTTGATTTAAGAAAAAAAATTATAACACCTAAGTTTAAAAAAAGGGTAATTCATGGGTATATAAATTGTATTGGATTATATATAAAATAAATACTTAAAAATTATCAAAAATGTTTGCTTTTTTAAGCTTGCTTGAGAGTGTATACAAATGACAGTAAAAAGTGTGCAAAAATAAATGCCAATCTGAAATACTGCTAGTAATATAATAAATAGTAACAGATTGCAGCATCAAGTGATTCTCAATACTAATAATGCAAATATCATCTATCTGTGATCAGTGAGTCCATCATTTATTTTACTTTTAAAAAATACATAAAATTGATTCAATATAAAAGCTTTTGATCATATATATTAATAAATTAATCACTATTCCATATCGTTGCCATATATAGAATATGTAACTTGATAAAACCCTTTCTAATTAAAAAAAAAAAATTAAACAAATTTTTTAAAAAAAAAATTGATATTTATGATAAGAACTATATAATTTATTCATATAAATGAACTAAAAAAAATTTTTTTTCCCAGCTTTCACAGTATTCTAGATACTACACAATCAAAAATGAAAAGGAAGAGCATTATGTTTAAATATATTCAGTATAACTAAGACTACTTCTCAATGTGAGTATCTCACATTTCTATGTTTGGTTGCATAATAACCAGAATACTATAAAATCTGAAGAAAAATTGTTTATTTTTTGGAGCATTTACATGAATAAAAGCATTTCTTTAAAAAAAAACCTTTTTCTCAATTTTTTTATTTCTATGTTTTAGTTTTATATAATTGACAAAATTAGGAATGAAAAAAGTTTAGATATAATTTAATACTGCTAGATAGGAGTACTGTAAGCAATACTGAATCTCATATAAAATTAAACATTTAAATTTTTCACTAATTTTTTTGCTAAAATTGTTTGCAAACTGTAAAAAATATTTTATCATCAGGAATACATATAGCTGCAAAGTTTCAAGTTAGATTAGAAATTGGGAAGTGAATAAAATTGAATTTATAATATTTTATCTGGACAGATAGATTAAAAAAAATAAGAGGATGTTAAATAAACTATATAAAAATAAATATTATTAACAAAATTTCAATAAAATTTATTTAATATAACTTTTAAGAAAAATTAAATAAATGATACTTACGCTAAAGCTATATTACTACCATCGATAACAATTGGACGAAGAGTGTCTTTCAAATCATTTTCTGGTTTAGTATCTTTCGAAGTTAAAGAAGTTGTATTTTTATTGAAATCTTTAATAAGATCTTTTAATCCATACACATCTTGTTTTTTGGCTACAGGACTTACATCACATTCATAAACAATATGTCTTTTCTCATCTTCTTTTGCATTAATTAATGAAGTCTGTGCTGCACGTTTTTTCTTCTTTCTTTTTCTTTTCCTAATATTTTTTTGAATATTAGTATTTAATTCTGGTGATTCAATATCTAAAATGACTACTTCATCACTATCACTGTACCTTTCTTCTGTCTCAAAATCACTGTTTAAAATATGGTCAATATTTTTATCATCTTGGTCTAAGTTTTTATATTCTCTTACCCACTCTAGAAGAATTCTTTTAGTTTCTTTAGGAATATTTTCATAGTCACAAAAATCAATATCAAACTCCAATAACATAGTTAAAAATTCTGATTCAAGACATGAATCAAAATCAAATACTGATTGGTATCCATAACAAACAGATTGATAACTATTAATTAAATGTTCGAAAACAGATTGAGCCAAAAGAACATTTAATGTTGTACCAAAAATGTAAATAAAATTATCTGGTTTAAGTCTAATAACAGCTCTAGTATTTCTTTGTAAAATGTGTTGCCATTTACTATAACTCAAAATTTTATGAAGTTGTGATGGACAAGGCATATAAATATGTTTTTCAGGTGAACATAAGCCCATAATAAATTCCTAGTTTAAAAAAAAAAAAAATTTAATAAAATATTTTTAAAACATTGATAATAAGCAATACTGTAGCAATTATATAGTGTTCACATATCAGGAATCAAATAGTAAAAAATATATAAATGTTAGGAAATAATTTTTTCAAAGGGAGCCAAAATTATCAGAAACTATAAGTACAATATTTCACCATTTATTATAGTACAAATATAAAAAATGATATTGCTGTATCCCCGGCTATGACCAGGCAGCCAGCAAACATGAATACATAATTAACTGTAACAGATAACAACATATATATAGTAGCATTAAACAATTTACTAACAAATAGTTACTAATCAATATACATATAGTTTGCACTTGTGTGTGCATTACTCATAAAGTTAATAATGAATAAAATATTCCTATAGTTAAGGTAAACAATGATGTACTTTAACTAATACGTAGTCTATAGTTTTTTAAAACCAAAACCCTCGACGAGCCTCTTGAGGCATTTCAAAATAATAATAAGACCAGGAAGGTCTGCTAAAAGTCTTAATCAGCTTCGTTACATACAGAAACGGAGATCCTTGGTATAAAAGTCCACCAATGATGCACTGCACTACAACACATGGAATTAGCAACAACAGGCAGCAACTCCAAAAAAGCACACTGTCCTTTTTCTCTGGCTTCTTATACTCTCCTTTTCTTTTGTTTTCTTATCTTTTCTGGAGTAATTTGACTTTTACTTTAATTAGTTCCACTTCTACAATTTAATTATTATTGGATTTAGAGTTTATTATTGTACAACGAAATTTCTCTTAATCTTTTAATTATGCATATTAATTTCCCATTTATCTTAGAAATTTATTTCCATATAATCTAAGTTTTAAGATCTACACAATTAATATATACATGTTTAATCAAAGCTTTTATTTTTAAAACTTAGATTAATTAAACATTTCTTTAATCAATTTACTTTGCAACCGATAACTCAATTTCTTAAATATAAATTGAAAATTTTACACTCCTCCCCTTATTCTAGAAAATTGCATAGGTTTACATATAGTCCTTGAATTTAAATGGCCTCCACATCTGTCATCTGGGTGATCTAGTTGTTAGTATATTTGGCTGCGGAGTTGATTGAAGTTCCTGTTCCCTAATTTTGGGTGCACACACACACTGCTTTCTGGCTTTTGATTCTCCTCAAACACTATTTCATGTGGTGTTGGTTCTGCTACCTCTTGTATTCTCTAGGTCTCCCGTTTTTAGTATGGCCACTGAAATTTGCAAGCCTTCTTTGAATCGATGGTGGACATGATTTACATGTCTCCTGTATGCCGTCCCATCTTGTACTTGGATGATTACTATTTTTTTGCTAATAATTTTTATGATTACTCCTTGAAAGTATTTCTTCCTTATCATGTCTCGAATCCAAACTTTGTCACCTATTACATATGTATTTTCACTTTTTCCGACAGTTACCAGTGTATTTTCACTTTTGATAATCTCTACTTTATCGGCCATATTTGAAAGCAGAAGTGATAATTTAATTCGCAATTTCCTTACCATTAACAGTTTTGTTGATAGTTTTCCTGTAGCTGATGATGATAGTGTTAGTGAAGCATGGCATTATATATTGCTTGCTGCATACTTTCATTCTTGGATTTCTTAAAGGCTTTTTTTTATTATTTGTATTGTCTTTTCAGCGAGGCCATTTGATTCTGGGTGCTTGTGCAGTAAATCCGGTGCCGGTCGGACATGATGGTTTGTGCTAAACCATGACAAGAAAACACAGCATTTAATGATTCTATTGTTTCTTTTGCACTCATATCCTTTAGTATGTGACAATTTGTCCATTTCAAGTATGTATCTATAAATATTAGCAGTATTTTACCATTTATTGGACTTGCAAGCTCTATGTGCACTCTCTGCCAGGTTTTAGTTGCTATTGGCTATGGATCATATTCTTTTGCCTTCATATTCATTTCAGATTGACAGGCTGTATATTTTTTGATGTATTGCTTGTTCTCTGTTATTTTTGGCCACCAGATGTAGCTGCGAGCTAATGCTTTGGCCTGCGCAATTCCAGGATGACGTTTGTAGAGTAGCTTTAAAACTTGCTATCTGCCTTCAGTTGGAAATATACAACTTGTTGCAGTTTATCCAGTACCCCTGGGACAATGTAGTGAGGCTTCAAGTCAGGCCATCCGTTTTTTATCCAACCCATAAGCAGTTGATAACCTTCATTGGCTTTCATCCACCTAGCTACTTTTTTACTATTAAGAATTTCTCATTTCAAATACGTCAATGTATTTTATGTCTATCTCCATACTGCTTGGTTCTTCTTTATCTGGGATACGGGACAATTCGTCGGCATGTGAAATCTCTTTGCCCTACTTATATTCTAATTTGTAGTCATAAGATAACAAAATATTTCTCCAATGCATCATGCTTGGGTTTAAGTGGTCAGAGACTAATTTATTATGGCCCAGAATTCCTAGTAGTGACTTGTGGTCAGTTATTATTTGAACCGGTCTGCCGAAAATATATTGATGAAATTTTTTCAGAGTGAAAATAATAGCTAAAGCCTCTTTATCAGTCTGAATGTAGTTTCTCTGTTTTTGAGAGTATACATGATGCATATGCAATGGGGCATTCCTCCTTACAACATGGATGAGAGAAACACACCCATCCCACTGTAGTTAAACGCACTTCCAAATTACTACTAAAGTGAACTAACAATTTGTCAAATGACAATAGAGCTTTAGTTTTGCTGAATGCTTCATCATGAATTTCTAACCATTGCCACTGTTGATCTTTTCTCAATAAGGCGTACAATGGTGCTACATGTGCTTTATTCATTAAAAAAGGCTTGTAAAAATTTATCAATCCTAAATAAGCCTGTAGTTGTTTAATGTTTAGGTTTCATCGCATTTTGCACTGTTCTTACTTTTTCTGGTGCTGGTTTTTTTTCCT
Source organism: Epiperipatus broadwayi (assembly GCA_028023455.1). NCBI lineage: Eukaryota > Metazoa > Onychophora > Udeonychophora > Euonychophora > Peripatidae > Epiperipatus > Epiperipatus broadwayi. Next base: position 2,919,517 of record JAQFVV010000143.1, on the reverse strand, counting down.
ATCGATATTATATGATTAAGAAAAACCAATTCTTTTGCAGGTTATATGCTTTTTTGGGTATTTAATTTCACTACCGCTCTATCTAACTTCTAACATACTGTAAACAGCCTTGTCAGCCACATCTCTTTGAGGTTGCAAGGCCCTGTAGCAATGCATTAATTTTTGCTTGAAAAATGTTAGGGGTTGTTGATATACCAAATGGTAAACAATTACATTTAAATAATTCCATCAGGGTTGTCAAAGTAAATATTTCAGCTGATTTGTCCATCACTTGTACCTGGTGAAATGAGGAGTTTAAGTCCAACGTTGCGAAATGTGATGCATTTTGAAGACTAACTAGAACTTCCCTCACATTTGGAACAGGGTATGCTCCCTCTTTAAATATTTGTTTACAGTAACTCTATAATCATCACATAATCTAATTTCGCTGTTTGGCTTAGTTATCACTAATAAAGATGTGGCCTAATCCGACATGTCAATTGGCATTAATATGCCTTTAGCAGCCAAAGACTTTAGTTGTTCTGCCACTTTCTCTTTTTGAGTGAACAGGATTGTACATGATTTACACATGACTGATCATGCATTTTCCAGAAACTATATCAACCGAGCTCATTAATCCAAATTCCTCATTAAACAAATCAGGGTATTTGTATGTCATTTCCTGTTCAAAGGAGATTTTTTTTTAATAATATTAATTTGGATTCCTAGTTCATGGAACCACTCCCTCCTGATGATGGAGCTAATCTTCCCTTTTACTATGTATAGAGGTAGATTCATTTTTTTACCACAGTCGTTGATGAGCAGTGCTGCCACATAAACTAATAATCTTAGTGCATTTCCATTTACATCACGTGCACTAATGTTCATTTTCTCTAATTTATTTTCCAAGTTATCTGATGATAAAGATATCCAGCCTGCTAGTGATATCAGGGAAATACCTGACCCACTATCAATCTCCATCAACAGTTTTTTTCTACAAAGTAACTTAATCATAAACTGATTTAACCTTTGTACATCCATGTTTTTAAGCATATGGTTATCTCCCCTATTTGCTTGCGTTGGTAATTTACTTTTGCCTTTACTATTACTTACCTGGTTACATATACACGCTAAATGCCCCTTATTACTGCATCTAAAACATGTTTCTTTGAGCCGCTCGCATTATTTTGCCATGTGACCTTTTTCCGCAGCAAAAAACATGTTACTTTAGAATTCTTATTGCTCACAGTTTTCCACAGTATGGTATCCTCCTTTTGTCTTGAACACTCCCATGTTAATGGTTTCCTCAATTTTAGTCCTAAAAACCCGAGCATGTTCAAAAATTAATTCATATGCTATGTCTTTCTTAATAGCCATTTTGTATGTGACTTTCAGTTCTGTTAATAATTGTTGTCTGACCCTATCGTCAGACATCCTCCATTACAATTGATTCATGAGTATTTTCTCAATGAAATCCCCATAACGGCAATCTTTAGTTAACTCCCTCAGAGCTGACTTGTATTCTTTAATTTTTCCCCCATTAAACTGCTTCCTATTTCACAAAGTTAAGTGAGCTATGTGCCAGAATGGATGAGAGCTAAAACTATCACTTAAGCTCTTTATTAATTCCACATACTTTACATTCTCTGTAATAGCTATCTCAAATAATCTATTTATAATCTCAATTACTTTTTTATCAGCGAAACACATCTGTGCTGCTATTTTCCATTTATTATCTTCGATACCATTCAATGTAAAGAAATTCTCTATCTGCATAATACATAACAGTCATTTCGATGCGTTACTAATCTCATATTCCGCTATGCTATTTTGACTAAATAAATGAACTCAATAAATTGACTACTGTTTATTGTCCTTACTACTAACCTTTATCTGTCTGCTAAATTTCAACACTGATTGCTACTAACTTACTAATGATTTTAACTCTACTTTTCCCCTAAGTTTGAAATGACTGTGCTATTAATTTTTTGTGTCCCCAGCTATGATCAGGCAGCCAGCAAACATGAATACATAATTAATGTTAATAGACAGTGACATATATATATATAGTGAAACAGTTTCACCATTTCTCACCTCTTTCCAAACCCTCATACCTTAGTTTAAACCCCAATGTGTCGTAGTGTCTGCAGTGCGCTCATATGCCGAAAATCCTGCCCAATTTTAAACGAGTACAATGCTCGTGTTATATATAATTGTATAACTCATGCCCAATAAATAAAATATTATAAATTATGTGTATGTTCACATAATTTAGATTTATTTAAAAAGTCGATTATATAGGTTGTAATTGCGCACCCACTGTGGTATTTATTTTAAAACTTATGTTAAAATAATAAATTGTTATTTAAGATTATTTTGTTTGAATCTGTTTACAAAAATATATTGCAGTCATAATATTTGTTTTTGATTTAAAATAAAATTTATATTCGTTTCGTAAATAGATTCAAATATTGAAAATTAAAAGTAAAACAATTTCTTTTAGATTTAAAAATCACGCCATATATTTTCTGTTTAAAATAAATGAGGGCTGGTAGGAACAATAGTTTTAATTATTTAATGTTATATGAGCTTATCTAGAAATGCAGCAGATGTCCACTTAAGGTCTTTTCTTTCAATTAGCAAAAGTTTGTTTTAATTAAATCAAAGTTGTAATTCGAATGTCGACAGGGAAATTAACAATAGAAATTAATTAAAATTTTGTTGAATTCCTTTAGACATTGGGATAGGATTGATTACAGCTGGTAAGTGAGCAAATTTTGGAATATTTTTGTAACACTCCAGGGCAGTTTTATTGTGTAATTTGACTATATAAGCTATTGAGCTTAGATTGAAAATATTTTTGTGTTTTCAATTTCATTCTCATAGTTTTGTAGTAAAGTAGAGTTAAAAGGTAGCTGCTGGAGGGTTGCATTAGATCCTAAGATCTAGGTGCAGTGCTCTCAGATCCAAGGCTCCTCACTGATGGCCACAAGCCAGAAACTAGTCTGGGGATATTGGATGAGTAGGCACTAGATAAGGATTTTATGCACAAGCCTTCTGGCACCCATTGATTACTCTGGTTAGCACAGGGTGGCACTACTTTATGGAGAGTTTTGCTTTTGTCTATTTTATTTTAATGAATATAACATAAACAACAACTGCCATTGTTTTGTTTTCCATAATCATTTTATGTAGTCTTTTTTTTTTTTTTTTACTACAAGCAATTTTTTTCGGTATTTTATTTATTTATACGAATTAAATATACTGTATTCATACAAAATATCCTTCTTCTACAATAAGAATTTTGTTTTTATTAATTAGTGGACTGCCTTGATGTGTTTATGTGTGATTATAATAACACAGACTTTTAAAATACATTTAATATATTGTAATGGATGTTAAGACACCATTACAAAAATTATACTTTTATAGGGGTAAAGAAAATAAAATAGATTTTTATTTAAGATTTCATTTGTAAAACTTGATTAAAAGTTTTTTTTAATGCTTGTACTAATATATATGTATGTGCGTGGGAATTATATTTTAATACCACAGTTATATTTGGTTTTTAATTTTGATTTTAAAAAAAAGAAAACTAAGATTACTTTTTTGTTAAATTTATGTAAAAGTAAAGTGTACAAATAGATTGCTTTACAGATTTTGGATTTATATTGATAAGAATAATTAAAAAAGAAAGAAAACAAAAAGAAAAGAATTTTTCATTAGTTGGTTCCTAGATCTGTAAAGGGCACTTTATTTCGTTAATTAGATAACTATTGTTAGCTAGATAGAGAATTTTTAAATTTTAATTAAAAAGAAAAAGTTTTGTAATTAGGAGATATGATTCAGATAACAAGTTCTAATCAGGCCTTCGGATTATCTTAGAAAAGCTAGAATACTTGCATCAGCTAGTATACTTGCACCAGTGCAAAGAGACAGACACCAACTAGGAGAGGAGAATTGCACAAACTCTGGGACACTTCCACCAACTCTAAGAGATACTTGCACAAACTATTCCTGCATATTCTGAAAGCTGATCCGGTAATTATTCTACCTAGAATGAACATTAAACCTACAGCAAGAATATTTTCTTTACCATGATGTGCTAAGCTTCTCGCCAGGACAGGTTCGGACGTCCTGTGTCTCCATTAACTGCCTACAATGCCATAAGAACCGGCTCCAAAGAAACCACTAACCAACTCGCCCAAGCCTACCGTCAGTGAATCCAGAGCAACGGACTAACCTAAGAAGTCTAGTGCACTAGCATTTAAATAAATTATTAAGGTACCTTACATTTTTGCAATTTAAATAATGTTGTCTTAGATTTGTTCCCTTTTGTTTTTAAATATAAATGTTTTTCAAGTTGTATCTTATGTAATTCGATTTCTGTGTGCTTGATATTTTTTTTTTTTTAACGAGTGCTAGTTTCAAACCTATTACTGTCCGTCCTATTTAAGTCTTAGTAAGTAAGATAGTAGTTTATTTATAATCTCACATCCCTTTTATTATAGAAAGCTGTCTGGATATTACAGACTATTTTAATTGACTTCTGGCTCGTGACCCATTTTATTATTAGTTCTACTTATGTCGTGAAACTTTATTTATAATAGACTATTAAGAAATATAATAGTTCTTAGTTTTATTTCTTCAAGCTTCCAATTCGTTTATTAGGGACACGTACGATCGTTTTAACCCTCTCAATAGGTAGATCGTGAGCTCCTAGCCTGTCTCACTCAGAGGGAGGTCAATCGATTGAAAGTAATAACTTTCAACACTCTTTTTATTATTATTAATGTTTTGGAAGCTACTTTCTTATTTCTTAGACTATTAAGAAATATAATAGTTCTTAGTTTTATTTCTTCAAGCTTCCAATTCGTTTATTAGGGGCACGTACGATCGTTTTAACCCTCTCAATAGGTAGATCGTGAGCTCCTAGCCTGTCTCACTCAGAGGGAGGTCAATCGATTGAAAGTAATAACTTTCAACACTCTTTTTATTATTATTATTAATGTTTTGGAAGCTACCTTCATATTTCTTCTGTTTCGACATAAATCTCTTTTCCTAACTATGGGTTATAAGCAGGAAGCTAACCTCCCTTGTCTGGCATGAGATCACTGTATACTTACTAATACTTCTGCTACTGCCAGTATTTTGCACTCTTTCACGCACAGGAAATCGCTCTCAAAGCCATATAAATATTTTAGTTCAATTTTGACGAATGTACATGTAGTACATATTTTAAGTGCTTTAAAGATTATTATTTAGATTTGTGTTTATTTAATCATACTTTTAATAAAATTATTTATTTATTCATTTACTTAGTTGATTTTGTTTTCTGTTGCTACCTTTCCAACTCACTGAACAAAACATAGATCTCATTTGCTTGACTGAGCTAGTCCGGCGCATTCAATTCGCATATCCTGTAACCCCTTAAAAATAAATGTCTAGTTCCAAATTTCGGACTAGTGATGCCCTGGCGGTCAGTATATGTGAGTCTAAGGCTTTTGTCCGGTATAGTATATTTATTAATATAAACAAATATAAAATGCATATTTACAATATATGCACTGTTATATCTCCACCAGCTACTGTTAGTGAGATACTGCTTTTAATTGTCATCCAACTATAGAAAGGAACTTCAGAAGCCTTTATAAGTTTACCTACAACTTTCATCTGTGCTGTAATAGCCTGTTTCATGAGTAGATATGGTGACACGATTGCATTATAACAATTTCCTCATATCTGATTTAAGTTCTAGAAGCTTCCAGTTCTAATGTGATGCCTCACTGCTCAGTCATATAATAAACAACATTTATACTGCTGTTCAGATTTGACAGTTGTTGTCTGATCTTACCTTCAAATGACTTGGTTATTTATGGCCAAATCCCCATCCATAAGAGAAATCTGATTCAGTGAACATGATCGCCTATTGGCCTATATTTATCACTGGGTGTATAATATCTATTTGTATATCCATTGGTTCATAGTGATGAATGCTCAATCTGACCAAGATAAGCTGGAATCTGGACTAATTCATTATTTGAAGATAAGGTGACATACAACATTATTTAATTTTAATCCTTCCTGCAAATCAATTTATATATTAGTTATTATCTGTTACCAATATTGAGACAATTATCTAGAAAAAAAGAATCAAAATGAAAACTAATTGCTAGCGGTGATGAAGGATTCCAGAGAAATATGTGACAATGCTCTTTATGATAATCCATAATCTAATATGTGTGTGTGTAAATGAAGAAATCTATTGAAATATCCTCACAGTACATACAAAATAGAAGCATGGACAAAAGAATATTACCAATTATCTCTTCTTATTAATTTGTGTATTATTGTCTACATCTTTCCTCATAAATTTCATTCAATTACAAATGGTGATCCAACTATGGATCTCGTGATGATCAATTATTGTGGTAAAATGTTTCACAATAGCCGCATAATTTGGAACTCAAAAAAACTTGAATACTTGAGAAACAAGAGTCCAACTACTGTATTTAAGATTACAAAGGATAGAAAATTTAATTGTTTTATAGAGATTAAAATAATGACAACTATGTATAAAAAGATTTCATATTTGAAGCAAAACAAAAAAAAAAAAAAAAGCTTGATTTTTGGAGATTGAATAAAACGTTTGATTTTTGAGATTGCTAAGCTTGAGAACACAATGTTGTGATGCTTTTATTTCAGATAGTGCACCAACCCAATCACAAATGTATATTACCAATCTCGGAATCTCAAAAAGAAGCCAGGAATAACTTTCAATGGATTCTAGCTTTTAGATATATATCAGTCTCTAAGTCTCAAAGGTGGAACACTAACATTCAATGGATCCCCAACATTTATCTATTTTATCAAAAATAAACTTTATAAGTCTCATTGAGATGGCAAAAATTATACAGCAAAATATTTAAATTGTGGTAGCCCTCTTGGTTCATTTATGCTGCACTGTAAATTGTATTGCCTAATGGTTAAATGTTTTACATATGTCAGGATTGCAGAACCCTTTATTTTGTTTATTTGTTGAAATACTAATTGGATCACTGGAAAAAATGGAGTACATGATTTGAAAGGTGAATTCATTTTACATTCATGTAAATAGATATAAAAAATAAAAAAATTAGTTGTCAAGTACTATGCTTCATTTCTCTTAATTTTTTCCAAGAAGAAAAAGATAAACTATCTCATAGGTTACATCATGATAGATGAATAATGTTGATAATGTGTGTGCACATACAAATTTCAAGTTTAAAAGAAAAGAAAAACAAAGACAGAAATTACATGATATTTAAAATAAAAAAAAGTCTCTCAAATACAAATAGATTATTAGTTGATTTATTTTTGATTTTGACAAAATCAAAATTATTACTAAAAAAAAGAAAAGTATTTTTATTTAAACAAAGCTGTTTATTTTAAACATAAGATCATATGTAATTAAAATAATTTAGTCTAAATTTAATTTAAATATTTTTTGCAATACTAGGTGCACACACATATGCAACTATAAATGATGTATTTGAGACCACTTATAATTATATATATATAAATCATAATTCAACATATAGTTTTATTGTCAATCCAAGAATATGTCGAAATAAGAAGTGTATTTGTCTATTTCAGAGAATATTTATCAGAGCTTAATTTTTTTTATTATTAATAAATAAATTTTGTTAATTATTATTTTAAATTATTATAGTAAAACCATTTAAATATTAGATTATGTATTTTGTATGTCTTTACTGTTGTATTAATATATTTAGCAGAGTTCTTATAATCCAAGAAACTTCAATACACAATAAAATTTTGGTATCTATCTACTTCCCTACTTATAGTTGATTTTCTCTTTGTTTCTTCAAAATATTGCGTTTTTACATCAAAAAAAAAATTTAAGATTCAATGTACTTTATGTTCCTAAAATCTATTCATAAATAATTTAAAAAATACAACAGAAAACTACAAGATAGAAAGGAAACAATATATATTTAACTTGTTAGAAATTAATTTTAAAACACTCTGTGTTCTTTACTAATATTGTTAAAATATTTATACTTGAAAAGCAAATGTAAACATTAGACTTGGAGATATTCATTTAAATTGTTTTATTATTATTATTTTTTTAGTTTTTAAAAAGAATAAGAAATAAACCTCCTTACATTCTTCATTTAGTCCTTGGGTCATCTGTAATGAAAAAAGATAAGAGGGGGATTTAGAGCAATTGTGCATTGTCCATCCACACTGGAAACTTACTCAGTTCATATGAAGTGGCAATATCTTTTTTAGGGGGGGGGGGGATTTTTGTGAAGTAAAAAGAAAATAACTATTGGGCAGTAGGAATCCAAATAAATAAGAAGTTTCATTTTAACCCTTTTTAAAATTTGTTGCTGTTGTTTCAAAGCCAGCCAGTTCATTTTTATTTGGATTATTTGTACTTTGTATTGAATACAGCTGCCAATTATTATTATTATGAAAGTTGACAACACAACTGACCATATTCTCCCCCCCCCCCCCCATTTAAAAAGCAAATAAAAAATAAATTTTAAAGACATTAAGAATAAAAAATCCAAACAAATCTGTTAATTATAAATAAGAGGTTGTTTGAAATTATATGTAAATTAATTTTCTAAGTCAATATTAGGTATTAATACAAGAAATCAAAAGAAAACTTGAAAAGTCCTAATTCATTGTATCCCCCCCCCCCCGTATCCCACTTCCCTACATCCATCTCCCATTTTCTCAAAACCAAATAAGAAATTAAAAAGACAAATAATATTAAAAGTTTGCATAAAAAAAAAAGATCTGTGAATGAAAAGTAATGAGGTTTTAGATTACACGTTGAATTTATAAATTACATAGTAGTATTATTAGTTATCAGATGAAAGTAGGAAAGTAGGACTAAAGATAAATGTTAAAAAGACTAAAGTAATGTTTAATCGATTTGCTCAAAATATGAAAATAAAGATTGATTATGATGAATTAGAAGAAGTTAAGAGTTACAAATACCTTGGTCAGATTATTAATACAGATGGAAACATAATAGAGGAAATTAATCATAGAATTAAACTTGGTTGGAGTGCTTTTGGTAGAAATAACTTGATATTAAAAGGAAATATGCCTATGTGTTTGAAAAGAAAGGTTTTTAACAAATGTGTTTTACCAGTTTTTACTTATGGATCTGAGACTTGGACACTTAATAGAAGATCAATACAGAGACTTCAGACCACTCAAAGAAGTATGGAGAGATGTATGTTGGGAGTAACAAGAAGAGATCGAAAACGCTATGTATGGGTAAGAGAACAAACAGGTGTTACTGACCTCATTGAAAAAATTAAAAGATTGAAGTGGAGTTGGGCTGGACATATTGCTAGAAGAGATGATAATAGATGGACAATTGAAATTTTAAACTGGATTCCCAAGAGATTGTAAAAGACCCAGAAGGAGACCACATGTAAGATGGATGGATGAAATAAGAAAATGTGTAGGGGTGATGTGGAGAAGAGAAGCTAAAGATCGGAGAAGATGGATTAAACTTGGAGAGACCTTCATCCTGCAGTGGATTGATAATGGTTGATAATGATTATATTAAATCCCTTTTCCAAATCAAAAAAATCTAATTAGTTATTCGAGGATTCTTTCATGACATCAATGTGATAAAATCGAATGTAGTTAGCCAAGTAGATCAGTACCAAAATTTTATATATGTGTCTGTTTGTACTATATAATTCATATTTAGAATTATATAGATGGTATTAAAAAATTGAAGATCACCTTTCATTTTGATGATTAGTCTATATCATTATCTTTATGATTTCAATTTAACAATCATTACACTTAATGAAAACAACATTAGCACTTTGGTACATGCGTGCAGCAAGAAGTATTATGTCTGTTCGCTATTGGCTTGATAATCATTGGCATCTGATTGATATGATGCAGTATTTAAATCTAGTCACATATGATGACTGTTGATTATATATGCCATTATTATTTAGCTTCTTTATTTTTAATCATTTATAAATGATACCCAAAATAGAAATGTTATTCCTTATCATATGTTTTGTTGCTTATATTAATTTATATTATTTGACTCTAGATTTTCTAATCAAAATTTATAAATATACAAAATGATTAAACATTTTATAACTGTAGCATAAATTCTATTATATAATTCTAAAGCATTATGGTCCCAATAAATGGTATAAACAGATTTGTACTAGTTTCCCATCCTTTTGTAACGTTTGGTATCAATCATAAATAAAAGAAAATCTAAAGGTCAATATAATACAATTTGTGAATGTTAAAAGAATATTATTTTAAATAGAATAGTCAAAAGTCATATCATTTAAATAAGAAGTGTACAGAAGAAACTACAGCCAATTCAAATATTTAATTTATTGTAATAAATTTAATTTATTTTAAACAATAAAATGAGAATAAAACCAACTTTTGGCATATGCTGTATACTAATATAGCCACAGTGAGAAAGTGAAAAATTAAAAAAACAAGACCTAAATGAAATCAAGATATTTAAAATTTGTTTTATTTAATAACTTTTATCAAATAAAAAACAAACAAAATATATTTTGATCTAAAAAGATTTTTAAAAATTCTTAAAATATTCTTACTTTTGCAAATTTTATATTTTTCGGGTTTCCTTTTAAAATAATCCATTCAATATTCCTTGGATTTGAATTAAACTCTTGTGGTTTTAACAAAAATTCTATTTCAATTGTTACATCAAAAATGTGTTCCACACTACTCTTCATTGGAATTAATGGTTCACTTTTTACAACAAACTCCTCCACGCTCATTTTCGTAAAACTAAAAATAAATAAATACTATTTGAAAAATTCAGAAATAATCTGAATTATAATAAATTTACAAATTAATGTTATATGATCAAATATTATTATATAGATTTATAATAAAAAAAAAATCAAGAACAAAAATTGTTTCAAAATAAATTGGCATTTGATAAATTTATTATCATGTAACACTATTTGAGTGTCAATTTTTTAAAAAACAATTTACATTAAGAATATCTATAGAATAGCATCTCTTGGTATTAAGGAATTATATGCACCTATGTATCACTATTTATCTATTAATATCATTCAGAAGTTACTAATTAAAAAGAATATAGGTGAAGAAAATAAAAACTTTAATATTAAGATTTTCAATTGGATTAATTAGGATGTCGCTGCATTATTCAATGCCCAATATTATAAAATTGAACAATCATGAGGAATGTGAATAGTATTAAGTCATGTAATTTACAATTTATCTGTGAATAATATCTAAGAAAAATAGTTCAATCTATATTGTAATGATACATGAAACCGTCCACACAAACATCCATCTTAAAGATCATTATCATCAACAATCATCAAAAACATAGTGTTAATGATATACTAACAACTTTATGTAAATTTGTCATTTAAAATTATATTTTTTAACTATTCTTGACAATACTGATTTATAGGTAGTTAAACTTCAAAAAAGCAAACAATTCATAAAAATCAAAAGAAAGAATAATTAAACTTTAGTATTTGTTAACCTATTACATTAAACATTCAGATATTCAAGTCACATCACAATTGAAATAAAAATGTGAACCCAAATTGACATGAAAAACAATGTATAAAAAAAAATATGATGGAAAGGCTAGCAGAAAGATAAAATGAGACCTCTTTCTTTAAAAAAAAAAAAAAAAAAATTTAAACATAACAGTGGTTAGTTAATATGCAGCTAACAAAATTTAAACTTGAATCCACTATTTAAAAACTACATAATAACAGCCATTGAACTACCATATCTCCAAAAAGAAAATATCGTAAAATAGAGTGAAAACTGCATGTATAAATTCAAATGGCTAAATATTTTGTAAAATTACTTTACAAACCGTAGAATTATTATTATTCATAACAATACTGAATTGAAGCATTAAAAGTAATAAATCACCTCAAGATTATTTTGAGGATTTGTAAAATTAAAAATCTGCTATTAATTCTTAAAAAACCCAGGAACATCAAATAAATTTATCAACAGTTATGTAACAATGTCACCATAATGTTAGATTTGAGTTTTAATGGAAAGCAGCTTCTACCTATTCATGCTGAATATAACACCAGAATATGTTACAACAAACCAAGGAAAATTCTTAGATCGAAAGGAATACTGTAGGTGAAAGAATGGAATCGCTATTGGAATATTTGAACGGCATTCGAATATAGGAAAGTGGATTTTAAATGAGAAAAAAAAAAGATTCCTGAAAATAAAATTCCTTGAATATTTATCAATATGGAACTGTCACTATTTTAAACTTCGACTCAACTACACAGGATTAATGTTATATATATATATTTTGTATTTTTTTTATTTATTGTAATTTCTTTCTTTTGATAATAGGTTAAATTTCAACCAATTATAACTTAAAACTAAATAGAGAGGGGGATCGGGAATATTAGTCTTCTCAAGTTATTAATAAAAGATATACATAGAAACCCCAAGTTTACTTAATAATAATTTTAACTATTTAGAGGCAAAAAAATAATATTCTATTACTTTACATAATATTAGATACCTACACTAGAACAATTATAATGTTTAATAGTAAATGTAAAATATTTGTTACAATTATTTTATTAGTTAGATCTTTGTTATTTGGAATATATGATTAAAACTCTTGTATAATTGATCTTTCCTATCATATTTTCATATCATTAGGAAGATTCCCAAAATATAAAATAATATTTACAAAATCCTATTTCTGGGATATACTCACTAAGGATTAAAATGTTAGTTTGTGGGTACATATTACTATTTGTATGAAGATTTAAATTTATTTTGCATTGTAAAGTTTAAGTTAATAAATTGGCTAATGAATTATTATCCTTCATAATGATACATTATGAGTAGATTACCAGATATTGAAGAGATGAATTGAAGGATGATCACGCTTAGCCAATTGTTCATTTAATAATTGTACAACACATATATTATGTTGAAATATAATGATAAACAAATTTTATTATTGTTAATGATTTTATTAAATATTTATTATCATAATCGAAGTCATTGTTATTCATCTACTCCACTATATATCACATCATATATATATAGGGTTTGTATATAAGCATGATGCAATCATACTCTGAAATAGAATCCATGCACAGTCTTCCTAGATTTGAATACCAGAATATAACGTGAGCAAATTAGAGGGAGATGGTAAAAGGGCATATTAACTCGTAGTTCTTTCAGTCTAACTATTAATACTTTCATGATGATATCAATTGAAATAAATTGATTCAATGATCATGACAAGATATATGCTTTCAATGAGAAAAGACTCGTCCTGTTACAAATGGTTAAGTCAATCATTGGGCATGAATCACATATATTAAGATTACCATTTTCGTCATCCAGTTACATATGGCATCTAACAATTGAGCTATTTTATTGTCCATTGCACATTTTCAATCAGGTACCCCTGCTTATCCCATTACAATATTAAATGATAATAATGACATTATACATAAATAGATATAATAGATATAAGTAGATATTATTAACATTCATAAAGCGCACGTGCATTAGCTTGAAAAGCTGATCTCTAGTTTATTACAATTCATAAACATCGCATTATATAAAATAAATATCTCATTTACATAAGTAGATATAGAAACATGATAAATATGAGATATGTATTATATATTGTGACCTCTACTTTATATTTCATTTTAAGTAGCTAGTCGATTAAATCTAACCTTGGGATTAAACAAAGACGGCTGGTGTGTTTATCTAAGGATATTAATAATAAGACTAAGTATACCCGGGTGCCAAATTGTAACTACGAAATCGCAATGCCCACCAGAGATCATCATCATCCATGCTTATTACTGTAGAAGACAATGGAGAAAGTAATTAAATTGTCTCTCAAAAATATATATATATAATATTGATAAATCCACTTCAATTTATTGTGGTCTTGGTTTCAAACCTAAGAACAATTATGCAAATGTTTCCGTGATAAATTCTTATTACTAAGTGAATCATAATGAGATAACTTTCTTCCACAACTTTATTATAAATACATGATCTCTGAGTGGTAACTACGAGAATGTTGTATACATTTCTAATTCATACATGACTAGAAATAAATTACTAATCGATACGGATAATTCATAACTTATAATATAAAATTATTATTTAATTTAAAGCAGGATAAAGAAATGTTATAAATAAATCCTTCCCATTTAATTCCACTACTTCATTTTTTTGTTCTCAGCATCCATCACTTTCAATAGTTACAATTATATAACACTGAATGTCTGTGTTATGTTCTCCGTTAAACTGATAACTCTTAATCCTATTCTCTTCAACACACATATAAGCCTTCCAATCGACTATAGATTCATCATCATTATTATAATGATATTTCCCAAATATTAATATTTACACTACTTGATTTCCAAGCTAGCTCTTAGATTTAATAATCGAAGTACTCTTTCTCAAGGTCTAGATCTGCTAACGAGGTGAAATTATTAATGATTACATCGCAATGGATATGATCCCAAAATTTGTTAAATTCAACTTTAATTACCAGTGGGTATCACATTAAATACCGAAAGCAGGGAAGGGATTTTATGTCTGCTCCCAATATCCATAACATTGCAACGAACCAAATGACTAAATTTAATATACCTAAATTGACTATTTTCTTTCATCTTATTCTATTCATATCATGTTTGCCCAAATTTAATTAGTAATTATAAATCTATTATCTTTTTGCCACAGTAAACTATGGAAGTAAAACCCAGACATTAATCATGGAAATTGAGCAAGGAATTACTTATGTAAGTGAAACATGGAAATCCATCATAAAAATAAATTATGCAAATAAACTATGAAAATCAATCAATATAAAATGGATAATGTAAATCAACTATGGAATCAATCAATATAAAAATGAATACTGTAAATTTAAATTATGGAATCAATCAATAAAAATAAATAATAGCTGAAATACACAGGCTTATATATACCTGTGTCTATATATGTAATAGACAGGGTATGAGCATCAACTATGGAATCAATCAATATAAAAATGAATTATGTCAATTTAAATTATTGAAATCAATCAATATAAATGAATTATGTAAATTTAAACGTAATCTGGTATTAATTCTAGATATAGGTGCTGGATATAGATTCTGGACATTTTGAAATATCAAGCACAAGACACGCATGTAAATTCATAATAACAAATCTTTATTACAATAATAAAAAAAAAAAACACATCTATAATATCACTACACTCAAATATTATATGAAATTTACTAAGTAATGATAATAATGATACATAATGAAATTTACTAAGTAATGATAATAATGATACATAATGCATATTTAAATTTGCTAAATTTCTTTATAACTTAATTATCGTCTTGACCCATCTTTTAATTGAATGTTAATACGCTTACGCACAGAATCTAATCAGAATTCCGTATTTAAGTATAATATGAAATTCTCTTATAATTTGTATAGAACCTATAAATTTCTGCTCCCCCTTTAATTACAACAATCATAAATTGACATATTCCAATAAATTTTTATTATTTCCTATGAAAAGATGATGTGACATGTAAAATCTCTAATTGGTCCAACAAATAGGTTTAAATATAAAAACCATAATTTTATATTCATGCATGCTCAATATCAACCGCTTTCCACTTTAGTGACTGTATATATTTTGATAGGCCAGCATGTTGCCACAGCTTGACAATGTTCAATTTTATTATCCTTCACAAAATCCGACCACAGATCGGTCAGTTTATAAATTAAACTCTTTGTCACTCCCCACATCAACACACACATCTGACTGAAACTCTAATCCTGTCAAAGCAATTTTTATCCTGTCTTGCAAAACCCTCTATATATTTCATACATAGCACTATGCAAGACTTCATAACGCACATATCAGTATCTCAGTAAGGGAAATAATAAAAAAAAAAACTCACAACTTCAAATGTCTGCATTGGCCAAAGAGAAGTCTTCTCAAAGACTAGAATCATGTGAGGAACTGTATTTTTCTACACACTCTATATAGGTGTGCATAACATTTTCCACAACTCTATCAATAACTCTCAGTGATACTTCCCTACTTAAATAAAAACAAATGGAGCTGGAACTGGTCCTCCTACTGCAATAGTGAATAAATTATGAGATAGTTATATTTTTGATCTGTCCCTTCGAGGTGGTAAGATAACTCTACCTCAGTAATAACAAGCATTTGTAGCTTCATATCTACACACACACACAGCTCAGATTAGTCTTGATGCCAATGACAGTCTGATCGGATCATGAATCAAACCTATGAACTATCTTAATTTTAAAAGTCAAGCACACCACAACACCCATCCAATCTTTATATTAATAACAGATTGAATCAATATATTATAGCATAGCAACGACTATTCACATGATCATCCAATCGCTCTTCATACATCTAATATTAAGCAGATAATTTTGATAAAAAAAATATTTTCTATCTTTTTTTTTTTACAAATACGTAAGCATTTATACTTCATTATTACACATTAACAATTTTTAATTCCCTTTTTTAATAGACAGGGTATGAGCAGACTTTCACATGACCCACCACTCTCCACACTATCTCATAACACTGATACACCTGAACACACATATGTCGGAAAGATAAATAATCACCAATATACGTATTTCATGCTAAACTAGGAATCATCCCTTTTTTTTAAAAAAAAAAAAAAACTTCAATGGGTCCTTTAAGGATCAAAATAATTTCTTTTCTTTTTTTAACTTCAAAAAAATAAATAATATAATCGTTAAATTTCTATTAAACATGCTATGCATATAAATAAAGCAAAGTAAATAAATAATAAGTCTGAAGACTTGATATTATTGTCCACCAACACCAATTACCATTTAGTTCATTTATCTTGGAAAATAGATATACAATCTCTATAGACGCACATAATGTTCCTTTAATCAAGATGTAGCTACATTGATCGTGATAATTAAAAGTGGTTAAAAAAAGTCCTACAGATTACTTTCACATTTTGAATATTTTCCTTCCTAGGTTTGAATTTAGATGCCTTTTCCTTTTATCATTTTAAGTTCAAATCACAATCAAAACAAACAAATTTTACTGTTAAAAATATGGATTAGTCATTTAACTTTATATAAAAGTTTGATCTCTTTTTTTGTTTCATTAACAAGCCATGGATGCAATACTTTTCTTGAGATATTTTCTTTAAATGAACTTTAAAAAACCCAGTACAAAAATTGAGGTACTGAATACAAAATCTTTTATTAAGATCTAATTTGGTTATAATTGACTTTGGAGAAAAAGAACTGCACACCATTTATAATTGAATTAGCCCTTCATTTTTAAATAATTCATATACACTTTTAACAAGCTGAGTCACTTTGTTGCCTTCAAGAGAGAGAAAATCCAAGAACGGTCAGATATGAATGAGCAAGTACAATTCAAAGCAATCCCACCTTCACTTTCCTTAGCCCTTTTATAGGGAGAGAAAAAAAATCATGTCAGTTTTCTTTCCCATGCATGGTCCCTCTATGATTCTCTCCAGAATCAACCTTTGATCCCCACCTGTTAAATGTTAGGTCTGACTTACCATCTTCAGCTCAATTTCATGACCACATTGCCTTTGATTTATGAAAACCATTCAAAAAATATATATAGAATTACTGAGAATTTTGTAAAGATATTATTTAAACATTCCTTTATTTAAAACTTAAATTTAGTTTAGAGCTGAAAACAGTAAATAATTCCGATACAAATAAATTCATTTTACACTTCATTATCAAATAATACAGAGCATAATGCACAAATTTCTACAAGGAAAAAAAACAATCTATATATCTGTATCATACACACACATACAATACTAAATAGAAAACTGCTTGTTCAGATTCATAATAGCATGGAATACCTTTTATAATTTCATATAAATTTAAACCTATTTATAATGAGTTCAATTTCAAATTGTATCAATATTTTTATTGATAAATATTACAATTCAAGAAGACTTTTTACTCTTGCATTGGTGGTCGAGAGGTCAGTGCGACTGCCTTGCACTAGCAAGAAGTTGCCCGGGTTGTGGGTTCACGTCCCGGCCGATGCTATGACACTTAAAAAAAAAAAGACTTTATTTCAGATATATAAATATTTATTTTTCAGATATTACAGCACGTACAAAATCCAATCCCCCCTTTCTCTCTACATAATGCTAGCTATAATTTTAAATAAATACAAATAGATTCTCTATATATGTTAACTTTAAGCTATCCAGTTATTAATTTCTCCAAGTAAAGATTTTCAATTTTTCTTAAACTAAAAAAAAATTTTTTTTACTTATATATATGTTGTAACAGTCAGAAAACATGTGACTCGTAAACATAGTGCAGAATTCGACCACCATACAGAACAGCAGCACCATCGAGTAGCAAAGCCACCTGTGGTACTGAGTTCGAACATAGTTTATCGGTTCCACAATACAATCCACAAAACAACGCATCTGATGCGACATTAGTAAATATTTCCTTAGGCACGGTGGTCAGGGATATGCAAGAGATTCATGATTTTATTCTCGAGTTAGCCAATAATCAAACTAATATTAATTAAACATTCATATTTATATAATCGAGGAAATATTATATAGAATGGGTATCGAATAAATGAAACGTAACTGCAGACGTATAGTTTAAAATTATTTATTAATACATTTTAATAAAACAATCATTTACTAATAATATTTTGTGGATTTAAAGCTTCAGTAGCGGGATTTGCGACATGATTATATTTTAAAGAATACATTTATTTATTTATACAGTATTTTATATTGAGGATTTCAGTAGCGGTATTTCCGATACTGTAATGTTTACAAAAGGAATTCACTTATTTGAAGGTGTAATCTAGCTACCTAAAATTCTCGAGTAAGTATTTCTAATGCATGCCTGGAGGGATTTATACCTGTGCAATGCAAAAGTCTAAAGTATGGGTTATAAGAGTAATGGCAGACATATATTTATTTAATTAAAATATTTATTTATAACTAAGGGCAAACATTTATTTGAGAGTGAATTATGAAGATAATGCAGAGGCGGAGTGATATATAGAATAAAATTAAGTGAAGGAACACGTGGTACGCTTTAGAAAGGCGATATGGAATGGCAGTATATTGAAACTGCAATGCCGCAAATGAGTTTATAAGAAATGTCGGGCTGGTCTCTGCCTCAGCCCGACGAAGTAAGGTGTCACATAAGCATAACCAGGGACAAGCGGTCCGTGTCGCAGTTTGCCGGATGGCTGCATGACATTATCAAATCCTACGGGAGCACCCATTATGCCCGCTTGTGTAGGACGACTGGGGTTAATTTCAACCCTGAAGAATCCGGAAATTTCACGGCAGAATGGGTCCTCGCGTCTCTACAACGTAACACATGTATAAACGATTATGATGAGGTTTAAATAGATTTCTGACTCGGCCCTACATTACCAACATTTACTCAAGAACTCTGGCGACTCTCAAAGAAATGTGATTTTCTAGAATTATTCATTAGATTTAATTAATACAAAACATATATAAACTGGGAGTTATTACAACTAATATGCCAGCCATTTGCGAAGTAGTAGACCCTGCATTACAATAAATGATGCACTGAATGCATGTTGATTTATATGAAAGTGAAGTTATTAAGGAAATAAGAATGTCAGGCTGGTCTCTGCCTCGGCCCGACGAAGTACATATTAATGAAAATGTGACACGCATTCACTGTTTCAAACGATCATAGATTTAAACTTTGAAAATTGAGATAATTATGAGCCTGCAATAATTAAATAATAAATATAGATAATGTAATAGATTTGAGAAATACGCACCCAAGAAAGATAGAGTGAGGTAAGCTAGATTATTAGAGAAATTTACACATTAGGTTAATTATTCAATTTTAGTTATACAAATGATAGTTTTTACATTTTATAATTTAGATAAGTATTATGAAGAAGAGCTATAGCATATTATTAGAGTACTCTAGAGTTTGAACACAGACAGGTACCTGTTTTACAAGAAGTTTTCTGATTCCAAGTTTAGCAGCAAAAAGTTCACGAGTGGCAATTCTTTCTTGTATTTAGATATTTAATTTACTTTCACAGCAGCAGCAGGTCTTCATGGTGAATTTATGACGGGCAATGGAAAGTTCGGCATCCGATAGGCCATCTCCCGATGGAGAATAATCTAGGTGCTTTTACTCGGTCATACCTTGGCAGGAACAATTTATTTTATATTTCGGAGACTCTCAGTGATCGAGAGCAAAGCTAAAGTTTTAGTGAATGTCTCCAGAAAGTCTAAGATGGCCTCTTTTCTTATCTTCATCTCTCACATTTTTGTTAAGATATTTTTAGGTTCTACTTAATCTGCCCTGAGGATAATCAATGCATTTTGTTGGTTTTTAATTAAAGAAAGCTGACATTCTATTGTTTACATTTTACATTTACTAATTACGTTTTGGAGAATTTTCTGTAATTAATCTATTATCTATCACTGACCGATGCTTTTAAATTTCAAAGACAAAAAGGGAACATAAGATTATTTTAACTTTTAATTAAATATTACGTCAGATTTTTTAGAATTATTATTAAACGAAATTTAAACAAAGCAATAAATACGAACTTTATAATCCAAAATAAATGATTAAAATTATACAAAATTATATAACTAAAAGAAATCTAAATTATATTATTTTATCCCTATTTATTGCGTTTAATTTGAGATCAAAATGTGTGCGTGTTTATGCTGAATTCTACATATATTTATACATTTTTAATATTGTTACACACACAATTCGATATCAAAAAGTTTAAATTTGGGCGGGATAGACCGGTCAGTGAGAGATGACAGAAAAAGGTGAAACTTAAGATTCGAATACGAATCTTACTGTTTCAATGTTAAAGAAATTAACCCTCCATTTATTTTCCAATCATTAGTTTCTGTATGAAAGAAACTAAAGGTCACAATATATTAAATTTCAATAGTAGATATACTAAAATTATTAATTTGGACCTTCACAATTGTCATATGACTAATGTGTGGACTTCTCTAAACAATGTATTATGGATACAAGTAAGTCTATTCTTGGATAAAAAGTATCATGAATGATTTCAGACAATGATATTATTAGTGATTTGAATAAAAGAAAATGTGATATTTACTGCTTGGCAGAATAATAAATTAAATATGAATTTTCATAATAAATATAGAGATTTAAAAGCAAAATTGAAAAAGATAACTTGAAAATGATACAAAAAGTGAGAGGCAAATTTTAATGATATATCCATTTAGATTTGGACAAAAATATCCATCTTAAATAAAATGAAAACAATTCTCTACAATCTTTGTTGCAAGTCCTAATGAAATACCTGGAGAACTTTTAAAATATGGCGATATATTAGCTTCAAAAATCTAGGAATTTTTTAAGGGATATATGGACTCATGAAGTTGTAGTGCTACCAAGTGAAAGCTTTCGTAATCAATGGATGAAAGAAAAGTTGCATTAGATCCTAAGATCTATGTGCAGTGCTCTCTAATTCAAGGCTCCTCACAGATGAAAGCCACAAGCTACAAACTAGTCTGGGGATGTTGAATGAGTAGGCACCAGATAGGTATTTTATGTACAAACCTTCTTGCATCCATTGATTATGAAAGCTTGCACTTGTAGGCACTACTGTATGGAGAGTTTGGTACTCATTAGCAGTATGTGTAAACATATGAAATGGTGATCATGTGACATTTTGATGATTTTATACCTATCTTGCCCATAGGGTAAAGATGACTGTGGTGTTTGAAAAACCAAGGACATCAAAATGTATAGATGCTGAACTGAGTTCAGATCTATATTCTACATGACTACACAAGCGAATGCGCTTAGATTGGAAACATTGTTTTCATCTTGGTTCCTAGCTTTATAATTAACCCAATAGGTAAAGGGTGGCTGTTTGAAGGTTGCATTAGATCCTAAGACCTAAGTGCAGTGCTCTCAAATCCAAGACTCCTCACAGATGAAAGCCACAAGCTAAAAACTAATCTGATGATGTTGGATGAGTAGGCATTACATATGGATTTTATGCATAAATCTTCCTGCATCCATTGAATATGAAAGCTTGCACTTGATGGCACTACTATATGGAGAGTGTTACTGTTATTACTATAAATAAATGTTGAACGTATAGAAAATGTTAAACTTTATTTAAACAAATACAAACAACTTAACTTCACATGATCACCATTTCTTACACTTGCTCATAACTGTTATTAAAACAGGCAAAACTCTCCATACAGTGCAAGCCAGAGTAATCAATGGATGCCAGAAGGCTTGTGCATAAAATCCCTATCTAGTATCTACTCATCCAATATCTCCAGACTAGTTTCTATTTTGTAGCTTTCGTCAGTGAGGAGCCTTGGATCCGAGAGCACTGCACCTAGATCTTAGAATCTAATGCAACCCTCCAGCAGCCATCTTTTATCTCTACTTAACTATCAAAACTATGAGAATAAAATTGAAAACACAATATTTTCCAATCCAAGCTCATTAGCTTATATAGTCATAGGTCTGAACTCAGTTCAATATCCATATATTTTGGTGTCTTTGGTTCTTTAATAACCATAGCCACCACTACTCTATTAGACAGGATTGCTACTAAGCCACTAAACATCACATAATCACCATTTCTTATGCTTACTCATAACTGTTATTAAAACAGGCAAAACTCTCCATACAGTAGTGCCACTCGTACAAGCCAGAGTAACCAATGGATGCCAGAAGGCTTATGCATAAAATCCCTATCTAATGCCTACTCATCCAATATCCCCAGATTAGTTTCTAGCTTGTGGCTTTCATCAGTGAGGAGCCAAAATGTAAGGATACTGAACTGAGTTCAGACTATATAATTATATAAGCTAATGAGCTTGGATTGAAAATATTATTGTGTTTTCAATTTTATTCTCATAGTTTTGTAGCTAAATAGAGATAAAAGGTGGTTGCTGGAGGGTTGTATTAGATCCTAAGATCTAGGTGCAGTGCTCTCAGATCCAAGGTTCCTCACTGACGAAAGCCACAAGATAGAAACTAGCTTGGGGATAAAAGATGAGTAGGCACTAGATAGGGATTTTATGCACAAGCCTTCTGGCATCCATTGATTACTCTGGCTTGCACTGAGTGGCAATACTGTATGGAGAGTTCTGCCTGTTTTTAGAAACAAATTGCTAATAATAACACACAAATAGACAACACAGGTTAGTAATTACCCCTGACTTGTTTATTTGTGTGTAATTACTAACAAATTATTTGTATTTGGAAAATTTAGAATTTTCTATACATACATTTACTGATAGGTGATGGAAATAGTTCAATATATTATCACAATTAAAAAAACCAATATCACAAAATATTATATAAACAAAAAAAAAAGGATCAACATGAACTTTATATGGATGCATTTATGGTTCAGACTGATATGAATAGTCATCACAAAATACATCTCTAATTATTTTTTTTTAGACTTGCAATGGCCATACTCATAAATGATTTCTGTATGTACATGTAGATAATATTTTCATTTGTGATCCGTTAAAAATAATTTAAGATATTTTTGAGAAATTGATTAATGATCCACAACTTAAACTGGTTAACTGAACATAAAGATGAAAAATGCATTAAATATTTTGAATTGTTAGTAAAATGAAATCAACATATAGGATTATATTATACAAATAAAGCCTATTAATATTAGAAATTACATGAACCCTTAATCTTTCATATATCCATGATATAAATAAGCAGAATTCAAAGTTTTTTATATTAGAACCATAATTTATGCTGTTATGAAATTGATAAAGATAATATAAATATATTATAGAATTAATAAAGAAGGGTTTTAACAAATCCACATTGTTTAAGTATGTGAAATAATTTTATGATAAATTAAAATGGAATACAAAATAAATCTTACACAACACTTTCAATTATCCCTTCAGTTTCAACCAAAATAAATTATGTGAAAAAGACTACAGTATATTGTGAGTTTATGATATTCAGCAACATTAAATCAATTAATAAATAGTAAAGATAAAATTAATCCTAGAGAACTTCCACAGATTTAGGAACGTTTATTTAGGAATGTAACATGTGCCTTTGAAAAAGATAATCTGTACTGAAAATGTCATAAGATTATCTTTATATTATTGATATTTATATTTTGTTATTGATATTTTCTTGTATAAGGAATAATAATATAATTACATATACTGTATAAAGATTTATACATAAGATACTAAAATGGAGGGGATATAAATAGGTACCTTTCAATTCTAGACTTAAAAAAAAAAAAAGCAAAAATCTTATTTCTTGAGGTTGAACAAAATAATTAAAGTGTCAAATTAACACAATACTTTTGACATTAATATAGCATAAAAATGAAAATGTGTATCAATGAAATAGTTTTTATTTTTACAGATATAGGAAGTTGCACCAATCTCATAAAATTGCAAAAAAAAAAAAAAGCATTCATGTTTGAAAGGAATAAAAATATTGGTCCAAAACTTTTGATCCACTAAGTGTTGCAAGATCAAGTGTGAGAAGGATGGAGCATGCACTAAAAATGAAAGAATAAAGCGGGCTATAAATATTTATTGAAAGAATCAAATGATTTATTATGAAGAATTGTAGATAAAAAACACAAAATTAAAGAGGAACAAATCGCTGCAGAAATCAAAATATATTTGAACATTCCATTGTTAATTTACTGATATTAATGTTATGACATAAAAGATAATATCATGAGCATTAAAAATTTGACAATGATTGATTGAAACTATGTTATATATGACAACTGAATCATTGTATACACTTTTTCAATCATTAGAAGGGCTTACTTGGTCATTACCAAAACAACCTATCAAACCAACTAAGTTTTCTCATCTCTCATCTTCAAAATATAATGGTTGAACTAAAATGAGTAGCAGCGATATCACTAGGCAGAGCTAGCCATTATTTTATTGTCATGAGAGATCATGTTCATTCCATGGAGTATGCATAGCCTCCAAAACAAACATCTAATCACCTAATTTAAATAGTATTGAATCTCTATGAGCTATTCTTGAATGAATGACATTGATATTAGCCACTAGCAGATAATTTGAGGTTTACTTTTATTAAAAATAGTTTAGTATTCCTCTAAACAATGAAACAATGTTTATGTATAATTTCATTCACATTTCCACAACTTTCTTCAACTTCTTTATACGACATGGGGATGAATAATACATTTATAACTTTTAAAAAAGACAAATAATGTGTTCTAAGAATATGTTTAATTAAATTCAAAAAATTGACAAATTGCTAAATTTATTTAAAAAAATTTAAGATTTCAAATTATCATTAATTTGTATTAAAATTAGTTAATGATCACATTTATTTAATGTACAATCAGTTGGTCAGATAGTCAAAGTTTGAAGTCAATAAACATTACATGATCATGATTTCTTATGCTTGCTTATTATTAAAACAGGCAAAAACTCACTATACGCATTGCCACACTGCAAGCTAGAGTAATCAATGGATGCCAGAAGGCTTGTGTATAAAATCCCCATCTAGTGCCTACTCAAGCAATATCCCCAGACTAGTTTCAAGGCTCCTCACTAAAGAAGGCCACAAGCCAGAAACTAGTCTGGGGATATTGGATGAATAGGCACTAGATGGGGCTTTCATGCACAAGCCTTCTGGCATCCATTGATTACTCTAGCTTGCAGTATGACAATATGTATAGTGAGTTTTTGCCTGTTTTAATAACAGTTCTAAACAAACATAAGAAATGGTGATCATGTGATGTTTATTGACTTAAACCAATCCTGCGTAATAGGATATTGGTGGCTATGGTTATTAAAGAACTAATGACACCAAAATGTATGAGTACTGAACTGAGTTCAGACCTATATGACTATATAAGCTGATGGGCTTGGATTGAAAATATTAAGATGTTTTCAATTTAAGACCCAAAGTTTTGTAGTTAAGTAGAGATAAAAGGTGGCTGCTGGATGGTTGCATTAGATCCTAAGATCTAGGAGCAGTGTTCTCAGATCCAAGGCTCCTCATTGACGAAGGCCACAAGCCAGAAACTAGTTTGGGGATATTGGATGAGTAGGCACTAGATGGAGATTTTATGCTCAAGCCTTCTGGCATCCATTGGGTGATGCTTCACTGGAGTAGCAATTAGATAATGAAGGAAATAGGGTACCTTTTAATCTCACAACATTGTCTAAATAATAACTAAGTATGCGACCTTTTTATATGTTTACTAAATGGTAAAGTATTTCATATAATGTTTGGATCAAGAGAACAATACTATCAGATTTCAGTATATTTATTAACAAATTTACAAAGTAATGTACTTATGTTGTAATAGATGTGTAGAATGTGGAAACTAGAATATGAATGCATACAAGAACATTTACTATTTATTGACTAGACACTTACAAGATATAAATTAATAAACAAATAATGCCCTCATAATTAACCATAACAATTCTTTATTATTAGCAAACAATAGTGGGTAAATTAAATATATTATGGGCACAAATATACAAGTTTGAGAAGTTACACTATTAATTATTAGGATAAAATACTTAATAAACTTGGCAGTCAAGAGAGTAACCTTAAATAGCTCAATTAAATAATCCCTTTAAATATCTACACTTTTCACGCACTCAAAAATAAAAAAAATATCATTATGATGACTTGATGATTTAAAGCTTGCGGTAAATTAATATGATATAATCAAAATATTTACTCCCTGATATATAAATTTAACAGTATTATATTTTCATATCTGCAAGATTATTTGCATTACGCGTGTGTCACATCTTATGCTATAAATAAATAAAAATTATACATCTTATTAGTTTACTTATGAATTACTAATTAAGTATTATAATTCGACAATGCTATAGACCAACCAAAAAATATAACACTATTTCTGCTTTAATATTCCATAAAGAATTTATTCTTACTATTTATTTATCCATCAACTGCATTACATATAGCTATGATTCTATGATAACACTAAGATAAACATTCAAGAAAAATTTAAGGACATGAGGAATACACAAGCTTCTTGGCTAACAAATCAAACAACAAATAATTAATCCCCACCTCCGTTGAGGTATAATATTGGCATGGAACTTATTCTCGTCTCCAGAATAAAGGGATATAAACTACTCAACTTCATAAAATATTTTTATAATGCATATGTACACAATCTAGGAATATATTTCACTCATGGCAAATACTTGGATATAACAAGGGAGAGAGTTCTCAATTCCAATCTACGTAGAACATATGACGAATAATTTTCTTTCTCATAGCATTTCATTCTATACATTGAAAAATAAATACACATACACAGATATAACACTACTTCTACTAATTTTTTTAGCATACAGCATTATCCAAAATTAACAGAAAGAAAAACAGTCATAAAACTGAATATTACCTAATTATATGAAATAAATGCCTAAGGCAGACACACATATGTATAAATAAGAGCGAGTAAACAAATTCAAATTATATAATACGCAAATATTACGGTAAAGCAAATGGTAAACTGAAATTAAAACTTTTAGTTTATGACAAACTATTAACTATTTTAAACTTGTAAATAGCAGTAATTATTATCAACAAGATTTTACCATTTCAGATACAATATTTCTTTCAGACATTACTCTAAGCCAAGTGCTCGGTTCGAAACATTACATAAAAATATTTATATACATCTCTCTCTTCAACCCAAAACGTATATATATAACTTACATAAAAAATCATATTTAAATGAGAATAATTTATCAGCGTATTGCAAACTTGGCAATATACTAATTCGAGATGGTCTAGAAATCAAGAAAATTGCATGATTAAATAAGTAAATACATAAATAACAAATAATAAATCTATCTATCTATCTATTGTATATCAACAGCAATAAACAAAAAAAAGTCACTCTTCTTTTAACTTAAAAGAAAAAAAATTCACTTGTATAGTTTTACTTTTAACACAAAGTTTCCAGAATGACATGGTGACGAGAATGAGGATTCCAGGTGAGTACGTGTTAGTGAAAACATGAAAACGAATTCCTATATGATAAACATTCACAATTTAAATTTAATTCAGCAATCTCCAATGTTCTTAGCAAAAAGCTAATTGAGCTTACTTATATGACGTGTAAGTAATAAACTTTTATACAATCACTGAGATATGAAAAATAGTTTCAGCTATGTATTTTTTTTATAACGATCATTTAATTAATTCTGGAAATATTTTAATTTAACAGTAACTTTAGCAGATTTCCCAAAAAAAAAGCATTATCTTGACATACACTTTATAAATTATCACAAATATAATTATTTTTGGTCCGCTGTTAATTAATTATTCACGTAAATCTATAATTCCTTAAGCAATAATATTTTTTACCCTATAATAAGTCCATATATCAAGGAAAACAAGAAATATGTAATATTAATGTCTTTCTACTTGATTTAAACATGTCATATTAAATAAATACTAATAATTAATCAATTATTTGGAAGCCACACATTCACTTTGTTGATAAAGTAATTTATAGGCATGAATAACAAGCATAATTATTATCACGGAATAATTCAAATATATAGCATAGAAATATTATACTCACATTCTTCCATTTTAACTTGACTTTTATACAATTAGAGAAGAATTTAAATGGAGAGTCAAAGATAGGTTTTGTTAAACAGTCCTGCATAAATTTCCTTAAAAGATTATAAAGTTCACACAATTTCTTTAGAAGATTAGAACATTCATGCAATTTCATTCTTTCCTTAGTATTAATAGATGATATAAGTTAACAAAGTAAATAAAAATTATCAGCATGTACATACATTTTAAAGATGATAGTGTTAATTTAACGTTTTAACTGAGTGGACGAAATGAAGGAAAAATATACCTTTTTTATAATTTAGCCTGACATCCTTCCTTGAAGCTGTCTGGTAGCTAGAATTCCCACACGGAATTCAATAGAGAAAATAATGGTTAAAAATTCACACTTTGGAGTTTAATTGACTTGACTTCTGGAAGGGATTTTAAAAATGCACAAAGAAGTGGCAGATAATGAACGAATGACTGAATGAATAATCACTGAATTTCTATTACTGACTATCAGTTAAATATATCCTTTCCATCAATCAAGAGGTCATCTTACCTCCAAAGGTTAGCTCCACTCTTTGCCCTCAGTAATTAAGGAAAAAAATATTCAAAAAATCTTTTCTTGAAAAAAAAAAAAAAAATCATTTTGATTTTCTAAATTACATCAAACCAAATAAAACAAATAATAATAAAAAAAATTTTTTTTTACATTTTTGAAATAAATGAATATTAATTAATTAGTAAAATAAAAATAGTAGTTGATAATATAAATTTAGTTTGTCAAATAATTTACCAATCCAGATATCCATTAATAACTCAAATATATATATACTTGCAAAGCTATTGATATTTACTATAATTTTAAATGTTTTATTATAAATGTAAGATTTTGTACTGTAATAAAATATGAAAATGAAATGAGATGATACAGACATACATGCACACATATATGCTATAGGAGTACTAAATTATCTTGACTAAAATATGACTGATATGGCAACGAGTTAAACATATTTCACTAATTATAATACCTACACATGGGTGGGTGTGCCAATGAATAATACATCAGAAAACCATCTAAACAAATACCAACCACTATTCTACAAATAAATAAAACAACTTTGCATCAACTTAACTTGCATATCAACAATTCCTGTAATAATCCACCCCCTACCCCCTTTCTTGCATTAAACATTTCATCAATACAATAATAATTACCAAGTGCTTATAAGATTCTCAACTAACATTCATAAGCGAATTTCACATAAGGTTTTATATCATTAACCAAAAAGTTTTTTTTTAAATTTTAGTTCTATTTCATTTTTTTTAGTTAAATGCAATTATTCACTACTGACACAGTATGCTTTAATTACTTGTGCCCATTCAGGTCACAATATATATATATTGTAACGGTAACCCAACGATCGAAAGGCTTAAACTTCCCTTTTATATAGATATAGTGGGGAATTCTTATAATTCAAGATCGCCCACTTTCCGCTACCGCAGGCAGAGAGAAAATACGAGTCTATATCCGTACTTGACCGAACTTGTATGCTATACGGGTATAGCCCCAAGTTATATTTCCCGGTCAACTTTCTCCCGACTGCTGTAAGATTTAACAGAGTTACAGCGCTTGGAAAATTATAAATTTAATGGGATCAAATACTGCACCACTAGCTTCATGTGTTAATTAAGTACTCAAATGAATAATAATTATTTCCCAATCCTAAGACTATACTACTTTTGGAAGTGGCAAAGAAAGAGACGAAACGGATTTTACATAAATAAAAGATTTTTAATACAATAAATTATAATAAAAGAAACACTCTAAATTATTAACACTCAATATAAAAAAAACAGATTATGCTATAACACTACAAAAAATAACTAAAAATACAATAGATGATTCTATAAATGATTGCAATCTGTGGAAATAAATTATCCCTTTATGATCATTTCAAATATTAAAAGTCTAATTAATGTCCATCTCATTATATGTGGGATTGGCAATTGCATTAAATTTAAAAGTATGTGCACATAAGTTATATAAAAGGTATTATTCATAATTACCTAGGTCATTAAGTCTTTGAATAAACTTGGCGTCTTGCTGACCATCCCGTGGAATTTTTCCACTTCTTTAGTAGGGAACGGTCGCTCTTCGGTTAGATTTGATTGTTGGGACTCCTCCGTATTGTGGGCATCAAGGCAAGGCAAAACGAACCCTTTGGCAGGCACTACGTCGGCAGTTGTTACATCGAGATGTGAACCATTATAGCACGGAAGTCTGGATCGACCGGCGATCGCGACTGGCCCTTAGCCACACATCCTCGAAGCTTCCCTTATGTTATAGTTTGTCTTCATGTTCCCAAAATTTAACTTTTCATGTCTGCTTTCTATTTAGATTTCTCTGCTTCTTATCAGAGCAGTGTCTTAACTGAAGTCTCGACCAATACTGTTTTTCAATTAATTAATTAATGTCCTTTATTTTTCAAATTCCTTCCTTATCTTGATCCCCTGCTGTATTTTTATTTCACACCTTTTTACTTTAAAAAATGCTTTCAACAACTTATACAAAATTACTTTCAATTTGATACAATTTTATAATATATTTTACATTTCTCAATCATTTTCTTTAATAAAATTATATCATTTTGACATGAAATAAACCTTACTCCCTTTATTCATACATTCACATATGCATTTCATTTTCGTCAAAATGTGTAATTTTAAGAACAGATCTTTATCTTTTTGTTGCATTCTAAATTTTACTTATATTTTATTTACACTCCCCAACTATCGCTTTTTTTTATATCATTAAGTTTCTATTTTATTTATATTTCATTTCTCATTTTTTTCATCTTACATTAAACACGATATCAATATTTCTAATTTTAATATTTCTATTCTTTTTTTTTTTAAATCTGAATTTTGGAGGGTAAAAAATAATCGTTTCGATTCTAATTCCCTCTCTTTTTTTACTTAAACATTTCTTTGTTTTGTAATTTTTCTAAACTCACTTTTTTTATAACCCAAGCACAATATTTAACATTCTTTAAATGTTAAATATCTATATGTGTGACCGCAGTATGTGTGATCATCACATTACACCATTCCCCTTCCTTTAAAAATTTTCTTAAAAAAATTTTAATTTACTGCACTTCAAGCTAGATGCTCCTAACTACTGTTAGAACCATTTTATATCTATTTACTTCTAATATAACTTTAGTGATGAGATTATTCCTAGAGAGGCGACCAGAAAAATTACATCCCTACTCTGATGACCCAACCAGCATTACTAAACCAATTTAATCTTGCTATAACATTACATGAATTTATTTCTGCCTTCTACTTGTATATACAGGTTCGAGTCCACAGGATAACTCTGTGACTCGATTAAACCTTTTCATACCTCACACTTTCACAAACAATAATCCTCTGAATGACAACTCTGGTCACTATTACCAAGGTGGGTTGGGAGGCTGGCATCTTTTTTGTCCAGCTCATCCATGAGCTCAGAATATTTAACTGATAACTCGTATTTTTTTATAACGGGGTTCTTACCCCGTAGATTGGCTTCTAAACCATTGACTCACGATATTTGTCAAATATCTAACTGGAAATCTTAATCCAGTGAGTCATTATGAGAAGAGGATCTCTGTCCCTGTCTTCTCTATATAATAAGATTTGGTGACTGCAGAACATACATGAATACATAACAGAGAAGGGTCACCATATACTGCTAAGATCCATCTACAAATATGTAAACCTACACATCTTCAGCCTCTATCTACGCTCTCACACTACTATCTATCATCTGATGCTTTGTCTTCGTTTGGATCCTTTTGTACTGTTTGGCCATTTAGGCTCATCATTTCTTTATATTATCATTATCAATATTAAAGTCCATTCTCCATTACTCGTGATCCAATTTCATTTCCAATCTGGTATCAGTGAATCCTTCCTTTATTGATGCTGGGGTTTATATTTTATCTGGTGGTTGTCTTTCTCTATTGACATCACCTCTGCGTTCCCTGGAATGCGGACTTTGATCCCTACGTTCTCTATCCTCTGTCCATTTGTATGGCCACTTCCATTCAGTCTTACATCTGGATCGTTTATCTTCCTGTCCTCTTGGATTCCACTCTGTCAAATCTCTTGTTTTCTTTCCATCGTCCTTTACTAGGATTCCAACCATTTTTAATTTCAAGTGGTTCCTTTGGAGTCGGTCTAGGTTTATATCCATCCTCCTTCTGGTCGTCCCTAGTGGTATCCAATGCACTCAGCAACTCGGCCACACGGTCCACCGTCCTCCTCTCTGCACTGATTAGAATCTGTTCTAATCTTTTGGGAACCCATGCCTAGTTATCCGGAGTATTTGCATCTCAGAAAATGGGTTTGCGGTCATCATCCGCAACTTGGCTACTTTACGGCGGACGACGGTTATAAATGATTCCTCCAGTCTCCATTTCTCCTGTTTTATCTGATGCAGCATATCTTCTTGGAGTTCCTCACTCCAATAACTGGTCTTCAAAGCCTTGTGATACCCTGCAAATGTGGTGGGTTTCTGGAACAGTGAGTTCCACCAGACTTGAGATTCGCCCTGCAAATGACTGCAGGCGACCGCTATCTTGGCCTCCTCATTCATTCTACCAAACTTGAAATACCGTTCCAGGCTGTTCAAGTGCTCCATAGGGCTTTCTCCAGGGTTTCCAGCAAAAACTGGTATATTTAGAAATTGATGGAAGCCAACAGGATAATCCATGCAATTTCCAGAGCCCATATCTCTACATTCTCCAGTGATTCTTGGTCCTATGCCCTTTACTTCAGTATCAGCGCTGTTATTGGCTGACCTACTTATCCTCTCTTCAAATTTTGTGTTCAACCTTTCCACTGCCTTCGCTATCTGAATTATATTTTCCTGTATGCTTGTCAGTATCCTACTATCCTCTACTTTTATTACTTCCACTTCTTCATCTAACTTTCTTATTTCCCTTTCTGGCCACCCTATGTCTTCTCTCAGATCAAACTCGGCTGACTCTCTACCTATACTCTCAGCCCTTTCTAATTCATCATATACACATTGCTCCATACTCCTTTGTTCATCCCACTCAACTTCTCTGTAAAATCCATTTCTTGTGTTCTTAGCCTCTGATTGCTGGATGACATCATTTCTAATTTCTTCCATGGCTTCAGCAATTCTTTTCTGGTTGTTTATTTCTATCTTTACCCACCATTCTTCCATCCTTCTCTCCTGTCTGTTTACGTAGTCCTTCATGAATTGCTCTTGCTTTGCATTAGCATATCCATGATATTACTATAATCTATTCTGCCCTTTACTTTCATCTCCTTATCTTCATTCCCTTCTCTTACTTCCTCTTCTTGAAAGTCTATTTTAGCTTGGGACCTTGTATGCATAATAATTTTATTTATCCCTTCTTGATATCCATCTTTATTATTACTATTATTGAACTCTTCTGGATAGATTTATATCAAAAATTCTTTCTACCGACTCTTTGCTTTCCGCTTTGATTAACTTTTAATATATTTGTTATTTGTCAGTTAGCATTTAGATCGCTAGCCAACCCAAACATCCACACTCCGGTTCACCCTCTTGTTTGCCTGCCTTAGATTCGTCTGACGGCCTACCCACCTCGATGATTGTCCTATATTTTTTTCCAACTTATTCAACTCTGACTCACCATACTTCGATTAATGTCGCACTTATATATTTTTTTAATCTAACTCAACTACTATTCTTTATTCCTCTGTTAACAATATTTATAAATAAACTCATTTCTATTTGACTGTATTTCCAACAGTACGCACTTATGATATATTTCTAATATTCCGTTTCTAAATCTCGATCACTTTAAGGTTACGGTTGTTTTTTAAAACAAAATCATACACATAGATATATTTTTAACGAACTAACCTCCTTCGTTACACACACTATGTTTGTAATTTATATAGTCTCTTTACTATTTTAAAATCATAGATATATTTCCTTCCATTTAACATGTATACTTCATTGTACAAGCTATATCAGCAATTTATTGATCAAGTTATCCTCACGGTTATTTTTTTAAAATCATACACATATATTTCCTCAACTTAATTAATATACTTCGTTATACTTACTACGTTTTGTAATTTATCAATTACTTTCCTTTCTCGAATATTTAAAATCATATGTATATATTTTTCTTCAACCTAACAAATACACTCGAACATTTTTTTATCATTTATCATTAGAAATATCTTATTTTCAGCTTAACTGGGATACGTTATTATAAATTCACACATATTTTTTCCACTTCGCTCACATATGCGATTATTCTAAAGTCCAACATATATATTTCTTCGTCAACTTAACTGAGATATGCGAATATTTTAGAATCTATCATTTATGATTAAGACTTTACTAACTGTTTTATTCCTTTAACTTAACTACTTTATTTTCGTTACAACAAACATCTAGATAATCTATATTTGATCGCTATAATTATAGCTGAACACACTTTATTATTACGACTATGAATTCATACACACATTTATTTATTTTTAACTTAACTGGACTATGCGACTATTTTTATTATTTAGCATTTATAATATTTTACGAAACTTGGTTTTATTCTTTTTTCTTTTTCCTGAAATGATTTATATTTCATTACCAGCAATTATTTGAGATAATTAATTCTTTGTTCATGGCGATTATATGAAATACTTCTAGTCTTTTATTAAATACGTCACAACGCATTTCAAAACTTTCTTAATATTAAAATTTTCCCATCTTTCTATTCTTCGTACACACTTGACGATGAAACACATATATGAAGTATTATAAAGCAAAAAATTTATCCCCTTTATCTTCGCTTCTAACCACTCTGATTTACAACGCGAATTTTATATATTTTAAAAACACATATATTATTTTAGAAAATATTTTCGTTATCTTACAAAATAATTCAACACGTAATCACTAATTGCACAGCAATAGACATCCCGGAAACTGGCCCCCAAAATGTTACGGTAACCCGATGATCGAAAGGCTTAAACTTCCCTTTTATATAGATATAATGGGGAATTCTTATAATTCAAGATCGCCCACTTTCCGCTACCGCAAGCAGAGAGAAAATACGGACATAAACGAGTCTATATCCGTACTTGACCGAACTTGTATGCTATACGGGTATAGCCCCAAGTTATATTTCCCGGTCAACTTTCTCCCGACTGCTGTAAGATTTAACAGAGTTACAGCGCTTGGATAATTATAAATTTAATGGGATCAAATACTGCACCACTAGCTTCACGTGTTAATTAAGTACTCAAATGAATAATAATTATTTCCCAATCCTAAGACTATATTACTTTTGGAAGTGGCGAAGAAAGAGACGAAACGGATTTTACATAAATAAAAGATTTTTAATACAATAAATTATAATAAAAGAAACACTCTAAATTATTAACACTCAATATAAAAAAAACAGATTATGCTATAACACTACAAAAAATAACTAAAAATACAATAGATGATTCTATAAATGATTGCAATCTGTGGAAATAAATTATCCCTTTATGATCATTTCAAATATTAAAAGAGTCTAATTAATGTCTATCTCATTATATGTGGGATTGGCAATTGCATTAAATTTAAAAGTATGTGCACATAAGTTATATAAAAGGTATTATTCATAATTACCTAGGTCATTAAGTCTTTGAATAAACTTGGCGTCTTGCTGACCGTCCCGTGGAATTTTTCCATTTCTTTAGTAGGGAAACGGTCGCTCTTCAGTTAAATTTGATTGTTGGGACTCCTCCTTATTGTGGGCATCAAGGCAAGGCAAAACGAACCCTTCGGCAGGCACTAAGTCGGCAGTTGTTACATCGAGATGCGAACCATTATAGCACGGAAGTCTGGATCAACCGGCGATCGCGATTGGCCCTTAGCCACACATCCTCGAAGCTTCCCTTATGTTATAGTTTGTCTTCATGTTCCCAAAATTTAACTTTTCATGTCTGCTTTCTATTATATTTCTCTGCTTCTTATCAGAGCAGTGTCTTCACTGAAGTCTCGACCAATACTGTTTTTTAATTAATTAATTAATGTCCTTTATTTTTCAAATTCCTTCCTTATCTTGATCCCCCGCTGTATTTTTATTTCACACCTTTTTACTTTAAAAAATGTTTTCAGCAACTTATACAAAATTACTTTCAATTTGATACAATTTTATAATATAATATTTTACATTTATTTCTCAATCATTTTGTTTAATAAAATTATTTCATTTTGACATGAAATAAACCTTACTCCCTTTATTCATACATTCGCATATGCATTTCATTTTCGTCAAAATGTGTAATTTTAAGAACAGATCTTTATCTTTTCGTTGCATTCTAAATTTTACTTATATTTTATTTACACTCCCCAACTATCGCTTTTTTTTATATCATTAAGTTTCTATTTTATTTATATTTCATTTCTCATTTTTTTAATCTTACATTAAACACCTGATATCGATATTTCTAACTTTAATATTTCTATTCTTTTTTTTTTAAAATCTGAACTTTGGAGGGTAAAAGATAAGAATCGTTTTGATTCTAATTCCCTCTCTTTTTTTACTTAAACATTTATTTGTTTTGTAATTTTTCTAAACTCACTTCTTTTATAACTCAAGCACAATATTTAACATTCTTTAAATGTTAAATATCTATATGTGTGATCGCAGTATGTGCAATCATCACAATATATATATAGGGTAAAAGGGGCATTAATATCTACATTATAAATGAAAAGTTATAATTATTTTCTTAAAAAAGCAGTAAGCCTAATGCAATTTAATCCAATAATAGAGTGGATTTTATTGAATTGATTCTTCACTGAGTAAATTTTTAAGTTTTTTTTATTCAAATGAATAGAAATGCTGATTCACCATCAGAGTTACTGAAATATCATATGACTTATGGAGAAATTAATCATATGGTTATCTATTTTTAAAACAGTAACACAGAACAAACAACTCTTTAATATTATTGAAAAATTTTATATCATGAATTTTCTACTTTCAGATTATAGCAATTTTTTTATTTAACCTTCCCATCTATTTCTAGGCCCCCTTTTTAATTTTAGCATCTAGTCAATCTGTTCTACATTATCATATTAAATTCTTTATATAATATACTCTAAAAATCATACTGCTTCTACTGTGCACAACTCAATGAAATTTTTATGGAAATACAAGAATTGTTTAAAATAAGAAACAATATTTATATATTAACTATTCCTAATAACATTTAAATTTTCCAGCAATTCATATTTATAAATTATAGTTATCTCAGTACAATTGTTTCATGAAATGAACATTAATCATCGGCTAACTGTAAGTCTACTGCGCAATATTCACCAACATAATACACAACCAGATTTTAAAGGATGAAATAATTACAGCATATACTTTTACTATTAAATATTTTAATGTTAATATAAATTAACTTGGGTCTTGAATAAAAAAAAAAATATTAATTAATAACCCATTATAATACAAAAATGTGCATAATTTTAAATTAGAAAACAATATAAATTATCTACTTCTAATAACATTGAAATAATCTAGTCATTAAATGTTTTGATAATTTATACTTGATGATTGGCTAGTAGTTTTAGTGAAATATTTTAATTTATTGACAGGATTATTTGTTTCAAAAGTAGTTAATTTATATTATTTTCAAGTTTAACACTGTGCACATATAACTTCTTTAACAAGCGTTATAAGTGCATAATTATTGATATAATAAAGTTAGTTAATTTATAGTAATTTCTGTTATTATATTGCATTATGTCAACTCTGTCTTAAAACAAATTTGCCATAATGTTAAAATATTTAATGATTGTGTTGTAATTACTTCATGCTTTAAAATCTAACTGGTTTTTGATTAGATATTTATAAATAAACAAATGTATATTAAGTTGAGGGATACTTCCAGTAGACTCATAGATAATTGATGATTAGTATTATGAAACGATGTGTAATGAGAGAGTTGATTGGTTACTTCTTTTAGTGTGATATCTTAGTATAATTTACCTGCAAATATATTGACTGGATTCCATACGTTCTTGTCATTGCAGCTGTTATTACTATGTGATTATTCATATAGTATACGAATATGGATGGACTGCTCACCAACACGCATTAGCCAGCGTGGTGAGTTTATTGGCTTTTTACCTCAGAGTTTAAGAATATTTTTTCCAATATATACAATTATGAAGAGAAGCTAAAGATAGGAAAAGATGGATTGAACTTGGAGACCTTCATCCTGCAGTGGATTGATAATGGTTGATGATGATGATGGTGATTTAAATATTATCATTAGTAGTTAAATTTATATTACTTTCAATTTAGCATCATGCATATTTGTTTTATATATTTTTAGAGTTAACAAATGCTATCTTAAATCTAACGTTGTATATATATATTCTAACCTGGTCTTGTGCATCTTCACTTCCAGATAATATATGATATGAAATAAAACGGGTTCTAGCTCAGTTAATAATTAATAAATGAAATATTCAGCATTAAAATTAAATATTTTACTAGCTCAAATTTAAAATACGAATAAGGTTCAGTTTATAAAAATAAATTAAATAAATATTTAATATTTTCATGAAACTTGAAGTGAGAATACAGGTGACAAGATAGATTACATTGAGCCAATATCCTACAGGATACTACCTCAATGGCATAAGAACACTACCTCCCTTATTACTATTTCAAATAACAAACTCATAGTATTCATACGACTTTAATAACTTCTACTCACTAAGATTAAGTTAATAATTACATCTTAATCTATTTATAATAATCTAGCTCAATAAAAATCTCAGGTTTGTAAAGTTTATTCTAAGTTAATAAAAAAATACAGTAGTAAAATATGAGAAGGGATTTTATGTCATAATCTACTACACTGAAACTAATAATAATAAATAATAATAATATTCTTCATTGTTTAACTACTACTGGATATCTTTTCTTTTATTATAATTTTATTACCATAATAAAATAATAAAATAATTTTATATAATCTTTTATCTTCATGTAATAATATAATAAATAAGTGGTAGCATATGATAATCTGATAAACAAAGGATGTGTGGTAACTGATAGCATATAATTCAGTATACTATTGTGATAACTGATTTATGACCAATAAAACAATGTAAAATTATAATTATTTAATTAAAAGAATACCAATAAATATTTAAATTCTTAAATAATTCTCTATTTATCTTTTTGTGCAAAATTATATATTTGTTTCAATTGTTATGAATATATCATGATTTCATGCAGTGAAGTGGAGAAATAAACAATCCAGACACAAAAATTTTGAAAACAAATTTTAACAAAGTTTATTAACAACAACAAATAAAAATAAACAATTTATGTACACTATTTACAATGGATATCCTTATTTTATTCTTACATTTTTATCTACTAAGTTATATAAAAATAATTTATAGTTTAGTTATATCTTTATTTAGACTTAAGACAAAATAAAAAAAAAATGTTACCATTTGGTTTCTCGTTATGGTTAACTTATTACAAATATATTTATTTATTTTATTAGCAAAATATTTCATCCTTAATATTATTAAACTATCTTATTTTTAAAACCTTCATAGGAAAACATTCTACAGAAAAACAAAATTAACTTTATAATGAGTATGGATTTCTCAAAATATTAAAAAATTTTCATCGTGCAAAGTCAAAGATGTTACATAAAATATTCATCCAAAATTCAGTACTAGATTTTAGTGTTTTATCACACGATGTTTACTAATCATAATATATTCTTATTTAGCCTTACTTTAGTATGATATAAGTATAATAATCAATATATTCCTGTTATTCAATAAACAAAAAATATACTATGCATATTGTTTATATAATTTAATTTGTACTATTGTATTTTAAAAATATGCAATATTTATTTTTCTTCTAAAAAAATAATAAAGCATTTAAAAATAATTAACATTTCAAAGAAAACATCTTGTTTAGATACTCTATTCCAAAATTTATATTTCATTTCCGAAATAAATTCAAAAATATATTCTATGATTCTTTCTTTCCCTTAGGATTCATTGGACCTTCAATTCTGTTCCTTATAAGCAAATAAACCAATCTTATACAAAAAACGATAGCATAACCTAAGTTCTAAATTATTTATCATTTCTTTTCAAAATATATTAGTGAACGATGCAGTTACATGAAATAAAGATAGCGAAACAGATGTATAGGATTTAAGGAAGAAAGCTAGAGTATCACTCATAATATATCTCAAAAACATGGCACAGTGCAAAGAGGTATGACCTTTACCTGTCTAATAACCTCTAATACATGAACGATGTTAAAGCTATTTCTTCAGCTTTATTAGAACATCAAATATTTAAAGAAATATAAAACACTGTCCAAATAAAATGTGTACCAGTCATAGGGCTTTGTTAACTATGCTGATATCCACACAAAGACTAAATATTATTTCTATTCCTTATCATATCCTATTTCTTAAAAACATCATCTTGGTTTCCTGTTCACTAAGTACTTCCAAGCCACTATTTCAACATTATTTCTCAAGATTTTCCACATCTTACATCGATAAATAACTATCTGCATTTACAAAACAATAAATAAAATTCACTGATAATTTTAAAACAATCTAGCTGTTCCATAAGAAAAGTTTGTCTACTTCATCATTCTGTATGTTTAATCATATACAATCTAACTAGACAATATTTGAATATCCAATAACATGAAAATTTTGAAAGAATCACATAACTATTTGTTATTATGTTGGATTATATCACTAATATAAAAAAAATCGCCGTATGCATATTTTCAAATCAATCCTATCTCATAATGCTTTTTTAAAATGTTGTATGAAATGCGTTACATATAATAAAAAAAAACTTTTACACTTCATTCTTATGATTCATAGATGATCTAAAGAAAACAAAAATATACATTATAAATTATTAATAGTCATTATTATTACCAAAATAACCTTTATCTGGTCATCATATTCAGTAGGCTTCTTCATCCACTAGATACCGATCATTGCAAACATAAAGAAATACATTCATACACTTTATTTTAAAATATATTCTTATCTAAATTATTAGATTATTCCATTATAAAATTTTATATCATCAACAAATTAATGTTTTATGTTTTCCTAATCTTATAAAAAAAAATTTAGATTTAAACTAGGTTAATAAAATAAAAGGAATCAAAACTATAATTACATATTTTCTTGACAATAGTTCCTGATAAGTCCAAAATGTTTATTATTTTCTCTATAGTTTTAAAATGTTCTCCTCCAAGCGCATTAAAGTTTAAAAATAAAAATAAATATTAACCCATTTAGTAAAATTTATAGAAAATAATCCTTGGTTTTAGTATTTAGGATGATAATTATTAAATCATAATATTAATTAATCCCGTGAAATTTCTTCAATATTCTCTGCCAATATTCTCTGCGGCGTATCCGATGCATCACTCCATCTAGCTTAACTTTAAAAATATTTGGTAAACTTTTTTTACAATATTTCCATGGATCCATTTTTTATTCAACTATGTGTTCACTTTTTTTATATAAGTTTCCTTCTTAATACATTTAAACTTTCGTTTGGTATTTTTTTTATATATCAGTTTTTAAAAAAAAAAACTTCAAGTACTTTTAAACAAATCTTTTCTAAATACATTTTAAACAATTCTAAGACTGGAGGTTTTA
This sequence comes from Epiperipatus broadwayi, assembly GCA_028023455.1. NCBI lineage: Eukaryota > Metazoa > Onychophora > Udeonychophora > Euonychophora > Peripatidae > Epiperipatus > Epiperipatus broadwayi. The sequence continues at coordinate 2,876,962 of JAQFVV010000143.1, read as the reverse complement.
ATATCAAAAACGCTTCAGTAACATATTCTCCTGGGTTCTTTCTTTAACTCTTGAAAATAATTTTTTTTAAAAATGTTACCTTCAGAAAGGATATAACATTTTACTCCTTTTGATATAATATTATATAGAACGATTCATAAGATATAATTGTCTTATTACTATTTTTAAAAAATAAATCTTGGATAAGCTTATCTAAATAATAATGCGTCTCCAATTTTTCCCTTTTAAACAGAAAATAACTTTGCACTGTATCAGTATAATGTCCGTACTATGATTTTTATGCACTAGAATAGTTCTCCGGTGAAGCACTAATAAAGCTGTATCAAAATATTCCAAAAACATTTTTATATTATTAGAATTTATATCCATTTCATTCCACAGTATATCCATCTTTTCATTGCGAAGTTTAGGTCAAATTTCAGATAAAATAATCCTGGTAAGTACTTTAAAAAACTAGCAAATCATTTTCACGAAGTTCCCAAATATATTATTTTTTAAACTCTCTTTTGCAAAATACTTCTTAAAAATTATCAATTAGTTTCTGCAAATAAAACTATAAGAAAGTATTAAAAATTGACTAAATAAAAATTTAAAAAATACTAACTTCTTTGATAGCTGCTAATATACCTGTCTCTGGTTTCAATACATTATTAAATCTCCTCTGATACCCCCCGTGCAATTCGTATTTATAGTCTGTAAGAATACCTCATTTGATTGGTTGATTCTTACTTTTAGCTTGAGAACAAATTTACATATTTTCAATTTTTTACAGAATTAAATCTTTAAAATAAAAATTTATGATGTAATAACTCAAAATATCATTTAAAATATTACTTTCAGATTGATTATTACTTTATCAAAATTCTTCAAACATTTAAAATGACTTTTAAAATAATTTTAATACCCTATTCCATTCTTAATATTCCATTTATCTAGTTTTATTTAAACAAAATATTTAACTTTATTAACTGTATTCGTCTTCATTACATTATTTAAAACATGCTATACGATAGTTAACTTAATATTTATTATTATTTGCTTTTATGATAGGCAATAATTCCATCCAATTCTATAATATAACTTTTAAAACATTTTAAACTTTGTTATTAATTCAAACAAGCAGTGTGTGTGAAAGTATGTAATATACAAGTCACATGATTAATATAAAATTTAAGACAGACGATTTCCAATCTATTTCTCTGCCTGGATTTATAAAATTGCTACCCTTATTATATTATATAAAATAATTATAAAAGTTTGGAAAAATAATTCAAAAAATATAGAATCAAATACAATTTTCACCATCACAAAGTTTATTTTTAAAATATACGATTTTTATTAGATTATTAAATACGACTTTATAAATTTAAAATATAACATTTATTACTATAAGTTTTTAACTATTAAAATCAAACTTTTTTAAATATACTTTTAATATTTATAGCTGTGTTATTTAATATGGCCAGCTTTTACAACCATATGCAACAATATTTTAAGCTTTACTTAACTATTTTTAAATGATTCGTTATAATTTTATATACTACGTATTTGCTTTAACTTCAAATTGTACTTTATAATATAATTGACAAACTATAATTAATAAATCAAAAGAACATATTCTAAAATTTAAAATTTTTAGTAATTGACTGTGATGGACTATTACTAACCTATAGAAAAGGGCACAATATATATATATATATTTGATAGAATTCAATTCAAAACGTATTTGTAATAAATAATTTGCTTAAAATAGACTTTCAAGTAATTACAGGTTGACATATGTAAATCCATACTTTGTAAATAAAAATATGATATATATAGCATAAATTTAAAAAAAAAAAAACTTTCCATTATGTTGTATCTTTATGTTAAATGTAATTACTGAAAATAATTTTTTTTAGTTATATTTATTTAATACATACATATACACAGAAACAGCACAAAATATTTTAAAGGTGTCATATGATTCATAATTCAGTTTCACCATTATCAACATTTTTAACTATTATCAATCTACTGTAGAATGGAGATTTCTTCAAATTCAACCCATCTTTTCCAATCTCAAGCCAATATTTTCCAAATCACACCCACATACTTCCTTATTTCATCGATCTATCTCACATGTGGTCTCTTCCTGGGTCTTTTACAATCTCCTGGAATCCATTTTTCAATTGGCCATCTATTACCATTTCTTCTAGCAATATGCCCAGCACAACTCCATTACAGTCTTTTAATTCTTTCAATGACATTCATAACACCTGTTTATTTTCTCATCCATGTATTTCATTTTCGATCTCTTCTTGTTACATCCATTTCTCCATACTTCATTGAGTGATCCAAGATCTTTGTATTGGTCTTCTGTTAAGGATACAAAGTCCCAGATCTATAAGTAAGAACTGGTGAAACACATTCATTAAAAATCTTCCTTTTCAAACACATAAGCATATTTCCTTTTAATATTAAGTTATTTTTACCAAAAGAACTCCAACAAAGTTTAATTCTATAATTAATTTCATTCATGTGTTTCCATCTGTAGTAATAATATGACCAAAGTATATGTAGTTGTTAACCTCTTCTAATTCATCATTATCAATCTTTATTTTCTTCTTTTGAGAAAATTCATTGATCATTATTTTAGTCTTTTTAATATTCACCTTTAAGTCTTACTTTCATTTGATAACTCTTGCAACATTTCCTGAAACTCTAAAGCATTATTTGCTAAAACAATTACATTATCTGCAAAATCTAAATGATTTAAATAATCTCCATTTACTTTTACTCTCTTAGTTTCCCATTTCAATCCACAAAATACTTCTTGCAAACCTGCTGTGAAAATTTTGGAGAAATGGAGTCACCCTGTCTTAACCCTTCATAATGTTAATCTTCCTATTATCATTATGTAATCTAATTGTTGCTATCAAATTTTTATGAATATTCTTCAGAATATGACAATATCCTTGATCTATACCTAAATGTTCCAAGATTTTAACCACTGAAGAAATTCTAAAGAATGAAATTCCTTTTCATAATTTATAAATCCAAAACATGACAACTCATATTCATTAGTCCTTTCTATAACTTCTCCCAATATTTGAATATGATCAACTACTTTCAAATCCATCTTGTTCTTTTAGTTGGTTAAAATCCAAAGTTCACTGTAGATAAGTTGTAATTATCTTGGTAAAATTTTATAAAGCTGATAAAAGACTGATATGTCTGTAATTTCTAATATCTTCTCTATCACATTTTTAAATATTAATATTAGTACTGCATTCTTCCAATTATCTAGTATACATTTATCACTTAGATATTTAGTATATAACTTTGCCAACATTTTTTCTACATCTTAGATATCAATTATAATTTCATCATAATCTGGAGTTTTTCCTTTTTTCATACATTTAATTGCATTTCTCAATTCTTCATTTAAAATCCTGGGCAATTCATAAGATATAGTAGTTGTAGGAAATATTTTTCCTTGTTTTTTATTGCTATATAATTCTTGATACAATTTTTCTACACATTTCATGTTATCTCTCTTTTTAGTAATAGTTTCATCTCTTTCTATTATTGCAGAAATAAGTCCTATCAACACCAAGATGTTGTTTTATATTCTTGAGACTTATTTTCTACTATAGCTTTCCTTACTAATTTACAATTATTCTTTCTTATATTGTTATCAAATCTTTTTCACATCATTTTACAAAATTATATATATTCAATCCTTCTTAATGCATCATTTTTATATATTTTATATTCCTTCTTTTCTTCATAAATTATCTTGTCTCAGTAGAAACTTTACTGGTCAATAGCTGCTTTCTTGTACCAACTATCATTGTTGCAGTTTTTAAAAGTGTATCATTATCTTCCTATTGATTTCATTCAAATCTGAATTATGTTCAAAATCTGTTATCATTTTGAAAACGATTTGCACGTTCTAATTTAAATTCATTGAAATGTTTCTTAAGATTATTTTCTTTCTCTCATTTTACATCTCACTAATCGATGATCATTTCCTGTGTTGAATTTATTAAAAACATTACAATCTTGAAATAAATATTTTCTGCTAATCAAAATATAATCCAATTGTGCGATACTTTCAATTGAATGCTTCCATTTCCTTCCTCACTTGTATTTTTATTGTTTGCGCCTTTATAGTACAGTACATGTTCACATTTTAAATCGTCTCTTCATTTTTTCTTCTAATTTCACAAAGTCCAATATTATCCAGTTTAATATTAGATAAGTTATTCTAGTTCTTGCAATCTTCCTTCATTCGAAAGTGATATAGCTAAATAAAAAGTCACCATCAAATAACATCCTGGGTCTGTAATCAGGACATTCTTAGCACTCTCCACCTTCAGCCATCAATAACTACCTTGGCTGACAACTTTACAGCCTCCTGGGAATAAGGGCCATGATTTAATTTTGTCTGTTATGATTGTAAATATCTATTAGAAGAAAAAAAAGTAAGTTCATTCATACATCCATTCATTCTGCCTTCAAGAAAGAGCTATCAGGCAATTGAGAAGAAAGACCATGGTGTTTCTAGATCTTAAACACAGAGATAAAAAGCCAATAAACCCACCACGCTGGCTAATGCATGATGATGAGCAGCCCATAAACAATCACATAGTAATAATAGCTGCAATAACAACAATGTATGGAATGGACATTAGGAATTTGCCCTGTTCGATTACTTTAATGTCTCAAAGAGGAATCAGTCTCCTATCAATTAACAACAAACTCCTTTCTTTAGTTTAAAAATAGGGAAAAAATAATAATATCTTTTATTAGCAGCAAACAAATTTTACTTCTTTACTATTGAAATAAAAAAGAGGTTTTTTTAAAATTCATAATCAAGTTTTCAATTTATGTATCTGCATTATATGTATATCTAGAACTTAAAAAAATAAAATATTACAAAGTTACAAGTGTTAAGATTAAAATTTTGATAAGCAGTTCTGGATTAGAAAATGATTAATTAAAAGATAAGGAACAAGTATAATTAATTAGTTCTAGAACATTCCACATTAGGGGAAAAACATATAAAAACTTGGAGATAAGTAAAATTAGGGTCTTACTACATATTCACATCACTGGAACTGATCGTTGCTGACAGAAGATACAGAATGGCTAGAGTGTAAGGAGGAATATGGAGGAATCCAGTGAGCTCTACCACTGAAGCTACTGAAGTGAATCTAGGGACTATACAAGCCATATCTGCTTTATTACAATTTATGTATGCCTTGTTGGTCATGTACTTGTAAGTAATAATATTGATATGTATAATTTGTAAATATATTAAGCATGTTGGTAAAATCTTACTCTTAGTAACTTGTGGTAATAAAGTCAGTATTTTGGCATAATCTTATTCCCAAATTACTTTTTATTCTGTTCGTCAGCCTACCTTTATCCCGACTGTAATACTCATGGTGGCTGTACACAGCAATATCTATCAGAAAAAGTTGCACAATTAACTACTTGCAAAAGTTAGAAACTGACTGTGTTCTTCTAAGAATTTAAAATAATTAATTAAAAAATTATTTTTAAATCATAAAAGTAATAGAGTTTTAAATAATTTAAATAATTATTCCAGTGAAAGCAAATATTTTCCATTTAATGATGCAAATTTTCAATGAATCGAAGATTCTAAATACAAATAAAAGTGAGATTTATACTTCATAAGTTATAATTTAGATTCATTAGCAGAGTTATTCATAAATGAATATAACCATTCTAATTGCGGGGAAAAAAATAAAGGGAAAAAAAATAAAAAGAAGACAAAAATTAAAAGTAAATTTTATAATGAATATACAAATCAACTAATGACATACAAATATTTTCACAGATATGACAATAAGCAAATAATTGTCTTTATTTGTTGCTTTAATCCATACATCAATTTTAAGTTTTTTTGTCAATTTTTCTTAAGAAAAGAATGCCATTTTTTTTTATAATCAAATCATTAACGATGTAATCACTCAAAAAATCAATAAGGATGTCTGTCTATAGTTTTATGATTATTTGGACACATTCTTTTGTTTTATTTGATTAATAATAATGCAAACATATTTTAAATACAACAATGATTGATGATTTAAAAATAAAGGTCATATTATGAAATATTCAATTAATGCTGTTATCTTCTTTTTTCAATAAATGAAATTGAAATTTTTACAATTATCAATAAAATTTCTAATGCAGTGAACTCTCAATCCTTCATATATGTATATATTGTTAACCATATCTATTAACTCCTTTCTTTGATCCCAAGTTCAGCGCTATAAATATACATATTATAGAAAACTTTTCAGGCACATTTTTAGGCATATATCACTGACAAATAACAGTTCTGATGCAATATTCTTTTCCATAGATAGTTTTTTTAATTCTTATAATTAAGATATTTATATCTTTTGTCATTTTTTTTTTAGAAAAATTTAACTTTGACTTTCAAGCTTTTCATTTTGCTACAAGTATAATAAGAGTTTTTTGCTTTGTTTGTAACTTTTTTAGGGTTAACTGAAGCAGTAAAATTTCTATGCAAATGTATTTGGAATAATTAAATAAAGTTAAATTTTTATAAAGATATTCAATACTCATATTAGATGATGGAAATAGTCCAATATAAAAATGCAACTAAAACACACCATCATCACAAACCTTCGGGAAAACACCAAATAATAATTTCTGTTTTTTTTAACAATAAATTAATGTTTAGATAAGATTGTTTATTTCTAATAAAATCGAATGACTATGAGTAATAAATAAATGTAGAATATTTTAAATTATAATATCTGAGTTGTATTTGAAGCTAATGCTTAAGTTATGCTTATCTAATTTTAATAGACTTACATTTTACCATTTTTATGTAGCCATTTATTTTATCTGGTTTCTTAAAAAACAATATATCAAAAGTTCCATGTATTCAAATCCATCTGTGGTACTGATATGTGGATGAATCTAATAATTGGAAATAACAATATGTATTTAACATATTTAATTCTAACAAATTGTAATTATTTTTACAAAACATAAAAATTTAAAACAATATTATTAAAATTTAATATAAATTTTGGTCACAAAAGTAAATTTTACTATTCAATTATAAAAGCAATAAATTTAATTTTGAACAATATCATACAACAACTCTGATATACAGATTATAAAAAGTTATAAAGATAATACTACTTATATAAGGCTAAAACCTTAGTACATGCGCCTTGCATGCTTAATTTTAACAAGAGAGACCTCTACAAATCATAATGCAAGATTCGACTTTATAAAGATAATACTGTAAAAATCTCTTAATTAAAAATGATTTAAATAATGAATACGTAATAAATGATATACATTATAGATATCTTATTTCTTATTCACTAACAAAAACATGACTGATATAAAAATTACCCTACCATTGTTATTTGGGCATAATATGTGCCTGATAGATCTGAAAAGTATTTGTTAACAAAGAACACAATATTAAGAGGCAATATTTATCAAAACATTCTGATTACAGCAAGTATTGGGAAGAAATATTAAAAAACTTGAAAAAGAGCTTCATCAAATAATTGACAGATTTTATAAAAAGTGAAACAAGTCAAAAAATTCTATGAAAACAAGTTACATTTTTTTTTAAAAAAAAAAGGAGCAGAAAATTTGAAACCATTTTCTGAAGTGGAGTTTATATAAGACTATACTTAGCTGCTGCAGAATTAATCTACATAGAATATAAATATGGACCAGTCATTAATAATAATGATGTTACTTTATTTTTAAATTCACAAAAAAAAAAGATATGGTCGTTGTTTAAAAAGGTAGAGTTGAAATTGGCTTTCCAGTTGAAAAGATTGCCCACTCCTAATGATTAGGAGTAAATTAATTAAATTTTTGATCAAATATAGGAGGCTAATTTTTAAAAACTGATAATTTTCTATGGCTCTCAAATGATATTAAAAATATCCAAATGGCCCGTGGCAAAAAAACGGTGCCCCACCCTTGAATTAGAAGATAAGTAAACATTTGTTTATATTTAGTTTTAGTTAAAAGTTCTAGCCAATGATCGAAATCCTATTTCTGACTTCAACTAGACAAAATTACAATTCATATTTGATTCTGTTAACTGCACCTGTTTTCTGCTGTGTACAACCTATAGAGTAGAAATGGCAAATGTAGTCAGACAATCAGAAATAATTACAACACAAGAAAATTTATAACTATAAATTGACATTATAACTGACAAAATAATAAAAAAATAATAGTAATGCTTTACAGTAACGATTTCTTGGATTAGTATTAAAATATAGTCACTTATGATTTATAACTATAAATTGACATTATAACTGACAAAATAATAACAAAAAAATAATAGTAATGCTTTACAGTAACAATTTCTTGGATTAATATTAAAATATAGTCACTTATGATATGCAGGTATATAGGCATATAAAATCATAATGCTTCGTGTGGTCTGTATAAATCCCTAGGTCTACTTTTGAATCTTCAGTAATAAAGTTCACTGGGTCATTTCTAGTCCTCTCAAACACTTGGCTTTGCAGTTCCTTGGATTAATACGATCAGTTCTGCTGAAGAAATGTGTGTATGAAGATCTCATTATTTTTATTCCTTTCAGTTCAACAACAAGTTCCAGAACACTAATTACTACCATTGTTTATTTATCATTTTAGCTGATCTGTATCCTGGTCTATTTTTTTAGTAAAATATTTTCTACTATGGAAGCACTTATCAAATAATAACTTTACATATTTTTAACTTTTTAATTTTTACTTCACAATAGTTTTGTTATATTCTAAATACCTCATTTTATTTACATTCTAAATATAGCACAGGTTCTTTTTTTTATTCCTATGATTATGAAAATTATTTGTAGAAGCTTAATTATTGCAGATCGAAACAAAAACTGATGTACCAGTCTAAGGCTAATACCTTTTGATGAATTACTGATAAAGGATTATTTATTAAATGTTGGTCTAATTGTAGTAATTAAGTTTAGTCTAGTTGGTCAATGGTTAAGAAAGAATTAATGGGTTGCACTAGCACATATAAATTGTTTTATAGTCCTGCCTTCAATTAGGCAAGTAATAATTTGATTTATTCTTAGAATGCCATAACTGTATCTGAAGACAGAAATGAAATTAATGAACCAGTTTATTGATATTAAAATATTTCAAGCAATCTCTAGCCTTGTACAGTGATGCAAAAAAACTTGAAATATAATCATGTAAAACATTATTAGAACATTATTAATTGACTTAATTGATCTTATGATGACACAAATAAATAAATTATCACAATTATGCTTGCAGTGTTTTAATTCAAACTTTTCATGTGAAACTTATGCTACATGAGATTCTTTTATGAACAAAGAAATCCATCTTCTGGAGATATAATAATTTCTTTGTTATCATTTTATGACCTTGCATACAAATTGAGAATGTCTAATTTCCACAGGTAATCAGGTAGATTATAGACTAAGCTCATTATTCACTAGATTAATATGATCAAAAATGATAAAATCTGAGGTTACATTAAGTTCTGGAACTTTTTTTTTTCATAATAGATTAAGTTTAAAAAACATTTTATTCCTGATCTTATTGATTGCTGTTTATTATTTACAGCTAAAAATTTAACTTTCGGATTCTTTGCCATATTCTGATTAATTCAATACATAATGAGAATCATTCGCAATTTGGTTAGTCTGGGTTGTAAATTTAAAGGCATTAAGTAATAGTTTCTATATGTTTGAGGTATTCTATATTGACAAATATATTTTTACTAGTTTTTAAATTATTAGAGTGGAATGAGAAACTTCCTTCTTTTTTCAGCTTGTTAAATAATCTCTGAGAATTGCCACAATATAACTGAACAAAAAAAACATCCATATCATGATTAAAATAGGCAAAACTCTCCATACAATTATGAGCAAGCATAAGAAATGGTGATTATATGATGTATTATGATTATTAAGGTTCTCATTCAAAGAAAAATACTTCTAATAAATGGGCAACCAATGATCATTTCAAATTTAGAAATCTGCTTTTTTATATCAGCAGATGACTTAAACCTAATAAAGTTTCCAATTCTGCCACTATTAGTTTTATTGGTTTCTACAATCACTGAGTGCATTGGAAAATCTTTGGCTTTTAAATGATATATCAGTATCAAAGAACCTTTCTTCATAAATCTTAAGGGTTAATGGCAGAATCTTGATAAAGTTTTCTCTTGGTTTATTATCAAAGTAACTTGACTTTCTATTTCCTTTTAATCTATAATGCTTATTCTGCTAGCAAAGGTCAGTAATGACCTTAATTCACAACAAAAATAAAATTTCTAGCTTCTAATAAAGCAATGACTGATATGTATAAAGCTAAATAGTTTCATATAATATTAATATCATTTCACATATTAGTCAGCATTTAATTCAATGGTTAAGTAATTATTAATTATTTATATAGTAAATTGTTAATAGTAATAATTATAGTGTCTTCATTTTTAACTGCTTCTACTTCACTTGAATTTTATCAAATTCCTTTAACATATATTTAATAATATGTGCATATACTATAAGTAAAAGATAAACAACCTTAATAACTCACTGCATGATAAAGATTTCTCCAGAATTCCTCTATAGAAGAACAAAGAAATATATATTATTCATCAATTAGTCATTTTTAGGGATCATCTTATTTTATTCTCAACCAAAAAAGAGCTAGATAGGTAATTATCAACCAATGATTGAATAGTTGTCTGGATGTACTTACTTGAAAAATCCTGATCATGTTTAAACATTTTCAATTATCATAAACAATTCTAATATTTCATCCAGATTCAAATCCCAAGTTTTAGCAAAGTGGGTAGATATTTTCATGCATTATATCTGTGCATATGCAATTACTGTAGCCAGTATGCAAATATATCCTACTAAGTAAATGTGAAATTAAATTACTAACATGGCATGACTAAGATTAACAAATTTAAAATTTTGATGGCAAAAAAATGCAAAGTAATGTCCAGTTTGTCTCAAAAAAATATATACATATATTTTAATTAATAATTATAAACTTAAAAAGACCAATAGCTAAATGACATGCTAATGTGTTGAGCATTGAAAAATATGATTCCTGGCAAATACTTGTTGAGACCAGATACTTTAGATAAATTATCTTTTAAAGAGTTGTATGCTTGCTTACATGAGCACTTGGCAGTTTAATTACCAAAAAAATTTAACCAGAGATTCCAACAGCCCACAGTCATTTTCTAATATGAAGAGTTAAAAAATGAATTTAGTTATTAAAACAGTGAAAATAAAAAATATAAAAAATTACAAAAAGATAACTATATAGTAAAAAAAAAAAACAGAAAACTATCTTTTAGCAAGAGCCATAGATTCCTTTACAAAAATATCAACTAATTTTCTCAAAGTCTTTAATAAAGATTAATATCAGATATCAGTTTTGTGTGTGTGAAAGCAGATATAACTGAGTTAAAAATCTTAGTGTATGAAATTTTAAATCATTAGTTTATGTACTATAAAAGTCAAGGTGGTTTTTGGTTAGGTATGTCCAATCCAGTATTCCCCACTAATGAAAACCAAACCAATAGCCTGATACTAGTCTGGGAATTAGACAGGCATTGATTAATCATTCTTACATAGATGACGCTAATGAATTATTGTTGTTAATATAAATAAAACAGTTGGAATAAAAAAAAAAAAAAAGATTTACATGAATGAATCAAAAACTGACGATTGAAATGGCAAATTATTTGTAGAAAAAGTAGATGGAATACGAAATAGGAATATAATAGTGATTTATATAACAAAAATAATATACCTTTGTCTATATTAATTGAAAAAAAAAAGGGCTACCATAGCGATGCTGGTGTAGGTGATGGGGAAAAATGTTTTTCATATAGCAAAAAGACTATCCGAAACCAAAGCCTCTAGAAGTAATGTACCTTGAACTTAAAAAAATATACATACTTCGAAACAACATCTAAATTGGTATCATGTCTATGTTTTAGAAATAGAAAACAAGCACCAGATGAGAAGGATCAACATTATAATATAGCACTGTGAGAATTAGCAAAACACCATGAATTTAGTGTTGAACTAGATGACATGCTCCTTGGTCAGTGGTTATGGAGGATGATTGATAATAAGTTACCTCAAGTTCTGCTCAATGAAGTAACCTTAATGTATAAGTAGACAGTGGATAAATGTATAAACACAAGAGTTATCCATGGAAAATGCCACAGAATTTCAAAATAATAGAGGTAGAACATATAAAATGACAGTAAGTAAAGCTGACATTCAGGTCAAGAGTTGTTGGAACTGATCATTTCAATGTGTTTGTTGTACAAAAGATATAAAGTTAGAAAAAGAAAATTATGAGCGGATTGCAAATTGCACGAAGAAGGTCAAGAGTAAAATTGTAGTAAAAACAATGAATAGTATAGATAATAACTACATTTCTTTAAACATAAGATTTCTTGGACAAAACCCCAGTATAAAAATTGATAACAATGTGGGGTTGTCCTTAATTTCACTGAAAGATTGAAAAAAATTAATAAAGATGTAAAAAAAAATCACTATGAAAAAAAAGGGGAGGTTATAGCCATGGAAGTAAATGGGATTGATATATAAGGTAAAGTAATAATATTAGTTAAATTGAAAGTTAAAATAAAATTATTGCCATTGTATGCCTTGAAAAGAGACCTTACTTCAATTTTAGGAAAAAATTGTTACTGGCTGCTGGGAATTCGAGTAAAGAGAAAAAAATATAGATAATTTACAGTCACATTGTGGGATGAATCTGAGCAGGAGACAATCACAGTAAAACCTTGAACAGTGCGATTGTATAGACTGTCATATTGCTATGATGCTTCCAAAGAAATTAGAGCTTTGGATTAAAGTCAATAAACCTTGAGAGAGAATCCGTTTAAGTTATGCTGGCCCATTTAATGGAAATCAATAGTCTCTTACTTAAAATGAACAGGGTACAAAAGAAGTGAGAGTACAAGTGTAGAAAACACTGTGAAAGCTTTAAATGAAATTTTCGTGTATCATGGTTATCCCAAAATTATTATTTCAATAAAACACAAGAGTTATCCATGAAAAATGCCACAGAATTTCAAAATAATAGAGGTAGCAACATATAAAATGACAGTAAGTAAAGCTGACATTCAGGTCAAGAACTGTCAAAGCCCTACAAGATCGTTTGTATGCTACTGTTGTAGTGAGAGAGGACTGACCCTTAAAGCAGGCCTGTAAATTTAAAATTGCTAAATGCCATATATGCAGGAAAACTGATCGTTTCAATCTGTTTGTTGTACATGGACAAAACCCCAGTATAAAAATTGATAACAGCGTGGGTTTGTCCTTAATTTCACTGAAAGATTGGAAAAAATTAATAAAGAAGGTGTAAAAGAACATCACTATGAAAAAAAGGGGAGGTTATAGCCATGGAAGTAAATGGAAATGGGATTGATATATAAGGTAAAGTAATAATATTAGTTAAATTGAAAGTTAAAATAAAATTATTGCCATTGTATGCCTTGAAAATAGTCTTCACTTCAATTTTAGAAAAAAATTGTTTCTGGCTGCTGCTGGGAATTTGAGTAGAGAGAAAAAATATAGATAATTTACAGTCACATTGCAAATCACAGGGAGGAGTCTGAGCAGGAGACAATCACAATAAAATCTTGAACAGTGCGATTGTATAGACTGTCAAATTGCTATGATGCTTCCAAACAAGTTAGAGCTTTGAATTAAAGTCAATAAACCTTGAGAGAGAATCCGTGTAAGTTATGCTGGCCCATTTAATGGAAATATATTCCTGATACCAATAGTCACTTACTCAAAATGAACAGGGTACAAAAGAAGTGAGTACAAGTGTAGAAAACATTGTGAAAGCTTTCAATGAAATTTTCGTGTATCATGGTTACCCCAAAATTATTGTTTCAGATAATGGAATTGGTTTTACATTTGATTTATTTAAAGACTTTTTAATAACTAGGAGAATTTGCTTAATACCCCCTTATCATCCAGAATTTTGAGGTCTGGAAGAGAAAGCACTATAATGTTTGAAACAGATAATAAAAAAAAGTTCATACAGTGATATTAACAAAGAAATGTTAAGTTCTATCAACAATTCACTCTGTGGGATGTCGACTAAATGCCAAATCCACCTGTTTGTATTAAAGCCTGATAATAGCGTATCAGCAAATTGATTAGGATAAAGAAAACTAGAAAGATGGTGATGTCATCTGGAAATGTGGCATGTTAAAAAAAAAAAAAGTTTCCTGGAGTAATAACAAGGATTGTTTCAATACAATTAAGTAAAGTGCAAACTACAAACAGTAAAAAAGTGAAAAGACACACAAATCATTTGAGAATTCACTATCCAAAATCATTAGAACAGTATTACTGCTAATTCAATGATAAATGATACTACTACTCTAAAAAAAGAAGAAAGTATTGATACAATTCAAGAACTGCAAGACTTAACTTTAAATAATGAGAATCACTTATCTGAAAAAAATGATCAGTCAAATGAATTTGAGATCTTTTTCAGAAGTAGATTTATTTCATTCAAAACCACTTTCCCTGGAAAAAAAAAAATTACTGAACAGGAGGAAAGATATCTATCTCTAACAAGGCTGGCCCGGGTATGGCAGAAACCTCAAAGACTGCTGCATTATGTTATTGTGAAATAAAAGTTAACTTTCTAGAGTAAGGGGAGGAATTGAAATGTGTTTAGTGTAATAAATAGTAAATGAGCTGATATATATGTATATATAATATTATTAATATAAATAAAGTTTCTTACAGGAAATAATTACCGCAAAACACATAATTATTCACTCTAGCAATATTCACAAAAAATTAACATGGACTGAAAAATTAATTATGCAAATTAACTAAATATATGTAGAAGTCACACACTAAAGCAGCAGCAGATGGAGTAAGCATAATCAGATGTAGATTTTCTTATTCTCAAGTAATATGTATACAGAAGTAATATATACACTACAAAAGATGTTATGATAGAGACAGTTTCAATTAGAGATTTATAATTCATTTGCCTACATATAAGTATATTATGAGTATAATAAACTCATGTTTAGTTTTATGTTGCTATTTATTTAACTGCGACCAGACTGGTATGCATATACCCAGAGGTACACAGTATAAACTATAATTCAGAAAACTAACATTAAATTTGCATTGATAAACAAGTCCGATGAAACAAAATATTTAATATTTTTGAACAATTAAACTAATTATTCCCACAGAACTGTTATTTCAAATTCTGACTATTGTTTGAAATTAATACTATTTTTAATGGAAGCTTACATTAGAAAATGATAGTAAAAGCAAGTATCAAACTTAAACTAATTGTGTATGAAATATATTTTTGATGAAGATAAATAATTGCATCAGAAGTTACTTGTTCAAACAGCATTAGTTTGACCTTCAGGTGCTTTTATTTCATCAACTTTATCATACTCCTCAGACATATTAGTTTCTACATATATAATAATTTTCCAACTTTAATCCTATCATACTTATCACACACTGTCTTATTCAACTATTTAATTTTTGTATTGACAAATTATGAGTCACAACCATATGTTAAATCAATTAATTTTTTAAAGATACAAATGTATTTTTGCCCATAACAATTTCCTTTATATGAAATATTTTTGTCTACAATAAATCAAGATAAAAAATTTATTCAATACAGAAGTTTACAAATTTATTCCCAAAATTTTGCATTTATTTTCACTTTAATCGAACGTAATATCGTACAAACATTTTTGCTGGTGTTTTCAAAACAGAAAAAGGCTGAAATACAGTAATTTTTAAATATCAAAATAAATGTTAGTTCTAAATGCCAGAACAATTTTAAAAAGTATGTAACCATTCCAAATACGACATTTCTAATTAAACAATTTTCATCGGGATGTACTTTATGGATAGCACATTAGCTAAAAAATAATCTCAAATCCAAAAATCAAGTTTTAAGATAATTTTACAAAATCAAGTTGTAAATACATTCAAAAATCAAAGCAAAACACATATAATAATAATTAAAAAAAAGCAAATGAATTAAATTATCTTATAATAATTACATAAAATTCTTGATTTATGTCTAAGTATAATTCAGTAAAACTTACGAATGGTACTAACATTATACGTGACGATTTTCGAAAGCAATTTCCTAAAAGTATTCTTATCAATTTTACTTTGTTAAAGTCTCGGTTTCGATTATAAGTCACGTGCAAATTGTTTACTTTCTAAATATTGTTCCTTCCTCTTTTTTTTATTACTGTATTATAAAAGTGCTTAAATTTTGATCTATATGCGTTTAGCTTGTAAATAGATTAAATAATGAATAAAATCTTATTTCTCATGGAAAACTGTTATATATACTGATATTTTACGTGTTTTGTTATACCATGATAACGTACACGAACGAAAAATAACCTCATAATAATTACGGAGTTTGTCTACACCGCATACGTAAATCCTAAATATACTAAATAAGAACAGGTTTCTTTATAAACGCGGCGATCCTAAACAACCGTATCCGCAGATAAAAGGTCTAGAGGCTGTTCGTTTTCCTCTAAAAGAACAATGGAGATCGTTTGCCGAGGAAATGTGTTAAGTCAGTCATTATTCTCATTGGTATTAAAACAAGCAAAACTTTCTATACGTATTGTCACTCGGTGCAAGCCAGAGTAATCAATGGATGCCAGAAGGCTTGTGCATAAAACCCCCATCTAGTGCCTACTCATCCAATATCCCCAGACTAGTTTCTGGCTTGTGGCCTTCGTCAGTGAAGAGCCTTGGATCTGAGAGCACTGCACCTAGATCTTAGGATCTAATACAACTCCCCAGCAGCTACCTTTTATCTCTGACTTATCTACAAAACCATAAGTCTTAAATTGAAAACACCATAATATTTTCCAATCCAAGCTCATTAGCTTATATTAGCCTGTTTTAATAACAGCTATAAGCAAGCATAAGAAATGGTGATCATGTGATCTCATTGGTATATTTGTTTCTATATATTATCCAATGATAGTCGTTTCCTTTTTCACTGAATTCAAATTAGTCTTTTTTTTTTAAGGGTGACTAGAACTAGACAACAATATACCTTCCCTCCTAGATGAAATAAGTCACTTATTTAGTCATATTATACTCTAAGAGATGCTTTGACAGTTTTCTGTTTTTTTAGGCTGTACTCTTTCCTAATGTTGTGTTTGATTTTATCACTAATTCTGGTGTTAACAAAACTTCAGTAAACTGGCTCTTGGTTGTCACCTTTTAGTGGGATTTCCGTTTCATTGCCGGGTATTTCTGGCTGGTTAAAGTCAACAAAGTTCGTCCTTGCACCGTTTATAAAGTTAATTTTCAACTTTTTACTACTGGTGGGTGTTCATCTTTTCTGCCCACAATTGTGTCTGGGATTCAGTTATTGCCTTGGTGCATACGACATAAAACTTTTGTTTCAATTTTGAAATGGTTCAAATTTGTCATTTCATTTTCTTTGGTGATAGGTTTAGGTTTGAAATTGAATAACTTGTTTCTCAAACTAATTTTGTTATGAATAGTAGGCATGTTTGTCTGCTAGATTAACAGTATTCTAGCTATGCACACATTCCAATCATTTATTGTTTCCTTGTGGAATTTTTTTTTTTTTTTTTTAGCCTTTTATAATAACATTCAGCGTGTCCATTGCTCTCTGGGTATAGTGGCAATATGATTGGTTTCATCATTTACACAGAAGTCTTTTAATTGGCTGAGGATAAAGACTTCCATTATTAGTAATTGGTGAAAGAAAGACCATGATTTGCAAATATTTTTCTCACAGTCAGTTATAGTTGAGATGTTAAAGTTGGTACAATAACTACTTCTAACTATTTAGAGTTTATATCAACAATAGTGAGATTTTTTTTTTATCCTTCCATAGTCGAGCATAGTCTAACTTAATTCTTTCCCTAGATCAGTTGCCTGAGGTAAGGGTTGTATCTTACTTTAGTTTCATTTAATTGTTCATTTTACATCGTTGCACTGGTGTATCTGAAATTTTATGTCACAATTTATATTAGGTCACTAGACATAAGATCTAGCCAGAATTTTTGTTTTACTAACCCAGAGTGACCATAATGCAATTACTTTAAGATCTGTTTGTGGCCTGTGGTCACTATTATGATTCAATTGCCCTATAAGATACATTTATTCTTAATGGACAGCTCATATCTTAAGCAAAAGGTTTTAACACATAGTGGTTTGCTAATTGATTACATCATGCATTTACATTGACGCTGCTGATGCCTTGGTCATTTCATGTTCAGTAAGCTATCACTTTACTGTTTATTTTATTACTATTTTCTAAAACAAATATATTTATTAATAGTTCCTTGCATCAACATGTGGGATTTTTTTGCTTTATGGTGACATTAAAACTAAATATGCTCTGTAGATTAAACTATTTTAACATGTGAGGCAAGACATGTTGGGGTAGTTTTCTTTCAGTGTAAAAAATGTCTAATAGAGGTTGTTATTGGTTTATAAAATGAATGATCTTCCATATACATATTGGTAGAAATGTATAATACCTGTTACCAAGACTAGAGCCTCTGTCTACATTTTTTTTTTAGCCCTGGTCAATGTGTGAGAAGTGAAGGCAATAGGTGTGTCACTCCCATTTTAATTATTGTGCATTAAGACTGCTCCTATGTCAACTGGTAATGGGTTACACATTGAGATTAATTCCCTATTTGAATTAATTTTTAATCCTTTAGTTTATCAAAAGCTCAAATTTGTCTAATATACCGTGTCTATTCAATTCTTTTGGCTAACAGTTGATACAGTGGTTCAGTAATTGTTTTTGCTGAATGAAGTTCTCATAATAATTGATAAGTCCACGTGGAGGCTGACGTGTTCAGAATAGCTTTTATTTTGTCCTTAGTAAGAAAAATACCTCATATTGCACCTTTGAATCCAGAAAATTCTATTTCCTTAGCTCAAATAGACATTTAGTGGACTCCGAGAATTGCTTCTTGCAGGAAATCAGCAAAATATAGACTGGCCCCATAAATTCCAATTACTAATTGATCAACTACTTGCTGGAATATGGCTAGAGCCATCAAAGTACAAATACGACTCAACTTTTAAAGATCTTTTTGAATTATAATTGCTAATACTCTGGATGTTTTATCATCTTCTCTTAGTTTAAAATAAGCATGTTGGAAATCTATTCTAGAAAATATCTGTTTAACTGATGGAGAGGTTAATTATTGAAATATAATGCTTTATTCAATGTATTGCAATAATCTCCACAAATTCATATCTCTATTGCTTTTAATCATGAGTACTATTGGGTTAGCCCATTTAGAGTGAGATATTGCTTTGTTCACTTCCTCAGATGACAGGCTATCCAATTCACAGAAATGATAATTCTTAAAACAAAAAGTCTTGGTCAACAGTGTCAGCTGATTGGTTTAATGCATTTATATATAAATAAACGAATGAGTTTCTTTGATTTCAATTTAAACCAGATTAAAAAACCTTAGCATATTTGATCAGTGAGTAGCCCATTGATTTAAACCAATTTAGACCTGTTAAGTTATTATGCTGTCTTATGGAGACAAGTAATGGTAATCGTATATATTCAGATCCCTTCTAGACATTCACCTGAGCCTCCCCTAGGAATGTAACACGCTGGTACTCAGATTAATTTTGAGTTGGGCTTCAGATTGGCATTATGATTTCTAATTATTTTGCCCAACATTTACTTGAGATAATAAAGAAGGCAGCCAAAATCAATCTCCATTTTTACAGAAATACCATTAAAGCTAATTAGTTTTTTAAAAGCTGAGGTTTCACTTAGTCTTTAAGAGTGTCTAGATTTAATTTTTTATGACTCGATTGACTCCTTTTTGAAAAAATAGGCAGCTTTGAAATGCCCAAGGCATTGGCAAACATGGTTACTAGAATTAATATATAGGCATTGACTGGCTAAATATTTTTTTTTTTGCAACAGTAGCCATATTTTTCCTTCATGGTTGCTTTGTTTTGTGTTTATCTGGAGAAATTACTGCACCATCCACTGGTCTTTGATCCTGTATTGGTGCAGACTGCTTAAATAATTTTTTCTCTTAAGGTCACCTGGTATACTGCAATACTGAATGTAGTATTGGGGCCCATCAACAATCCTACTTTTTATGCTTGATCTTTCACACCACAAGTAAATTGATTTTTCAATGCTTTCTTGAGCAGTATTCCAAAAGTGTAGGCCAACACCATCCTTTATAATTCAAACACATAATTAATTGCTTTTTCATCAGTTACTGATTGCAGAGGTTGAATTTATACCTTTGTATTATTACCAGGAGCTTTGGTGTAAATGAGGCATTTAGGAATTCTATGGCCTTATCACACCATGTAGAAAGATGTATTGATATTGCATCTGACATGAGAACCTAGTAAGCAGCTGAGCCACAGGCACCTTAGTTCTGCTTTAATTTAATTAATATCTATATAATTTTTCCAGAGATCCCATTTGAGTCATTATTTAAAAAACACTCTAAGACAACATCCCAGTATTCACTATTTCACTTCACTGGCACAGTGTATCCAGACAAATCCCATCCTCATTATCAGTTAATTGTTATATATAGTAAAAGCAAATCTGAATTAATATTGTAAATGTTTTATTTACTGCAACATACATAAATAGTGGATAATCTCACATCCACAACACATGTAGATCCAGAAAGTAACAATAAAAACATGCATTTCTTTCTAAACTGCACACTATTTCTTAAGCTAAACAGCCATATCCATAGTGAAAAGTCAAGAGACCAAGAATAAAAAGGACAGACCATCAAAGAAAGTATATTAATTCACTCTTTATTTCCATTAGTTTGTTTATATATATTATGCAGTGGTAGTCATTTCCTGGTTGGGTGAATAAGAATAGCTCTCAACAAAAACAATTATGGTTATTTTTTATCCAAAGTTTGCAGCTAGCTATACATGACAAATGAAAAACAATCTTAATTCTAATGGAAATGGTCATAAAAAGTAAGAATGATAAGGTATCTTAAACACCTTTAGAAATAAATTTTATTCAGTAACCAAATATAATCTTATATTTAAATAATGGTGTAATTATATATAGGGTGTTCAATAACTACACAAATATTAAACTTAATTTAATGATAATTCAAATATTCTCCTTCATATAAGTACGCATGTCCAATATTTTTCATATATGTTCACTATATAAAACAATTAGAGCACAAATAAAAGATCTTTATAAAAATAATTTATTAATTTTCTTCAAAAACTTTAGCGTAACCTCCATTTGCATAAAAGTTCTTAAAAAAATAAACATTAAATAAATTATCTAATATTCAAACCAGGTTTTTAATATAATGAATACTGTACATCATACTTTTAATATCTTGCTTTTCTACTTTCAATTATTATTGTAATTAATAATAAGGTTATTTTACCAAATTTTATACATAGAATTCAATCACTGACATAAATTATATATGCAAAATATTTAAGAATATTTTGAATTTTACACATATCTATGTATATTCTAGATCTAATTAAT